>JAWMRA010000090.1:61746295-61761312 GCA_035584735.1 Pseudotriccus pelzelni | reverse complement strand
AGGTTCAGCCTACTCCAAGGTATGCATGCAGTGGAAAAGCTGCCCTGGCCTTCATTTTCTTCAAAAGATTTCTAATGGAGACACGGAAATCGAAAGCTTCCGAAATATGACTTTCCCAATCCCATGCAGAAGTCAAAAAATGCAGGAAACAGAAGGAGAAGTTTAACATGGAAGTAAAACCTTACCGTGTCTGAACTTCCTTCCAGCAGTATGTTGATTGCTCTGTTCACATCCCCATTACAATCATGTAGTGCCACTATGCACTCATCCTGGTTTTTTCCCGTGACTTCCATAAGCTGGCAGTAAAAGTCAAACATGTTAAAATATCTACATTCTCATCAGAAGAAAATAAGAGCTAGTACCACCACAGACTACAAGAAAGTGCATAACTACCATGGTAGGGTAAACTAGAATCCTGACTAAAGGAATCTGCATTTTACAGATCTGCTTGGGATTCAGACAAGAGACAGAAGGAAGCACAAATTAATTGATAATCAAGAAAGCACTCTTTCACACCTTTTTTTTTAATTATTTCTGTATGCTTGCAGCAAATGCTGTCAACACAGATACAGCAGTATATGAGGGTAAAGATGTAAAGGACCAGCACAGTTCCAGTACCACCCTCTCTCTCTCCCCACCAAATATGTCCCTCTTTATCCCACTGTAACAACAGACATAAGGTAAGACATGGCAGAGAACAGATCCATCTGGAAAAACACCCAGACTAAGAAATAGGTTATTTTTCAGCCCTATTGGCTCCCTTGATCCATTTCAGCAGAAAGCCACACAAGAGTCATAAGTGATGGCTGGTTAAGGAGACCTAGTTCTGAACTATGCTCCATGGACTTGGGGTACAAATCCTGAGGAGTGGGGGACAGAAATTATCAGTCTGTCACAGGGCATCCAGCAACTTCATCCAACTGACAAAACCTATGTGAGCTAGAAATACATGTGTAGAATGTAAAATATTGGAGATTTCCCACACAGAACTTAATTCTTCTCCTTCCTTCCTAGTAGCTACAAGCACTACTGAGGCTTGTAGTGGCTTCAGGAAGTAGCAGACTTCACTTTTGGCACAGCAACAGAACAAGTTTATAACAAGGACCACAAAAAGCATTTAATAATGCTTCAGAGGAAGTTTTACAAAGGAAAAGAAATCAAGAAATCTGCTCCTCTGCTGCATTAATGCATTCAAACTAATTCTTCTCTCCTTCTGGGTGTACTCCTAGGTTCTTTGGGAGTGATGATGTGTTCACTAGGATAAAATCACCAATATCCCCAGCAGAACAGGGGCCCAGATTGTCAGGGCTGCTTTAATTAACCATCTCAGCTACAACTGGGTAATGGAAGCTCAGTCATCTAACACCCAACACTCACATGGTAGAGGAAACGGTGTGAGATTTCATTTACACAGTGTAATTTTATCATTTTAATGCATACACAGATCTGCGAGGTCAGATTATTTATTTTTTTTTAAATAACACCCTGATTCACCTTTAAGGAGTGATTATTTTTACTTTTCCTGAAAAACTTTCAAGATATTAGCAAACTCAGTTTACACAGGTGACATTTTTCTCATGTGCACGTACATGTGGACATGGAATGCACTCTTTATTCTGACAATCATTAAGCATCAGGACAATACTAGAGAGATATACCTTGGAAGAGACAACAGCACAAATGAGTTTTAGCTTAAAGGCTTGTCTGCAAAGGAAAATACACCAATGTAACTATACAGTCAGAGCTATGTTACCACACAATTTCTTGTAAACACACTTTACAGTGCAATAAGAGCACCTTTTCCTAGTTAAACTTACATTCTTCTGACAAAGGTTTCATCTAAACCAGAAACAGATGCTCTAGCTCCAAAATGTAAGCCAGCTTTAGAACACTTTATTGCAGGGCAAAAAAACTCTGTACCATAAGAAACATACTTGTTTCACTTTATCTTCAAAATCTGCATCGTTCTTATCGTAGATCATCTGAGCTAGGCGAATCTGTTCTGCTGTTGCCTGAAAAAAAAGATAACAACCAATAAAGTACACAAAAGGTAACTATATTCTTCAGAAGTATATCCTAGCGTCACTGGGTTTTTTCTCCAGACTCTCAAAAAGAACATGCACAATAATCATAGAAATGCTATGGGGAAAGGAATAACATCTTCTCTGTGCCCACTTGGTAGTTTTAAATGTTATTTGGGACAGAAGCAACTTCAACACATTCTAATCTGTTTGAAACACAGTTAAAAGTCACCACATTGACAAGACAACCATATAATAATACAGAATTTACCACAGAAGACTACAATTTAGTATTAATCTTATAATTATATTTAGGATCTACCACTCCAGAGAAAAGAGCTTTATTGTAACAAACCGGCAACGGTATTTCTAAATTAACCACATCTCTGATGAATCCTGCTCACATCGCCTTCCACCACGCTCCCAACAACAACCCCACTCTAGTTTCGTGAGCGCTTAGAGACTGAGTCATGCCTCAAGACTCTGCCCATGAACAGCTGCACTCATTTTTTTCATAAGCAAACACTGGTCTCTGAAAACTGCTCAGGGAACTTGCTGTCGATGAAGTATCTCGTGCTTCTCTAATGTTTCTGGACCACAAATCCATACTGGCAACTTCTCCAAAAGCTGAAAGACTAAAATGGATGGATGCAGACAAATGCCATAAATCCACACAGGCTATGGCTGCCCTTGAGAGAAAGTAACTCAAAGACAGATGTCATATCACACAGGCCACTCTTCATAGTGTGGCATCTGCAGCCACTTGAACTGCACTCCTGAGAAAACACCAAAGATAAGTGTGTCTTACAAGATCCTGGGCCTCATTTAATTTCTGCTCAAACAGAACAGGCTACTATCTCATGCAGAGAAGGCAGAAACTGAAGAGCAGTCAAGACCCAAAACGCAGCTGATTCACTGCGGATATGCTTCTTCCTTGAAAGGGAGACCAGCTCATCCTCTGAAACTCTTGACTGAAAGGATTCACCGTGGGCAGCTGGCTGAATCCCACCTTTTGCCATCCCATTTCACACATGAATACATACATGGATCCATACACACAGGATACACACATGAAAAAGACACTGTGTGTCTCACAAGTTCAGACCTAATCAGCCACAAACTGGCTTTTAGAGTTTACCACAAATGCTCTAGAGGAGGTCAAGTATAAATGCTGAGAAGAGTCTAAAAATTACTCCAATGTACACCACCAACTATTTATTTGGTGAGAATTTACTGCAGCTGTCCCAGTTCCTTGAGGGAAGGGACACTTGCTGTGCTCAGAGAGAATGTTCCAAGAGAATTAGTGTTTGTAACACAGTTATGTACTCTGTGTTACTTCACACTGTCAAAGTGTCATGCTGACAGCCTCCCATGTCCCTCTGAGCAGCACAGAGGAGATCCTGCTCTGGAACTCCCCAGTGCCACCCTCCTCAGAAGGTTCCCTGTCAGTGCAGTGCTCTGTGCAAAGGAGTTCACTCCTGGCGCCTGCTGAGAGCTCAGTAGAAACAAAACGTCTGCTGGTTTCAGGAATTTAAGTCTTGCTGATCCTTGCTCTCTTTCTGACTACAGCCTCCTCAGCCAAACTGCAATGATTAAGCTGATGAAGAAAGAGATCTTCCTTGAAGATATCCAGAGCAAAAACATTCAGACAATGTAATTTCTGTAGAGTCATGATGGCTTATTGGACCAAAAAACAGGAAGCCATCACAGTTCATTTCTTCCACAAACCAACTTTTTTCCAAGGGCACAATAAAAAGCAAAAACATACCAATTTTATAACAATTACAAATATGTGACACTGTCTTCAGTTTTCCTGTGTAAGCAGAGAGCTTAGAAACAAGTAGGTTTTCTTCTATATTGCTTATATTTATGCCAGTGGATTAGACCCAGATGGAATTGAAGGCTCAGAAGGAAAAACAGCAACAACAAAAACCCACGAGATGCGTCTACTACACAAACACCAAACCAGTGTCACGATAAGTTCTAATTTTTTCCCTGGCAAGCAGTAATTCTTTATCTTTAAGGCACTATTGTTACAAGTAACACTGCAGTATCCTGTAAGAGAGTGTAATTAAGTTTTCATTGTGACAAAGAAAGTAGTAACATCTTAAAGACAGCTAAAATTTTACTCAACCTTACAACATACATTATCTTTTCAGTGCAACAGAGTGGAGCAAATTTTAAACCAAAATTTTCAAATTACCAGAAAACAGAAGTGAGCAAAACACAAAATTACATGACAGTAATAGGACAGATCTTACAATAAAATGGCATATTTATTATCCAGAAGCAAAGCAAAATAACTTAAATTATGATCAATGTGGTATTATGACAATGAAATCTCCATTTTGGGAAAGCAAATTTTTCAATATTCAAAAAAATTAATCAGTGGTGATTAACCAGAAAAATCCAGAAATTCCTGTTCGTCTGTAAAGACTGACTAAGCAGAAAAGTCCATCTGATACCTAAACAGTAAAAAAATATGGTGCATTAAAATGTAACTGCTGTGTATTAAATAACCACCTTTTCCACTGAAATGGCCAAACCAGTATCTATTATGCAAGTAGTAGAATAAACAGACAAAATTCAGAAAAAGGTCTGTAAGACTTAATGCTTAAAGTCAGTGAAGCCCACAGGTTGGAAAGGTCCTCCAGTGATACTCTGCAATCTCCCACTGAGAGTATATCCCATTAGAAGAGCTGTTTGGGGCCAGGGAGCGACCCCACAATGTCTCGAATCCACGACTGTGTTCACAGTAAACAATTTTTTTCATTTTAACAACTGGAATTCCCAGTGTTTCAAACATGCCATTGTCTCTCTGAGGACAGCTGGCTTCTACCTCTTCTGTATACTTTCATGAGGTACTCGAACAGAAGACACAACCTTGCTTTGCCTTCTTAGGGCTGAACAAATTATTCCCTCAGACACCACTCATTCATTCTGTGCTTCAGCCTCACAACCATCTTTGCAGCTTTTCATGGCCTTGCTCCTATCTGCCAAGGTCTGTCTTGTACCAGGAAACCCAGAACTGGGCAGAGTACTCCACTTGTAAAATGGCAAAAAGGGGAAACCACCACTTTCACCAGCCTGTTTGCTAAACTCCTTACTTGTTTTAAAACAAAAACAAATTCAACTTCATCTGTTGAAAGCCACTTTCTAAATCCATAGTGGCATGAATCACCACTACACAAAGTGCTGCAAGACAAGGAGATAAAGGGTTTGAGGTAACAAAATTTAAAAAATCATGTACAAAACAGAACAAGAGCCCCTTGGTTAAAGACCATCCAGAAAACAATAAAAGACCACATTTCCCTGGGGAGCACCTCTAGAATGATGCACACTCTTCCAGCAGAGAAGACACAATTTTTGAATTGAGTCAAATGTTGGGATGCATCTGACAGGAGAATAATGAATTGCAAGGAGCAGAGACATTTTGTACTCTCTGTATCCCAGACAAGCACACAACTACTCTGCTACTGACAATCAAGACAGTGGGGTGAGAGTTTAATCCTCACCTAACAGATACTCAGTTTTAGTCTGCTCGTGGGTGACCACTTCACTTTGTGGGGTCACTGCACAAGATGTTTAGAATTTGGTGGCTTGCAGACACACTGAATCATGGTGTAGAACACAGCACGAATCTAATGAAGCTTTCCCCACGCACCCAAAACTCCCCTACTGACCACAAACCTTCTAACATCAGGAGGCTAGCAGATGGGAGAGCTGAAATCCGAGGACAGTGAGGTCACAGGACAGAAATTGTGATACAAGCATAGAATTCCTCACTGATGGGAAATGTTTCTGAAGAATACAAAGCTCCTTCAGCCACATCACAGGAACAACTTAATTCTGTCCTGCATTAGTGAGTAAGCCAAGCAAGTAATCAAACAGACTCTTCCAAAATAGACCATCATTTTTCCCCACATCTTCTACTGACTCAGGGAAGAAATGCATATCACTACATGCTCCCTTACAAGTCAAAGAAGTTGATACAGTAGCACGTACCTGTACTACTTGTTTCTGTGGTTGCGTTGGCTGTGTGGTTGAAATTTGCGCTTTGTCCCGAGTGCCCCGGGTACGTTCACTGCCCACCGAAGTCATCATTTACAGTATATACAAAACAATGTATGTACAAAATAGAAAATCTGAAGGAAAGAAAAAAAAAGAGCATGAGTTAAGGCAGGTACTGATTTGATACCCAGGAAATACACAAATGCAGCAGTTTGAATGCCTCCTGCATTTACCACTAACTCTATACAGAGACGCATGAGAAAGCAGCTTTAAAACGCTATTATTGGATTTATCAGTCTTTACAGTAAATGGGGAAGTGCAGTGGATAGAAAGCATTTTTGTCAGTTAAGTGGGATCTGTCTAGATCTGTACTCTAGATGACATCTAAATCGCATAGTTTTTCCCAATTATTTAACATACAGACTTTTCCACCTGCTACTCTGCTGAAATCTCAGCTTCAGCTCCATCACTCCTTAAACTTCTTTAATATCTGCTGTCTTGTTTTGATGCCTGGACTTTAACCAGTCAGAAGCCTACACAAATATCACAGCCACAAACTGGACAGTTCCTCTTTTCTGTACCATCAAACTGCTTTTCCTGCACGTACACAGAGGTCATAGCAAATCCCAACTCTGCTTCTCACCTCTCATTTTTAGGAGATACGATGATGCTTACCTTTAAATCCAGCCTCTGTAGATAGTATTTTTGCTTTTTTCTCCCTCCTATTTACAGAAACAATCTATAAAACTATCTATTACCCTGCTTTAAACATGCCTCGGTTGTATGGCAACAAAGAAACCCAGAAGAAAATCCAAATCCCACACACCTATCATTGCTATCCCATTTGTGGGTCTCAGCTCGCATTCTCATTCATCCTCTAGCATTAAAATTACTTTGAAAGAAGACACTATTACTCCTCCCTCCTATAGATGCTGTTTGTACAGCATCTAACATGACTAATCGATGAGCATAGCATACAGCAGCTATGATAACTGGAAACAGATCTCTCTCACCTGGTAACAATAGTCATGGTCAATTGCCTGTTTTCTGTCCCTATAACACAGGGAAGCAAAAAGGCAAATTTCTGGAACTAAGGACAAATTAGTTGATGCAAGTGGTGTACCTGTGCAGCATGAGATGTGCAAACAAGCAGCAAACTGCTCTCACTGCAGCCCCAATGTATGAGCAAGCCTCAGCACACAACCTGCCAGGGCAAGCAGCTTTGTGCAAGCTGGCCAGCACCCAGCTCAGTGCGCAATAGTGCTCACAACGATGTGTTCAATACCCAACTGCTCAATGGCAGTCACAAGTAATGGGTACTCAACTATCAAAGCTGCAATGAGATGCTTCAGTTTAAGCATCGATTCATGATGCTCAGGAGCCTCATCTACCATCAAAAGGTCAATTATCATCTAAATCTATTCTTCACTTCAGAAGTACATTCTTGTTGGTCAAAATTGAACCCTGACATGGAATTTCTTTATGTAGAAGTTAAAGCATTCAATAGTGCTTTAATGCCTGAGAATAAAGTCTATTTCCACATGAAAAGGCCTGCCTTTACCAGGAACTGACTGCAGTATGAGCAGAACTGGAACACAGCGTTTCTACAGCTTTATGAATATATTCACTAAAGCCCATATGTCTCACAGTCTCCTAAGTCAGTCTGACTTTGTTGCCTTCTAAGCCCAGAACACACAGGCCTTCAGAGCAGTCTGACCCTAAAGGCCAGATACAGCCAAAACAGAATTTATACAAGTTTCTTGTTTGGTTTGCCTTTTTTGTTTGTTTTGGGTTTTTTTCCCCGCAAGGATCACTCTGCTCATCACAATTTGAACCTAGCACAATGAGCAATGAAAAAAAAAACAAAAACCAACAAAAAACCAGAGCACACAACAGAGAGGACTAACTTGCTTGAAAGACAAGCTAATAGTTTCAATAGGATTTTCTGGAATCATCCCACTGTGACTTGAGATTTGTTGAGAAATTATAACTCTATCAGGTTTCAATTTGTTCACATTTTCTGAATTAACATCATATTTATACAGACTGTGGTACCTAGGAATGCTGTTTTCCCCCAGTTTCACCAAAGCTACTCAAAATACTGTGATCCATATTTTACACAGGACAGCAGGACACATATATTAAAGAGTTTTCTGGGTGTTTGTAAATCACATGCTGAACTGCAGCCTACAGCCAACCAACCTACAGTACCTGAAGTGGATTGTGTCTCTTCTCCCTTTCCCAGCATATATTCTTCTGTGTTTCTCTGTGTCACCACTGCTGAAGACATGTTTGTTCTTCAGGATGAAAGGATACTTTAAGAAAAAAGGCAGGCACTCAAACATTTGAAACACTCCTGGGAGATGAAGAGGCACAGCAAGATCAGGCTGCCGTGGGAACAGCACTCAAACAACCTTAACAGCATAACAAGGTCTCTAAAGCAGACCCTCATCCTCCTGACTGTGCAGCCCATGAGCAGCACAATTTTGGTTCAAACCAAAAAATAGCAAAGGTATAGGCAGTAGGACCTGTACGTGCTTCAGCATGGAAACTCACGCTCAGTATGACAGTCCCCATCAAAACAAGAAGGATGTGTTATAATCCATCAAACACAATGCAGTCCTCTTCAAAGCACAACTGGCAGCCTGATACAAAGCGAGCTTCCAAAATGCTGTTATTTTATTTCAGACACTGAGCAGAGCTGAGGCTTCACACCCGACCACACCTACTGCTGACTAAGGAAAGGACAGGCAGAAGGGAGGCAGGGAGACACTGCCTTCAGAGCACCACAGTGACTACAGTTTTGAGCATTAAGTGGGATATTATTGATTAATAAGATGGGGCTGAACATTTCCTTTCTCACAAAGCAGCCTCCTATTGTCTCCAGCCCCTAATATTCACCAAGTCTGTTTGACAGGCTGTTGTCATAGCAATGAGAAGGATATCACAAACGGATGAACTTAATTTTAACCACAGATCAAAGGGAGAAGAAGATTTGAGACTGGGAGGAGGAAAACTCTTAATTAAAATCTGTCTAATAAAGATTTTTAAAAAAACATTCAGACAAGCAGATGCTTCAGTTTCCACGAACAGGGTCTGGTGCTGTGCAAAAGTCCCTCATCAACAGTTAATACCGACCTTGCAGACACACTGCAACTGTAGCAAACAGACAAACAACTGTACTTTGAAGAAAAAGATACACGTTAAATTAAACCAATAGTTTCATCACCTTCTGTACACTAGTACAGACCTCTAGTAAAACAGGAAAAAGCACTAAACAAAGAAAGAGGGCTTCCCAAAACTGTTGTGTAAAAAAGGTGGCTGCACTTTCTTGCATGACAATTAAAAAAGGACAAGATTCCTGTAAACTTTTTTTTTTTTTTTTTAAATGCTGTAATCTAGGACCTCCAGAGCAAGGTTCTCCTTATAACTGCAAAAACAAACAAAAACCAAACCCCAAACAAAACTAAAATTGAAGAATGCCTTGTAGTTAAATAGTTAAGAAAATTGTTCATTTCAGCGTGTTTAACTTCTCAAGCTCTAAGGAATTTCAATTCCGGTACTTCCTCATAAAGTAAATAACTAGATTTAACAGAGCCCTTTAAGAGGAAACTCATCCCAAATTTCAATCTTTTGGTTTAGTTTTTTGTCTGTACAGCAAATTTTAGCACAAGGGCCTTTACTACAACTGCAGATACAGTACTTTGTAACATGGAGTGGCAACAATTACTCTAGATTACAAAAGCAGTAATATAGTATTGATATCTCAACACCCAACCTTCCTAAAACTACCAAATCCTACCCTTTCCAAGCCTTTGTATCTTGTCTTATTCCACACATTTAGTCGGGTTTCTGCTTTGGATTTTAGAAGGAAAAGAAGAAAGCAAAGAATCAAAGAGCAATCGAATCCACATCAACACAAAAATCAGGTTTTTAAACCTATGAGAACGTTTTCTGTGATCGTTTGGTCAACCTTCCTTCAAGCAAGAACTTGTCCTTTTAGACTCAATGAAGTCAGAAAAGCTACAAATATACAGAATACTAATTGACTTGACAGGGTTGCAAGCCTCTCAAGATTCAGGAAATCTATTCCTGAACTTCCAGGAACAGACCAGGCATGGCAATACCATCTGACTTTCAAGATTCCTCTAGAAGTTAAATTATTCATTTCCATCAGCTGAACAAAACATTTGCAGCTTCAATTCCTTTCCTGAGGCAGTCTCAAGGATGTTACTTTCTTGACTCTCCGGACAGGGAGCTATGATAAACAACATGTGCAGAAATCCCTGTGAATACCTTAAAAGTGTGATTGCTTTTTTATATTTGAAATATAAAGCTACCAGTCAAGGATTTCTTACAATGACAGCACTGGAAAAAGGCTGCAGGACACTGCCTGGTGAGAACACACCTACTGCATGTGATCTGTGAGCCCAGATTTTACTGCTATGGCTGGAGCATTACAGGATCATCGGTGGGAAACTATGGCTGGAAAGCATCAACGCAATGCATTTCCCTCAAGAGCTGTTGTCCAATGCATCTCCCCATCTTCACTGCTGCTTGAAATGGGAAGAGTGTGCAAGAGTCAGATATTCCTCAGGAGCAGAGCTGAGGACTCAGGATGTACACTGTCCCAAGCAACTACCCCAAACCTGAGCTCATGGAGCCTAGGAGGATTCACATCTCATCTTACAGTTTTCTGTGGTAAATAGGAAAAATACTGATTTGCATCACTGGCAGAACACCACAGGACAGAGAAACTACTGTCTGTACACTCTCATGTTCTACCAAGGAAAGAATATTGCTGGGAGTGGCCAGAGTACCAGCACAAACACACCAATTAATATATAAACTTCCAGCTGTGTTAGCAAACTGTAGCAAATGACCAAGTGAATATTCTTACCCACCTTTCTTAAAGCCCTCTGAGTTGTTAATTGAAATCATTATTCTGCCAAGCCAATCTTTAATTAGCTAAGAACACAACCTGATCTGCAGAAATCAACAATTTCTCTTTAACACCAGGAAGAAAAAAAAAAGAAAAAAAAAGAAGATAAGTTTATTTTAAGGATTAATCTAAGCATGTGCTATACAAAGGAAGATAAACAAATATATAAATAGGTCTTACAACTAAAAGAAAAGGCAGCATTTGAAAGAAGTTTAGGAAGAGAAATAAGTGCTTATCCTCAAAAGACTGGAGTTAGGCAAAGGCTGGTCACACATTCAGAGCCCAAAAGCATGACATGGACAAGGGACTGAAACAGTGGCTTCAATCCACTAATAGAGAATGTTTCAGCCATGAAAGTCAAGTAATATAATTAATATTATTTTTTTAAAAATTCCTCTAATCTCATAGTATCCATCTTTACTATTATCCCAGTGTCTCTGCCTAACAGACACATTTCATATTTTAGTATACACTGGTGATTCTGTAACTTTAATCAAAATCTACCAGTTACACTCAATAAACATTCCACAGACTTGTTCTAATCATTTCCTTATAAATATTCAAACCTCAGAGGCAACAAGTGCCTTATTCATACACAAATTTCTGAAGGAAAAAATTCAAATTTCACTGGTATTAAAAAAAAAAAAGGCAATCACAGCAAAATTGGAGAAGCCTTACCAACATCCACCTAGAGCTTTATCTTTCACACAACCGAGGCAATCTTCAGACTGCTACAAACCTGGTTAGCAAAACTCACCCAGCTCTGCTCTGTCAGAACACTCCTGAGTGACTCTGAACAATTAGAAGGCAGTGAACGTCCTAGAACATTCAGAGGACTTGACCTCATGTTTCAGACATCAGTAACAACAAAGAATAAGGTCCTGCTCCCTGTACTAATCATAAACCCCATGATTGCACGGACCTGCAAAATGCACTATTTAGCTGCAGTTACCACTAATGGCAATGAAACTTTAAGTAACAAGAGGCACAGATAAACTACATGTTGTTTTGCAAGCACTGCTCTCAGGACTATCAGAACAAGACAACACAGACCTGACAACAGTTGTTGCCATGAACTAGACAAAACAAATCAAAACACACACAAACACAAAAACCACACACACACACAAAAAAAAAAATGGAAAAAAAAAAGGAAAAAAAAAGATTGCACTAGTCCACATAAAAATATAATATATAGAAAACAGGAATTCTCTTTGACAGGTAGGCAGCAAGAGCAAGTTGACTTTTGAAGTGTGTTTCTCTGCTGAGAAATATTTCAAGAAAAGCTGTGGCCTGTCCAAATATTCTAAGACCTGAAGGAAAAAATACATGTTCCTGCAGTCTTTGACAGAAGACTCCATTTCTTGCCCTCCATCATAGAAAAGGCTTTTCTCATGTGAACTCTCTCTAAAAGCCACAAAAGTAGAAGAGATAACACATCCTCATCACTGACCACAGGGCATTCTGAACTGAACTGTCAATTCAATCAGTATCTCAGGTCAGGGAGCACACAGAGACCACAGTAGCTCAGAGGTGAAGCTTGGACACCCACACACAAACTACTTCCTCTTTTGACATGAGGAAAGAAGCTCACAGAGATAGAAGAAAATACTATCCAGGCTGTTTATGCCACTACCGCTATATTCCATGCTGAAGAACTGTCAGTATTGCAAATCTCTTCATACCTGTTTCTCTGGGTTTAGAACAATCAACAAAGAAACACAGAAAAGTTAAGGTCCTTGGTGGTTTTCCTCCTAAGGTTTCCTGAGTAGCATCCAGTGAAAGGGCACTACAGCAACTACAACTTCCAACGATGCTGGCAGAACTGCAGCCCAGTCCTCCCCTGCAACAGACACTGCGACTGAAGAGGCTTGGAAACCAAGAGGCTTGGAAACAACATTACCTAGTACTTAGAAGAGGAAAGGTTTATTGAAGCTGAGGAAAACTGAACTAGCAGGCTTTTCAGGGTTGAAAATCATTATCCTCTGCAGCCAGAACTAACACAGCCTTCTTGAAGTCTCACACACAAATACAGGACAGCCGAGCACAGTTTAGGACAAAAAAAACATGACCAGAATTTCAGTTCCCATTTGGGACCTGGTTATATATCCATTCAAAGTTCAGTCCATAATTTGGGCTGAACCCAAACAGTTTTCTTCATTAAAATCAAGTATCAGCTCACATCTAATACCACACAACTGTGAGCCATCAGCCCACATGGCACTCCGGCTCCCCTACTCCTTAACCATGAAATATTGCTACTTTCCTTTCGTCAGACTCATGATCCTGCAGCTGCAGAGGGAAGTCAGTTCAGTGGGTTCACCCAGGATCAAACTAAACCCTCTAAAACAAAACAGTGAGTCAGTTGAACAAGCTTACCCAGTGGAAAACTATGTGGGGCTATACAACTTCTGAATCTGACCCGAGGGACAGGGATCAAGTTCATGAGGAAAGGGGGAACTTGCTTTTCAGCAGCCATGTACCACAGGCAAAATGAGGGCTTTAGTATTTTGCTTTCCTGGGATCCAGTATAGCACAACTTGATCCTGGTCAAGCCCAGCACACACAACGAAAAATAAAATAAAATCATTCATTGTAGGGATTATTAAAAACTCCCAGGGAGGGGCTCTGAAAGCACAGTGACCTTGAATATATCACTATCTTACAGAAAAACAGAGATTTGTATCATGTCTACTGAGGAACATTCCATGCTCAGCCTTTGATACCTGTTAGCATCCAGTAACTTGCACTGAAGAAAATACTTGAAATGTGGAAGTGCTTCTATCCAAAGATGAGCAGGGTTTAATCAGCATTAGGTCAGTTTCACTGACACAGCTTATGTTATCCTATAATAGTCTTTTCCCGCAGCCACAGAAGTATATGTCTACATTAAGCTTCAGGCATTAAAATAGAGACTCCAGATATCCCAAAGTAACTTAGTCACCCCAAACAATCTTTAATGATTTTGTACACACAGCTAAATATTCAGTGCTTTTGCCAGTCATCTATGAATTCCACTTTTGCAGGAATAACACAACTAAACATCCATCCCTTCCCCACTTTGGCATGTTCACTCTGCCAGCTCATTAAAACTCACAGCAGCCCCTCTGAGGGGGAAAGGAAAAAAATCCAGGCAAACTCATTCAGGAAGACAAGGCTGGGTAACTTGGAAGTTCTTCAAATGGCTCTCTCCACCCAAAGAATCACCAGGCAAAGCCTCTGCAGACTCTAATAATTTGCACAGCTTTCCAGCCTATTCCAAGGTGAACTCAGGAGTCAGCAAGAAGTCTGGGTGAGCTCAGGGCACACACATATATATGTAGGTGAGGAAACAGCTGCAGAGTATGAACTAAACAAGTTATAGATGTTCTCTTCAAAGAATACATGGAAGGACCTATGATCTCAGGTCATGCTCTGGTTAAGCTATCAATACTACAAGGAACAAAAAATATTTAAGTGGCCAAAGCACCTGAGATAAGGCTGAAGTACACCACTAAAGCTGCACAGGACTGATGACCTTCCTATACTGTGACTGACTTCTCTCAAAACCACTATTCCTCACTTCTCTAGTGACAATGTCACCAGGACACTTGGAGAACAGTTAAAGCCTGGGCTATGTCAGTGCATACAACAGGAGCTGCCACCAAACGTCAAGGACACTTCAGGCTTCCAGTTTGTCAATAGCACCATTTGTAAGAACAGCTTAAACCATAAAAAGGTCAGTGGATCACCTCCAATCCATCACTACCATTACAATCAAGAGCTAGCTGTACCCACAAGATGAATAATGCCTGCCACAGACAAAGAGAATAAAAAAAAAAGGCAGTTAAATAACAAATTAGAACCTCTAAAAAAATTTATTAGGAAGGCTAATCCAGATTAGGCTGGTATCAGAACAAAATAAAACAAAAAAAGCAGAGAAAAACAAGTAATGGGAACTGTTGGCTTCGGTTATTAAACTGTAGAAATGCGTAATTCCACTACTTGCTCTGATACAATAGCCCCTAAAATGAATTGCTGTTTCCACAGGGGGGAAAAAAAAA
>JAWMRA010000090.1:61679514-61694249 GCA_035584735.1 Pseudotriccus pelzelni | reverse complement strand
ATGGCCTGTAATCTCACCTGCATGAAGATCTTCAGCTGGAAAAGCAGTTAATAAATTCAGCTTCCAGAATCCACTATCAAATTACAGGATTAAAGATAGACGAAGGAAGACATTGAGTTTGACATGAACAGCCAAACTGCTCTGAGCTGCTTTTGGAGCTGAGGGTGGACTCTAGAAACAAACATTTGGTTGGCAGAATGGCCAAGGCTGGTTTTGTGACATGGTAATGTCATCCCCTTTGTACTGTGTTGCACACAGGAGCAGTACCCAGCTCTGAAGGGCTCCCTGTCTCTGGGGGTGTTCTGTGCATGTTACAGTAGTGGAGCTGAACGCTTGAAATGTAACCCTGTTTAGTGAAGGGGTCTGGCTGTACTCTGGATAAACTGATTGCAGCTCCAAGTCGTGTAAAGGTCTTCTCACTTTCCCTTTAAGTTGGGAGAGGAGTTCTGTATCCGTTTTATGACAAGCTTCCTTCAAGGCATATTTCTCATGCAATTTCACGTTCCTGCAGGAATCTAAATGTGGTGCTCATGTGCTGTCGTTTGGCAGCACTGGATTAATTCCCTAAAGTAAGCTGGATTGAATCAGACATATGGGTTATGAGCAAAGCAGGCTGGGACTGATTCTCACGTTACAGGAGAATATCTGGTATCTCAGCTGGGGAGTGGTCAGCCCATACTCTTTCCACTTCCCTTCTTAAAAAGCCAAAAAATCATCTTGCTGCCCTGTCACAGTTATGATGGTCCACTGAGAAATATCTCTGTGCTGTCAGCAGCCCAGTGTTGTTGCCAGTCTGTTAAAATTTTGGAGAGGAGAAGCTGTGACTCTGGGGTGGTCATGGGGCAGTCTCATCCATCAGCCTCCTCTGGTCTAGTTATAAAATAGAAGTAAGGCTGGATTGCTGAAGCTGAGTCAGATCTGTCAAAATGTCCCGAGGAAATGAAGCTAATGCGTCTCTGAGGGTTTCTTTTGCACATGAAATGAGCCATTTCTGTTTAGTTATTCATTGCTTTAAGTGTTCTGGGGGTTGCATTCATTACTGTAGCTGCTGAAGAAATTTCTGATGTTCAGGGAAAAAGTTTATACCGCTAAGTGAGAGTGGATATACAGTATATAGCAAAGTTACAGACTTAAATTAGTTTGAGACATTAACTTAGAATTAAAGTTTGGACTACAGCAATATTCATGTTCAAATCCAAAGCAGCATCCTTAAGGCTTCTATAGTAAGATAAGACTGAATAGGAGTGATTTGATAGAGAAGATTGAAGTGACAAAGATATTGGTGCAAATGAGAGAATGCAGTGAAATTCCTGGGGTAGCTGTGGGTTTGGGAAACACAGGTTTTGTTCTGACTTTACTGGCTGAGCTGGATGACTGTGGGTAAACACCTTCAGGTTTGTGCTTTATTCCTCATAGTGGCAAAAAAGGGACAATTTTACTGCTGGTTAAGCAGCTTGACAGGTATTACTAAGTCTTGTATGAGAACTGAGGCAGTGCTGAGGGTGTAAGGGAATTTCAGCAAAACTGCTTTCCACTCGGGAAAGGTAATGAATGAAAAGTGTGTGTGTGTGTAATTCCTGGTGTTATAAATATCATGTAGATCGCATCTGAAAACACAGTCTTTCTGTGGCTTCGGTTTCTTTTCTATTTTCTGTTCCACTTGAGCACTGAGGGCTCAGTTCCGTATGCCCTTACAGTTGGGAGGCTTGGAATTGTGTGTCTGTTGCTCCCAGCACCTTCAGAGTCTCTGGATTTTGCTCTGTGCATTTGTGACAGAAGGTTCACTCTGTGTTTGTAGTGAAGTGCAGACTTCTGGTCTACACCAGTCCTTAAACTTATCTGCTCAAAGATTAACTGCAAGGGTAGGAATGCAGTGCAGGGAGGACAAATGGAATTGTTGTTTTACAGAGAAATCAGACCTCTTCAGTTTGTTTTTTGGGTTTGGGTTTTTTTTTTTTTTAGTGTTTGTTTTGGTTTCTTTTTTATGTGAGGAAATTTAAATTTTGACACTCATTTTATGTGGAAACAATTGAAATTAAGGTAGGTGGGTACAGAGGTTAATTTATGATGGTTAGGGATCTACTGACTATCTTGTCTGACTGTGGCAGGGAGGGAGAAAGGATACCTGTGGTATGGAAAGGCTTTCTGAAGCAGTGTATGAAGGTAAGTGTAGCAGCTGGAGTATCCTTTAAAGTTACACCCCAGGCATTGGATAGTTGCTCTTCTTTCCTTCTCGGAGGGTGAGGATTGTCTGCATGTTTATGTATCTTCCCTGCTGGTAACCTCAGCTGTAGCAGTTGCACACAGAGAGTAAACCTGGTTTAACAGGTGTGCTGACTTTTCCCCTGCTGTTTGTCTTCCAGTTTTGAGTTTTTCAATCTGTTGTTGGATTATATGCTGAACCATATTCCCATTTAAGCATTCCTGTTTTAATAGAGGGGTCTTTGCTGTTGGAGAACTCCAGAAGTGGGAGATTGCAAGGAAGATGTTCCTGCTCAGGACTGACTATGGTGCATTCAGGTAGTGTAGGACACTGAGGTTTTCTAGTGAACAACATGACAAACAGTTCATTTACTTTTCATATTCTTGTAATATATCCACTGTAGCTGGGGGCAACCTCAGTTTCACTTCGCTGCTCAAAGGTAAATTTTTACTTTTCTGCACTAGACAAGCTTGCTCAAAACCAGATACCTTCCTGTGCTCCTGAAGAATTCAGTGCCAGGAGTGTACTTGGTGGGTAAACCCAGTTTGCTGAGCCTGTTCAAGTGTCTGCTGCTGTTTTCATGTGTCAGAGCATTTATTTTTTTTTATAGCTGGTAATGATCATTCTGTTTCTGTGTGTTTTTAAAGAGCTGAACGTAATCTTTACTACAAGCTTTGGCCTTCTCTAAAGTTAACAAGTCTTTTCAAGGAATAATTAAGAAGTTAGTATGCACTTTAAAATAATTTCCTGTTCTTAATGCTCTGTTAGGCACCATTTCCACATTTAATTAAGACGAGTTAAACTTACTCAGTTGAATTACAACTTCCGGTAGTGGAATTTAATTTGGTGTTGTGTACCTATAGTATTTCCCATGTATGCCATCTTTTTAATGCAGTCATTCAGTCCTGTTTGGATTGAGTGGAAAAACATGGAAGCAGGCTCAACTGGTACTGTGTCTGGAGATATAGTTTGGTTGTTATTTAGGCATTACGGCAATGGGACCATCTTTTAATATGGTTGATGCACTTTTTTAATATCTTAGTTTGATTCCTTTGCTCTGTTGAGTTAGTCTGGGAAGGAGTGTGTCTCTGCTGAGGCCTCTCAGCTCAGCAGATTTTTGACAGGAGGTAAAGTGAGTGTTCGTCTTCTATAGTAGTGAGGATTTTTCTTTTTTCCTGGTCTATTAGTTTTATCCTTCAGTGCAGCAAAACCTGTGGTTTTTTTCAGATGTGTATTTCTGTTTGTGCTTATTTTCTTGTCTCAGTCTTGATAAGATGGGTTGGATGAAGACAGATGCCTGTTGGCTCTATAGGAGTGACACATGAATTGAGGACAAAATGAGCTGGCATTGAAAGCTGAGACTGTGCCAGTGACATGTTGGTGCATGAACATGCATTAAAAAATCAAGTAAGAAAAAGTCAAGTAATTATGTGAGGAATGTCACATCTATAGCACCTGGGATGTGGTTCACATTTCTCATATCAGTGCTGTCAAAGGCATAGGCAAACCAAGTTCAGGAGGTATGTTTTGATAATGAGGGAGGTTTGAGATGGTTTGAGCTCGTGTTGTCATGTCACAGAAGAGTGTTTTGGAGACCACACTTTTCCAGGTATGCTGTGATCAGCTCTTACGTGCTTCAGAAGGAGGAAGTGCTTAGGACCTCCATTTCCAGGTATCTCAAAGTGTGTATTTGCAGAAAGAGTAATTGGTGGTAAATAAGGGCATTTCCTGGAAAATGGCAACACTGAGAGATGAAACTGAAAAGAGGAAACATTCAACATCAGGGAGAAATGAGGGTGGTGAGGCACTGGAAAAGGCTGTCCAAGGAAGTTGTGGATGCCTCATCCCTGGAGGCGTTCAAGGCCAGGTTGGATGGGGCTTTGAGCAACCTGGTTGAGGGATAGAGTGACAGAGTGAGTGGACTAGGTGGTCTTTTGAAGGCCCCTTCCAACCCAGAACATTCAGTGATTGGTGGCTTCTAAATCAAGTGAATCTGCAGGGAATTTGTATTCTCAGAATGTGCCTCTTGTGGCCACAATTGTTGAGAGAAATGAGATGTATTAGTGGGAAACAGGGACATCAGATGGCTGGAGTAGTGCAGTAATTTTAACCATATGATGGAAAAGATCCTGTAGGGAGTGGGAGAAGGCCACTGTTGGCTTCCTGTGTATTTGAACTGGGGGTGGATATGAAGCAGTGGCTCCCATGCTGTATGCAGGGTTGTAGCCTGCTTGCTGCAGGGCAGGCACAGTTGTTTGGAGGCGGAATAGTTAATGTTACAGGTTATTTTTTCTCTCATTAGCGCACTGAGTCCCGCTGGGAAAGTATTAAATGTGTGGTGAGAGTGGGTAGCTCACATGACCCAAGTATAAAGGGAAAAAGTTGATGCATCTATAGTAGTCTAACACTGATCCCATTATTCTTGTACAGTGCAATAGGCGCTTATTTTGGCTGAGATCAAATACATGAAACTGCAAGTGATGTTTGACCTGCTGGCAGATTTTATTTTTCCATTTTAAAACTTTTGTCCAACTTGATTTCTTGCTTGATACTTTCTGTCTGCTTTGTTAAAGTAATTCCGTAAGCATTAGTGTTTCACCAAATTTCTAATCAAAACCATGATTACCAACAAATGACATCATTTCTCTTTTGATATGAAACAGGGAAAAGGTGACAGTTGTATAGCTTTCTTTGGAATGGATCTTTTTAGATAGTCATTTAATTGCACTAGCATGTTTAAATGAACTGAGTTTGGGTTAACATATAGCAAAAGAATATGAATTAATACTAATTGCTTTCTACAGTAAAATAACTTGAGTTCTTGTGTTGGTATTGGGAGTAGGTTCTGGTGTGGCCAATGGAGTTCAACTTGTTTCTGTGTAGGATCAGATCAGCCACCTGTTACCTCTCTTGGTTAAAGAGCATAACAAGAAAAAGCTTGAAACTGCACAGATGCTATTATTTTTTGATTAAGAAGGATATGTTCTGATTAATGGCAAAAGCTGTTTTACTCTGTGTTGGCAGCATTTTGGGAGTGTCTGCCTGTCTCTCCTCATTCACAACTGGGACAAGTTTGAAGTATTAATAGTATTCAAGTACTTCAGAGACAGCTTGTTACATATTGAAGTACCACTGCAACCAACAGCAGCATTTTAATTAGCTGATGATGCTGTGGGTTCCGGGCATACATTTTAAGTGTGCACTGCTTTTTCATGCATTGTTACCAAAAGAACAGAGTAAGTGGGCAATTTTGTTGTTGAAGGTAGCATTTAGCAGTCTCTCTCCTTCGAGAAAGGTTGTGCTGAGGTATTAGCTTTCTTTTAAAGTGCTGGGATTAACTAGGGAGGTTAGTGCACCGGCCTGGCTCTGTCTAGCTGTGAGATTGCTGTTTAAGATCTGGCTCTTTTGTAATAGTATGAAATCTTATGCTAATTAAGCTGAAGTAGCTAAAATTGTTAATCAATGCTTCCCATCTGACTATTTTAAACTCTTGGAATTGGCAGGTATTTCCTATCCAGACTTTAGATGTAGAAGAACATTAGTTAAAAGTAGTTGCTCTGCTCATCAAATTTGGGACTTGTTTCATTTCTGTACTGTGAGATTACTGCAGCCCTCACTGGTGGTAGGAGTGCTGGATCATGTTTTCTCACCTTTTTCTGAGGATGTAGGAACTGCATGACACATTTATATTTTATGCTATGATTTATCACTCAAATTTCCATCTTGCTTCATTTGTGTCTCAAGGAGGGGAAGATGGTCCTTCTGTTTCCAGTTTGCCATGGTTTTTCTTTTTGGTGATTTTTTCAGCTTCTAAATTAGTGAAGCTGAACTTGAGAAGCAAAAAAGATGTAAACACATCTATTTTTTCCCCTCAGTTTTTCTGTTTAGATGATCTGTAAATAATTAAGTATTGCACTCTAAAATCCACATCTGTTCTTGGAGTTGACAGAACCTGGGCTATCCCCTTGTTTGCTGAGTTTGGAAGTCAGGTCAGTCTTAGATGTTAGTTGCAGGTTGTTTTCTCTTGTGACAGGACTGAGTTTTCTGGGAAGAGTCCTTTTTAAAAGGGTCACCCATTTGCTGCAGCAGTTAAATGTGAATTTAGAGTAGGCGCATCTTCTGTGCTGTTGCTTGGCATGTCTGGCCAAAGAAAAAGCCTGCACTCTTTCTTCTTTGACCACAGGGCTGCCTGTAAGTGATTTTCTGTTTCCTTATGCTCTTGTTTGTGGAACTTGTGTTTTTAGAGGTTTGTGTGATGTGTAAACTTCAGCTGCATTGGAAACTTGTATGACTGGTAAGTCACTGAGTGACTAAAAGACTGGTACATTAGTGTGCTGCATTTCCACAGTCATTGTAGGGTTATCCCTGATTTCTGGGTGAAGGGTAAGGCAAATTACCTCATGGCCCAAATATCCAGCCGGGATCCTAAAAGAGGAATAGAGCTGTCTGTTATCAGTTAAGAAAAAACTGAAACAATCCTTAACCAGCCCAAACAATGTGTGCTTTTAACAAGTGCAGTACATGGGCAAAGTGGGAGGTGACATGAAGGTAACTGATGTTTAATATTAATAAATTAAAAAAATCAGTATTAATAAATCAAGTGTCTGATATTAATGCTGTGAATGCATAGGGACCACAGAGAGATGCCATGATTCTCTGAGAGCCTGTGGAGGTGACTTCCACTTGAACTTCCCACTGAAAGGTCCTGAAGCAGAAGGTCTGTTATTGCCCACAGTGGCACACGAAGCCATGGCACAATCTGAAGAATCAATGTCTCCTAATGTTTATCACTGCTAGGAAGATGCCACTGAACATGTAAAGCCCCTTAATGGATGTTATTGGCATCACTGGTGTTGTCTTATAATCCAGTAATGTGGTCTGCACACAGACCTGCACTAAAGGGGTCTTTTCTCCCTGGTGAGTAGGTCTTTCCTACTCGCATATTCTGAAAATGTTTTTGTAAGTTCCCATTTTCTTGGTTCCTGTCCCTCCACCCCTCAGTCACTGCACTAGTAATAACAAGCTGCATCAGCTTAATGTTGTAAGCTGCTCTTTAGAGTTAGATCTCATCACAGCTGCTTGGATTGTTGATCCATGGGGTTTGTATGCAGCAGGGATACCTCAGGCTTTCCTGCCTCAGCCTTCTGTTGTCAGTGTAAGCCCTAGTCTGCATTTGGTGAGGTGCAGGGTGACCACTTGGACTTGTATCCCATAAGATGAAGACATATTAGATTTGTTTTAATCAGTGGCCATTGAATGTTGGGTGGCAACTCCATGAGGTGTTTGCTTCAAGGAGGGTCTGATTTGTTCTCAGTAATCTTAAAATGGACCAATGGACTTCATGTAACTTATCTCCTGGATTGTGAAACCACTTAATAAGAATTACTGTAGCTAGAGTTAAAACTCATTTTTCTTTTAGAGCTAGTGAAGGAGATGGTTTTGTCTTTTCTTTGTGAGTTTTTTGTTTTGGACACGTAGTTGCAACACTGTCACATCAAGTTTTACTGTAACTTCATCCAAAGAGCTGTTACCAGAGGGCCAACATCATCCTCGGCTATGTGAGGGGAGTATTTCCATGTGCTCATTGTTTGCAGAACTGTTAGAGGTAAAAAGCAGAAGCAGTTGCTGCAGGTTTTGGAGTGATGTCATCTATTCGGGCACTGCAGTCAACGAACATGGAATCTGTTTTGTACTGTAGTAAACTGGTCAGCTCTTTACTGTCAGTCTACATAAGAGATCTCAGTTGTGTAGCAATGGGTGAGCACTTATGGAGGTGGGAAGATGCTTTGATATGAGCATCTTAATGTTTGTTTTTTTGTCTTAGCAACAGGCACTGTTGACTTCTGTTTTTGCTGTTTGAGGCTATATACAGAATCCTGATGTTGGTTATAGCCATTCACTTGCACTGAAACGTAGTATGGTGAAAACTGAAACTACTGTCTAAATTTTGAACACCTGTGACCCTTAGAAACCAATCACTTGAATCAAACATCATTTACAGGAAAGAAAAGAGGAAAAGTAAAAGCAGTAGTAGTTCTTGAATGTAATATAAGCAGGGAAAAAATATTTTCTTTTTGACTGGTTCAGTCTTTTTGTAGTTTTTAGTGAATGGTGCATCCTTGGTAGTGTGTAGACCACATGTTGTATATTATCAGGTGAAATGGCAATTGCAAGATCAAATCTCTCTTCTCTGAAAGTCATAGAGGTGGCTGATTTGATTATGGTTGAGAACTTGAGCCATTTGGTTTTCTCTGACCCATAAGGAAGTACATTTTTCATTTATCTTAGTCTTATGTGGGAGTTACTTCAGAGAATTCACATGATCTGGAATCTAGACATATTTGCACCCCAGAACCAGAGGGACCTAGGAACAGAGTCCAGTTCTTGATGAATAGTCAAATTGGTTTGAGTTATCACAGATTAAGCAGTTACAGGAATCATTAGTGGTAGGATTCTTCCAACTTGTCCAATCAGAGCTCTTTCAGAGGAAAAGGAATGTAGATATAAACTTCAAGGAAAACACCAATAGAAGGAACACTGAGCTCAGAATTAAAAACCATCCCAACTTCCCAGCAGCTCTCCATGAGTCACTCTTTGTAATAATTTCTTTGCTCTGGTCTGTTGATGTCACTCTCCCTTTGGCATTGCTTCCCTGCACCAAGTCATGCTTCTCTTCGTTCCCCTTGTCTGGCAGCACAGCAAGTCATTCAGGTTTAAGTGATGACGTGTCCAGTGGACTGCCCTGGTCACCTCTGTGCTGTCCCTCCAAGCCTTTCCAGCTCGTCACCTCTCTTTGTGCTAATTGTTTCTGTCATCAGTTTTGCCTTGTCACTTCTCTGTTTCTGTGTCTTTGTGTTGGTTTTTTTGGTGTTGTTGTTGTGGTTGTTTCCGTGTCTCCCCTCTACTTCTGTCATGGCCACTCGAGGGTCCTCTGCCCTCATCCTGGGCTCTGCTGCACTGTGTTTCTTGGGCAGGCTGGTTTTAGGAATGTTGACCTGTTGCCTCGCTGTTACTAAGAAAAAAATGATACAAATGGGAAGGCAAGAGTTCACTTTAGGTTGCTTCAGCTGCTTGTAACTTTTAGGCACTTGTAGCCATGATCTTCTCTTTGGAGGGTTGGTCAGAACCAAGAATGAGGAAATGTGGATAAGGAGGTCTCCATTTTTAGGAGAGGTGTCAGTATTACAAAACCAACTGTTTTCCCTAGGCCAGGAAAGGTGTTGAAAAAGTTTACATGCGGTAGAGTGGGACCTTTGCCAGTTTACAGTGTGCAGTAAAGCATCAGGCCAAAATTTGTGCCACCACATGCTGTTACCACAGGTGCCTTTGAGCATCCTGTTCAGGAGACTGGGGATGAAAGGGAACATTGATAGGACTGCAGTTGTCCATCATCTGGTTTGGAGTAAGGCTTTGGAAGCAGGTCCTTTAAATTTCTAAATGAGTGCTAACAACACTAAGCAAACTTTTACTGCACAGTGTAATGGATGTTCAGGTAATGCCCAGAAGCATTGAAACAACATCAGTAACCTTCTAACCGGCTGCAAGTACTTTTCTCCCAGCCAGGAGGACAGAGCAACAGCAAGATGCTTGTAATAGTGGTCCCTGAATAGCCTATCAAATCTGATTAGTCACAAGACACTATTTTAATTAAACCTTCTTTGCAAGGGAGTGATGAAGTGTGGCTGGCAGCCTGTTTGTGTGTTACTGTGTGTGGTGCTTAACAATTCTGTTTGCTGACAAGTGCCTTCTGCAGTAATGGTGTCATAAGTGCACACTCACAGTGCATCAGCAAGAGCTGGTGTGATATCATCTCAAATGCTACCTGAATCTAAAGGGTGACAGGCTCTGGAAATGGTCCATTTCATGACTAGCTTGCTGTTGATGTTCCTTAGCTAGTTCTATAGTCAAATAAGGGGTTGCATATGGCAGGGGAATAATTTTCCCCACTGTACCTTGAAGTTAATGCAGATGCCAGGCCTGCACTAGGATTTTACTACAGGATTGACAACAAAAGCAAGATACATATTGCTTATGTGGGGTGTTTTGACACTGAGACTTAATGCAGTTCCTTGAAAAACTCCCTGAAAGTTAGATGTGAAGTTTTGGCTCAGTGGGATTTGTACACCTTGCCACCAATGTCCCTGGAGCAGTAACCTGTGGTAACTGGTACTGCTTTAAGAACTCCTGTGTCAGTTAGGTTGACAAAGTGAGGAGGTTATGTCCTCTCATTGGAAGTTCTTAAGTTCTGTGATGAAAGGACCACTTGCTCTTCAGTTTGAGGTAGTAACTAGAAGAAAGAACTTGGAGAAAGAAGTGTAGGCTTTGTCCCAAGTTCAGTGGGTGGTGGACAGCCACAGTATGGGGTTGCAGGAGGTGTCACAGTGTCTGGTAGCAAACGCAGGGCTGGTGAGGCACGTGAAGGCTTTAGGATTTCGCTTGGCTTCTTCAGTAATAACAAACCCAGTTGATGTCTTAATTGCTCCTCTCACATAGAGAAACTAGAGACACAGCAGCTTGTCTGGCAGCACGATCAGGGTCTGAAAGCGCAGCTCTCTCTTGGCTGCAGTCTGGTCTCCTCTGCGGCTCTGGGACCGGTAAAGCTCGTTCAGCTCCAGTGGTTGACATGCAGCTCTGCTGGTCTGGTAGTCTGGTGGCTTTGCCCTTGACATGCTTCCTGAGATGGTAGCCTTGGCGCTGTTTCATCTCCCTTTCCTTCCATCTTTGAATCCTTAATGTTTTGTGTGCTTCTGAGAAGCAGTTGCCAGCAGGTGCCAAAACCAGTTCTCTGGCTTAGTGGAATAGTTTCGGACGTAATACCAGTGCTGAGAAGAGGCTGGTAAACACTGAGCAGGATGACACACAGGTTGTATGTCTAAGGTGCAGCTGGAGTTGCCCAGCATGACTCACTTCCCCATGGCCTGTTGTCTCTTGAAGTCTGGTTGCACCCAGGTGATCCTTGTATGGCTTTGGCTTTAGCCCTGTGCTGGATTCCCGTTAGCCAGTAGGGCTGGTTCTCCTGTTGATTTCAACATAACCTTGAAAGGGACCTTTGCACAGTAAAAGGGACTTTGCTAAAGTGCTTGTAACTGGTCCTCCTTGTCCCCAGTCCTGTCAGCAGCAGCAAGGAGGAATAGCTAAGCTGTCTGTGTAATCCTCACCTTATGACTCTCTTCCTTTAAGGTAATGTTTGCAGTTGGAATCTGCAGTGGAAACAGTGAGCCTAAGAGTCCTTGACTTGTCCCACGTGCTCTGCTGCCCCTGGGGATGTACCAGAGAGCTCCATGTTTTTGAAGACCAGCTGTTGAGCATTTCAGTCTATGAGCTGGAGGGCTTCAGGAACAAAGGGCAGCTCTGATTCCTTGTCATGCCTGTTGTCACAAGGATCACTTAAAAATTCAGTTATTCAAAGAATTATGGTGTGTTGTCTTGAGATAGATCTTGTGATTTCCTTCTAATCCAGCAAAGGAATCAGTTATGTTACTGAATATACCATAAGCATCCTGGAACAGGGATTTAGCTGACAACTAATTAGACAGATAATTCTATCTTGTGTTTAAAAGTTGTCTAGGCACTCTGTGTTTAACATCTTGCATCCAGATTTTATAAGTTTTTAGTAAATTCTGTGGGCAGTGGATGAGACCTCTTTTTACCAGTGTTTTCTTGTGTGTATCCAAAAGTATCTTCCTAATGGTATCATTTATTGTATACTTGTGTTGTTCATTACCCGGTGTGTCTAGACAAGTGCCTCGCTGGCTAACTGACTGTGTGCCCGGTATGGTAGTATCCCCTTTTAGAGCAGCAGGGATTAAACTGAAGAGGATCAATGTGGTATTTCCAGTAGGAAGAGCTATTCTTAATGCCAAGGGAAGCAGGGTGTGCTTCATGGGGCTGGGAGAGAGCGGCCTCCAAGTGCTGTGATCTGGAACTCTGGTCTTCCTGATCAACCAGGCTGTGTGTGGTTGCTGGTTTGTTTGGGTTTTTGTGGTTTATTTGGGGGTTTTTTGCCATTTAGATTGGCAGACCTTGGGCTGTGTTATTTGTCTGCTCAGTTTGTTCTCAAGGCTATAAAATAACTGTGCTTGTCTGTCTTGGGAAGAGGCACATTAGGTGTCGGCAACGTGTTCCATAACCTAGAGGTAGGACTCTGAAACAGCATAGACTTGATGTCTGGTACATATATGAAATTGTTAAAGCTGTTTAAAAATGTTTTTCAGGTTCTAAATGGCTTCTAAGAAGTTGGGGTCCGACTCTCATGGTAAGTGAAATTTGGCATCCTTGTCTTTTCAACAGGATAAATCCTGCTGCTGACTGATATCCCAGCCCAGACAGTCCATATACGCTAATCTATTTAGCCACTGAGTAGTTTTTTTGTTAGGAATGAACTGCTTTGGCTTCCTTCTGGAATAGCTGCTTGCTGATGGTGTGTGTGCTTGTTCTCTGATTGAACTGAAATTCAGCCTGTGACTATTCCGCGCTCTGTCATGACAGAATTGTACCGTCCCCTTGTCCCACTTACCCTCTTCATAATCAAAGCTGAACTGCAGTTGTGAGACTGCTCTGATGTTTGCTGAAGTGGGTGCTGGAGCTGCAGCATCTTTCTGTGGAAGTCGTGTGAAAAGTTGATATGAAAGTGAAGCTTTCAATATAACGTTGAACTGTGCTTGCTCTTTGCTAAACCGTGAATTTCTTTCTTAAAATGGACAAATCTGGTTCAGAAGGCAGGTGAAAAAGAGACTATATTTTTTTATATTCTACATATGAGATGTGTAAAGTCATGCAGATGATTTGTACCATAGAAGTTATTTGCCTGTGTATGTGCATAGTTTTTAGAAATTAAGTTGTAACTTGAGTGCAAATAATATCTCTGTGGAACATTAAAGTTCAGTTTCTTTTATGTAACGTGGCTTCTTCAAACTGGTAATCATGACTTTTCATGCTGTCAAAACTTCTGCTTTTAGAAATTCAGCCATGATCTTTATTGTTAATTTTTTCAGATAAGAAGGTCCTGGGGAATTCCATTTATCCTTGAGCTTTTTATGTAGTCTTGGAAGTGTAAAGTTAAAGTACAAAATAAGAAATGCCTCACTTAAGTACATGGTTAAGGATTAATAAAAATAGGCTATCAAAACTTAAGTTTTTAGATTGTCTCCTTTGCTGTGGCCCAGTGACCCTGCTGCAAGACAACTAATTTCCTCATTAGGTAGCTTCCAGGCCTTCAGCAGTTGCTTTTTTATCTGTAAACAGTCTCTAACTGCTTGTCTCCTGTGTCTGTTTTCATTTTTCTCTCCTGCTTGCCGAACCGGACAAGCAAAGATGCTGCCCACAGCTAGAACTCAACATGTCTTAAAAATCTCCCAAAACAGAACGGTGTGCTGGAACGTGCTCCTGGCTTCAAAATAACAAGGCCCAGACAAATGGTGCTGTGAGCTGCCTTGATAACTTGTCCGCTCTTCTGTGTGCTCTCTGTTCCTAATGACCAGCGGCACTGTCACAGTACTCTTTCTGAGGAGCAGTGGAGCAACGTCCTTGGCTTAATGGTGTCCTAAGAAATCAGCAGGACAGTTGTTTCAGTCTTCTGAAAGGGTTGTTAAGAATAATCCTGCTAACTGAGTCTTGGTTTACTGTAAAGCATCTAGTCCAGCAGCTGCCTTCAGCTCGGTGTCTGGCAGGTCGATGAAATTGGTCGATATAGTTGATGTACCTCTTGTGATTATTGCTGAGCTACTTATTAGAGGTTAGAGGACTGATGCTGAATCACAGAGCGGTTGAGGCTGGCAGGGACATCTGCAGATTGTCGTGTCCAAACCCCCTGCGTAAGCTCAGGTTGCTCAGGACCATGTTCAAATGGAGATGAAGATGGGAACACAAAGTATGAGTGGAGAGAAAGGAGCCCTTTTCCAGTCTTGAAGAGTGTTCTTGTCATACACCTGTAACTATTCCTAACCATGTAACTTCAGGTGCTCTCCTGTCATTTGAATAATGGGAAATTCAAGCTTAAGTTGTAGGAATTAGTGGCATGTAGAAATGCAGCTTTCATCTGTTGCACAAAAAGTGTGGGTTATGCCAAGTGCAGCACGATAATACTTCTGTTATTGTTGTCACTGTAGAATTTAAAAGCTTTTAACTCTGATTTCTGACAATTGCGTGAGCGTGGTTTGTGTGACCACAAAAACTCAGTTCCACATGGTTTCAAAACGTGTTCAGCATTCATAATTGGTAACTGTTTTCTTTTTCTCTGAAATTTCTATTTTGCTATCAAACTGCAGGGCACTTCTATGGGTCGACCGGTGACTTCTGCTTTATACTTAAAGTGGAGAGGAATCCTACTCTTGTAGTGGTTTGTTAGGCCAGGAATGTAATACAGAGCACAGTGTCAGAGAGCAGGCTGACGGGTACGCTTGTGCTCAGAAATTCCTCAGTGTGCTGTTAACTGGTAAAAGGATGAAGTGGCCAGCAGCCATATTTAATAACAGTTTGAAAAGAACTTAAATTGCTTCACTTGAACATGTGACTCTTGAAACAGCGTCACCAA
>JAWMRA010000090.1:61664850-61679504 GCA_035584735.1 Pseudotriccus pelzelni | reverse complement strand
CTAGTACTGTTCTGATTGGGCTGGAACAAATTGAATACTATGTGCATCAGTGTTTTGCCTCAGAAAGACTTTATCATCAAGTGTCCTGAAACACCTGGTGTGTTCCTAATATGTGTTTGTGTGTTTTGTAGCAGTTACATTCAAGATGGGTTTATAGCAGTGGTTATTAAGATATCAGTATACTGGGGAGAAACTAGAAGGCTTTTATTCCTTAGTCAAGCTTTTGAGGTTAAGCTGGCATCCGTAAATGCAGCCCATCTAGGTGTGTTTGGGGTTTTTTATTTGCCGGGCAAAGTTAAGAGTTATTATGTAAATACCACAGTTTGGGCTTGTACCCTCTGCGGCCGGTATCTATTTCAGGCGCACTTGTGCAAGGAGGGATGTCTGCCACTCACTGTGTCAATAGGTCTAATGAGACAAATATTTGCACACTGAGCAAATTGGCCTGCTAGATCCATGCAGAGAGGCAATCCTGGTGCACCCGGATCATCTGGCTTGGAACAGGGCTTGTACCAGCGGGACTACGCAGAACATCGTAGCAGCAGTCAGGGGTCTGGTTGTCCCTGACCTCTCCATGCTTTACCGCTCCTGGTGCAGAGGCTGCCACAGTTGCTATTTCTGTATAAGCAAATGCTTTGGTGTATCAGGTTCTCAAATTGCCTGCTCAAATACAATTTGGATGACATGCTGCATGTTAAAAATGTTATTCCCACTAAGAATCGGTGAAAATACTATTATATTATACCTGCAGCGTGTTTTCATCCTGGAGGTGCAGCTGGGATGTAGGTTGTTCATCCGGATGGTTTCAAAGTGCAGGAAACAGCACCTGTGTCTTAACAAAACTCTGTGACTAGCGCCTCCAGTGCGTGGAATGAGAGCTCAAGTGATGACAGCCCATAAACCTGTAACTCCAAATAGACAGGATGTTCCTGTTTTTGAAAGCTGCTCGGCCTCTGGGAGCCTGTGGCTGCCTTGCAGATGAGTCGACAGTGAGGGAACACAAACAGTACTTAAACTGCCATCTGAGTATGAAAATGGGTCAGATAAAAATGGCAAATCACAGTTCACTGAGAGAGGGGTTGGGCGCTGAACACCCTCTCAGTTGTTGCCAGTGATGTCTCTCTTTGTCTGCATCACTCAGAGAAGTTACAAGGGAGGCCTAGAGGCACTTTTGATACACACATCAGAAACTTTGCCTGTAATTCCCAAAGCTTAGGCCAGTGATCCAAGAGATCACTTTCAGTTAACCAAAAAACTGAGTGCAATTTGTACTGTGGGTTTTCTCATACTTCTTCACAGTAGCTCAAGGGAAACACACCAATAGTCTGGTGGAGGTAGCTGAGCTGAAGTGTTTTCTGCCTTGTGAGTTTGTAGGATGCCTGGAAAGTGTCACCCTAAAACATTTTTTAAATATCAGGTGTAAGTGATAGATACAAAGGACAGATGTAGGACCTGATCAAGTTTGATTGCCTTGTTTCAAGAATCAGAATTGCTGTGCTAAATAGTCTTGATACTTCACTGTGTTTTGGTTAAAGTGGAATGTCTTTGGGTTGTCACTTTGCCCTTGTGACCACTTCTATCTGAATGGTACCTCCTACTTGCTTGTCATAACCTGTATTTTAGTTTGTCTTAGCTGTTCTAAAGCTGGGTCATTTCAAAACCTGTTTTGAATATGGTAAAAAGTGATGGATCTTTTTATAGAGATATAACAGAATACAGTGTTCAGGAGAGTTTCAGCATCCAGTTATGTAGGGATAGTCTTCTCACACAGAAAAATAGGATACGGAGTGCACAGACTTCAAAATCTGATGGATTGTTCTGTTGTGAGGGGTGTTGCCTTTTTTTTAAGACTTGTGGGCCAGAACATCGAGGAAAACCGAACAAACTCCGCAAACAAAACTGAGGCATTGAAGTCCAAACAGCTTCAAACTTCATTTGCACTGTCACCTGACGTAGTTGTGGCAGCAGAGATAAAATATTTCCCAAACACAGCACAGTGAACCTTAATTGAAAGCGTTCAACTTGTGAGTTGTGGAGGTTTTTTTAATATAACTTCTGCTTCCGATTTTAGGGCCTTTCAGTTACCTTGATGACGTCCCTTTTAAGATAGGAGACAAGTTCAAAACTCCAGCGAAGGTTGGATTACCCATTGGTTTCTGCCTGCCTGATTCTTCTCAGCTTGTCAGAGAAGCCCAGGTGAGTGATGTGTTTTGCCTTTCTGCTCTCTTCTCCCCTGGCCCCAGCATGTGGTGCTGTAAATTGCAGTTTGTCACAGTTTGCTCACGAGTCATGTTGGTCCTGTGGTGTCATTTCATGTGCCAGACAGTATTTGCAGAAGATCTGTTGTTAGACTGTATAGAAAGATAGAAATATGATAGGTCATGCAAAAAGCTTCTACTTGTTGTTTCCTTAAAAAGCCACTAGGCTTTTATTTTTAAGCATTTATTTTAGTGCATCTACTTTGAAGAAGCGCAGCATTTTTGTGCAATGCTTACAGTTTTAAATGTTACCCTGGCTAAGTTTGAATATAATTTTTAAGAGCAAAAGTGCTAAGAACTGATACACCTGTGCAATGGCATGATTTACAGTTCTTGTTTTCTGTGTAGTTCTGAGAGGGAATTCTGTGGGGCAAACAGATTACAGCTTGGTGCATGAATGGCTTCCCTCTCTTGAGGAGCATGTTTCTGTTAAAATAAGCTGTCAGTAGCATAAAATCAATTGTTTTAGCGTAACTGTTGAAAACCTAATCTCCAAGTGCAGGTTGTGGTAGAGGAAACCTAACTGAACTGTGTTTTCTCATTTAGATCCATGTTTTTCCTTGACCAGTCCTAACTGATGATTGTTTTCACTTTGTGATAGATTGCTGTAGGGTTTTTCCTTATAACCATTAAGTGATTACTTGGTTGTCCTAGTAGACATGTTTGCACTCAGTTAAGCTGGTGTGGGAGAGCTACATAGAGACTCACACAAATCTGTGGCACTTCTGCTGACATACCAAAGAGTGTGTAATGAGTCCTTCTGCCTGTGTGTTATTCTCCAAAGTCCCCTTGCTGATAAATTCTGTATCACACCTCTTGGAGTCCTAGAGATCAGGGAAGGGAGACTGGAGCCCACTACAGGATGGGATGTGGCACACCACATAGTGAGAAGCCTCTGGAGACCTATGAATCCTTGCTGGCTTGTTGCCCTTTAGAACTAGGAATTTATGTGCCTTGGCAATCCAGTGGGGAAATACTCCTGTTCAGGTATATGCCACTGTCCTGTTGAGGCTGTCTTAACACTTCTTGTGAGTCTGAGGTCTAACCTACCTGTGGACTTGGCTCCTAGGCTGTGTCTCTGAGCATTTTGTGGTTATTTAAAGATAGATTTAGGCTGTGCAGAATTTTGTCTTTTCCCAGCAAGGTACTAAGTGGTCAGTACACCGGTAGTGAGTAGCTTGCAGATGCCTCTCTGTGCTAACCTGGCTCTGAAAGACCAGATGTTAAGTGGAAAAAGCTTGTGGGATCCTGTCCTGTCACTTACTGCAGCAAAACCTGCTGCTGAAGGAAGGTGTTGCCATTGTTGTAGCCATTGTATCCCCTTTGGCTGGAGGGGCACTGGAGTGAAAATACAAATACCTCTTAAACCACTGGGTGTGAAACTCTAATATCAAGTGTTTTAGGAATCTTTTAGGGGAAACTGAGTAATACTGTATTGTCCTTTGGATGCAAAGTTACTCTGCTGCAGTCTTGAATGACTTGTGGAACCTGTGGACAGGAGGTAGTTCAGTGGTGCCAGGTTGGGGAATGATTGTCCATCTAGTAACATGTTACACTACCATTTGCTACATCTGTAGTCGTGGGGGGGAGAAGGTAGGAGAGGTGCGAAACTGATTTTGGGATGATCAGTAGCTCTAAAGCAAAACTAAATGCTGAAAGGAGGCAAAATACGGTATTCTAATCCAGACTGCAGCCAGGTTTTGCAGACAGAGGCAAATTAACTGCTTGTGATGCCTGCCAGCTTTGTTAATCTGTAGGCTGGGAAAACGAGATGACTGTCCATGGTAACTCAGGTAACTCTTGTTCTATGGTAACTTATGTTGCTGTTAGAAGTAGCAACTACGATCCTTGCAAATTAATTTCTTTCCCCTTCTCTCCTTTCCCCTCCACCCCCATCCAGTATGACTTCTCACTGGAAAAGAAAACAATCGAGTGGGCTGAAGACATCAAAAAAATCCAGGCTGCCCAGAGGGAAGCTGAACGCAAGGCAGAAGAGGCACTAGCTAACTCCACAGCAGCTCCAGAGGACAGCACCAGGATGGGGTTTTCAGAGGGACCTTGCCCTGAAGCCATGCCTCCTCCTATCAACCCCATCCTCGCCAGCCTGCAGCACAATAATATCCTTACTCCCACGCCAGCCAACAGCAGCTCTGTGAAGCAAAAGGTCCTCAGTCCACCTCGTCCAAAGGCAGATTTTAACCCAGCTGATTTTGAACGCGAAGAAGACCCGTTTGACAAACTGGAATTAAAAACTATTGATGATAAGGAGGAATTAAAAAATATTCTTGAAATTCACGTTGGTACTACTGGGCCAATTGTTGCCCAGCTGTTAGATAATACTTTGCCCAAAGGAGGGTCTGAGTCTGTGTTGCAAGATGAAGAAGTTCTGGCATCCATAGAAAGGGCCACATTGGACTTCAAACCCCTTCACAAACCCAATGGCTTTATCACTTTACCACAGCTGGGAAACTGTGAAAAGATGTCCTTGTCTTCCAAAGTGTCCCTTTCCCCTATCACTTCAGTGAGCAATATCAAATCCCTGTCCTTTCCTAAGCTTGACTCGGATGAGAGCGATCAAAAGTCATCAAAGCTCACGAGCACTTTCCACAGCACTACCTGTCTCCGCAATGGCACTTTGCTCAGCTCTTTGCAGGCCTGTGCTGAGAGCAAAGCCGGTGAACTGAATGGACTCCACATGGTTGGTGTTTCTGCTCTAAATGAGGACAGTGCCAGGGAGACATCACCCTTCTCACCCCGGCTGTCTTCCCTGGCTGCGCCAGCTGTTTGTACAGAAGACGAATCATCTCAAAGCACATCGACTACGGTAAACGGGCAGTGGATTGGAGCTGGGGCTGCTGGGGAGAGGTGGAGGTGCAGAGGCAAATCTTCCCTCTAGACTGCCCCGTGGTACAGCTTCATTTGTTAGGAGTGACGTGTAGATCCTCCTGAGCTACGTGGCAGATTGATCACTCCAGCGGGTCTTCATGCTGGCGGTTCTGAACCTCAGATTATCACTCTGCAGTTTTTCCCAAAATTTGGTATTTTTAGGCTAATTGTAGTGATTTTTCTTTCAGCTTTTTAGCTCTTGTTTGTTGCTGATGGTTGCACACCTGTGAACTAAGTATATAAGGCATCTTCTGTGTGTGGTCATGATTCTGAAGTGCTGTTAGGCTTTGAGTCAGATCTCTTCCAGATTTCTTCCTCGTTTTGCTTATTTATTTGCTGGAAAAAATGGGAAATGCAGACTTCTCTAGGAATAGCAGTAATAACAGATTGAAAAACACAGATGTGCTGTGTCATTCAGGGAAGAAAAAAGTGCTTGTGGTTGACCTGCATTGAAATAAGTGTATTTTTTTTTTTTTAATTTGCTTCCTGAGATCCTTTTAAAATGCAGTCTTTGAAAGGAAGATAGTTATGGTCGTTTGAAATCTGGTATCCACACTCTTCCTCATGAAGGAAGGTGAAAGGATTGCTTGGTGGAGACCAAAACCAGTTGTGAAGATCACCTTGTATTTTTAATATCACCATGATTGCTGCCCAGGTCTGAGACAGGGCAGACTCTTCATTTCCTCAGTCTTGTTGCAAGTTTTACAGTTACTTTGAGGATACCAACTTCACACCAGCTGTTGTTTTTCTCTTTGTGAATAAGAGCAGAGATTAGAGTTAAAGTTTGAGGACTTTTTTTTTATAAAGAACCTCAGATCTGGACATGAAGCATAGTGAAAACTGTGTAGTCAAATTTTCTAGCTGGTTCTAAAATAATCTTCCTTTTTTTTACTCTGTCCAGTATAAGCAGTGTTTCAGTGGTTCTGTGTTTTTACTGGCATACTGTAGGTTTTTGTCATACCATGTGCTCTGAAACAAACAGTGCTGCTCCTCTCCTGTTGTCCTCCCACCTCTTTTCAGGCTTAGGTGAATGCATTAACAATTGTGAAATGCAGCATTCTGGGAAATGGTGTGTTTGTCAGCAGATCAGCTGTTTGCTGGTGACCAGAACAAATTTAATACTGTGAACTCTGGCTGGAGCAGCATGTGCTGAGTACCTGCTCCCTGCTGCAGGTCACAGGTGTGAGAGGTGATTGTGTGGTCGGGGGTAGCTCAGAGGTGAAACCTCAGCTATGAAACACATGTCGTCTCTGGGGGCTAAGAGGAAAAATCACAACTCGATAGATGGGAATTAAAGATGATCAGATTTTCCCTCTGCTGGATTAAAATCTCTCTGCTGGATTAAAATTGTTAAAGACCAAGAGGGAAAGTGTATTCTCAAGAGTGCTGTAAGGAAAGATTCAAACTGAGAGAGAAAGAGGCTTGGTAGTAGGAGTAGTAAAGGTCTTAATTTGAAACTATTTCTCCCTTGGAAGCAGCAAACCAAGAAAAGCGGTATGCTGACAGAACTAGTTCTTTCAGTTTGAATTCCCAGATTTCAGGTTATACTTGTTTCATGTTTCCATAGTAAAGTCACAGTGACTGGAAAATGGTAGCTGGGATGCAAGAAACTGAAGTAAATGCAACAAAAGAATTGAAATAAATGTAACAAAAATCCTCAGAGTATGGAAACAACAGAAAGAAGTCAGAGTCAAATGTAGAATAAACTTGTCCTTTTTCACAGCATCATTATAATGTTTTGGGTTGGAAGGGACCTTAAAGGTCATCTTGTTGCTGTCCTCTGCCAGGGGCAGGGACACCTTCCCCCGGACCAGGTTGCTCAAAGGCCCATCCAACCTGGCCTTGAGCACTCCCAAGGCTGGGGCATCCACAGCTTCTCTGGGCAGCCTGTGATGGGGCCTCACCACCCTCACAGGGACTAATTTCTTCCTAATATCCCATTTAACCCTGACCTGTGTCAGTTTAAAGCCATCCCCCTTTTCCTGTCACTACATGCTCTTGTCCAGACAACTCCCACTCCAGCTCTCTTGGAGCCCCTTTAGGTACTGGGAGGTGCTCTAAGGTCACCCCAGAGTCTTCTCCAGGCTGAACATCCCCTGCTCTCTCAGCTTGTCTCCATAGCAGAGGTGCTCCAGCCCTTTGAGCATCTTTGTGGCTCCAGCCTTTTAGGAAGCCTCAGGTCAATTGTGTGTTCCAGTGTATTCCACAATGACTTTATAATTTTTTTTTTCTCTTGAGACTAGAAATTGTAACTTTCAATTTGCAGTTACTACTGGAGCTTTTGCTTTACCAGTGAATAGGATCTGGGAGTTTTTGGATGGAAACAAGTCTGTGGTTCCTCCATTTCTCTGAGGCTGCACAGGTTCTGTGGTGGTCCCCTCTCCTCACTTTTTGGTTTGATTTTTCAGAGCTTTGGCAGAAGGAGGCTAGTGAAGACAACAGTTGGAAATGATACTCGAGTAGATTGAGGAGCAGGAGTTGGTTTTTCCAGACTCTTGAATCTCTGGTGTCAGAAGCAGTTTTGGTTTTCCTGGCTGCAGCATCAATAGCTAAGCACAATCCTTCAGTCTGACAACCAGCTGATTTCAGGGCTTCTCCAGACCCACATTTCAGTGCATCCCATATCCCAGTGCTTTTTGCCCTGGGTACATCATTCCATCAGAGTGAATGTCTTAGACTTTGTATTATAGAAGAAAAATTCTTACCCTGGAGATTAAAATGGTCAGAAATGGAGAACAAAACCTTGGTGGTGGTTTTAGGCCTTTTTGCAAATAAATGGAATTTGCCAAAATCCTAGCAGATTTTGTCAGAACTGGTTTTTTGTAAAGGGCTTTTTGTTGTTCAGTTTAGGCTCAAAGAAGGCCTTTCTGAAGGATGTGGACAAGCTTTCAAGCAATCTGTGTTGGTATAGTAAGTGTTAAGAAATGCAAAAAACTGCGGTTTTTGGTCCACAGTGATTTCTTGCAGTCTGTTCTAATTCTGTTTCAAATGCAGGAGTTCTAAATGTGTGAACTGAAACGTGCAGATTTGGTGGGGCCAAGGCCTCACTTCGCACTGCTCTTATCTTGGGCTAAGTCCTATAAGGTGGTGGGTTGGTCGTGCCCTCTCTTAGCGTGGTTTTGTAGAAAGAGAGCGGAAGGGACGTGACCCAGCCTTGTTGCTGTACTGGGAACGATCCGAGTGCTGGGCAGAGAAATCACATGCTCTTTTTAGCCAGTGTGCCACGTTGTTCCTATGTTGCTATGGAATTTGGTGCTTTGGGAGCAGAAAAGAGGGGTATTTTTCTCTTCCCCCTTCTCACGTTCGAAAGGTGAAGGGAAGTCTCTAGGCAACAACTTCAAAAGTACCACTGTTACTCAGGCTGTGCAGCACTCGGTCAGGAGCTGAACTGGAGCCAGCGTGTCTCACTGAGCCGTGTGAACACACAGCTGTTACTGTGACAGAATAAACAAGCTTACAGTTATTATGAGAGTACACACATCCTGCTTGGAGTATAATCCCTTTGTAGGGTGCTGAGAGAAGAAATCCTTGTGATGGCTGTTCTGTAGCTACGCACATACAGGTGGCTGTTCTGTAGCTACTTCTGCATGTGAGATGTGTTATCTCCACCTCTCATATGCAGAATTGTGATGAGACCTTGAGTCTCCGTGGTGTGGTGGAGTATTCTCTAAAACCCTCTCCCCCCAGCAGTAGCAAATTCTGCTCACTGGTGCATAATGTTTATAGCTGTTTTATTTGTGTGTTGTCCAGCAGGTACACCCAGACTACAAGGAAACAGAAATCCCTGTGGTAAGTTTCCAAATACCTTGCATTGGATCATGTTTATGATAATGTCCAGTCCTAGTGTTCCTGTGAGTACAGAAAATCATAGGGTGGTGAGTAAACCTGTGGTGAGGGAAGCAATCTCTGTGCTTCCTCTGAGGTGTGGGGGTTGGCTGTATCATGGCTATGTATCACTGTTGTAGAGGTTGGGTGTTCAAAGTTTTGGTCACACCAGTAGGAGGGAGTTTACTATGAATAATCTGGGTTGTTGGTTGCTGTTTTGAGGGTTAAAAGAGTGTGGTGGGAATCAGATGCTGTGCACTGCTCTGTCTCATTCTCACGGTCTGTAACTTCCCAGGGGCAGTCTGGAAACCCTCTTGTGTGAATTACATGGGGTATCCTGGTTCTGCATTAGCCAGGAACAGGATGTGGGGATGCAGGAGATGACCATCACCTCAGCCTCTGTGTCTTCCCCTTCAGGTAACACACCAAAACTTCCCAGTGTCTAAAGTGCCCAGCAGCAGCAGCAGCTGCACGATGGAGCTGCAGCAGAGCCTCTCCCCCAGCGAGAGGCAGTGTGTGGAGACCGTGGTGAACATGGGGTACTCGCCAGAGAACGTCCTGAGAGCCATGAAGAAGAAGGGACAGAATATAGACCAGGTAAGAGCTCGTGCAGTACAAAGAAAAGCTTCATTGGACACTGGTTTTGCTGAGGAGCAATCCTGGATTTGCCAAACAGATGGGGTTGAAAACTGTTGTTCTAACAGCCTATAGCAACTGCAGTCAGAGGCTGGAGGAGTTGTCACCTGGTACTGGAGGCTCCCAAAACCAAAGAGAAGAGTGCTTGTACTTGTTCCTGATGAGAGACTGCTCGAGTTGGGCACACCTGTGGTGCTGTGTTGGAGCTGAGCTAAGCTTGAGATGGGCCTTGGCTCTGTGTGAAGCTGGGAGAGGGACTGGGTCTTCCCAGGAGCCACAAACCTATCCAAAGAAAGCTCAGCACGGCTCTGCACCATGCTTACTGCCACGTGGCAGAAATAAAGCCTACCTTCCTTGTTCTGAGCACAAGGGCTTACGATGCTGACATCTCTCCTTGTAGAGAGATTGGCCCCTGCAGGCCTGAGACGGCGCTGAAAGGCTCCTGCAAGGCCCCACTGACCGACTTTAGTGTGCACCCTGGTGCTGGTGCTTCCTGCCTCGTGTGTGTCGCCTCAAATGCCTGCTAAAACCAGGTCACTGAGCTTAAAGCTGCAGGGTGGAGGGTGGCTCTGGGTCTTGGATCCACTTCAAACACTTTTAAGTGGGGAGAGCACAGCCAGACTCTCCGTGCTGGCCCTGGGCAGGCTCCGTGCTACACAGGGCTGTGCCTGGGCAGGAGGGTCCCAGGGACTCCAGCTTGGTGGGCTGATCTCCTGCCCACTCCCTACACATCGAGAGCAGCTGAAGTTCTGCACTGGAGTGAACTGTGGTATCACATGGAAAAAAGTGTCCCTTAGGAGGGCGATTTTAAACCCTGCTGTACTTGCAGGCTGTGTTCTTTTGCACACCTTGCACTGCCCACCTGAGTGTTCCCTGTACCTCTCAAAGCTGAGGGCGGGTAAGAAATGTGTCAGTGGTTTCTGTGCGTGTGAGCTGGGGTCTGTGGCTCGCTCGTTGGTGTGCCGAGTTGATCTTCAAAGGCTGACTGCTTTCAGATTGCATCAGCTCTTGTGGCTGTCTGAGAGGAAGCTGAAAGCTGACATGTCTTGACTGCTGGACCTACAGTTTCATTTTTAAAACGTGTAGTATAAAAAGGACATTTAAACTTCTGTCTTCCACTCTGCTGTGAGGCACAGAGGGCTGAAGATGCACTCTGGAGGGTGCTCTGACTTGAAAGGACGATATTCAGACCTGATTGGAGAGCACAGGAGGACAGAAGGGCTCATCTGCTTTCTTGCACAAGAGATTGAGACACTCTTATATTTCAAGAGCGTCTCAACTCCACTAAGAAGGACTTTGTTTCTGATGTCTCGGGTTGGAGTCATGCTCAGCCCCTCTGCATGTACAAAGGTGCCATTTCACCACGCGCTGCCAATGCCAAGCTGCAAACTTGGTTTCTTTTCTTCGTTCCCCACAGGTGCTGGATTACCTGTTTGCACATGGACAGCTTTGTGAGAAGGGCTTTGATCCACTTCTTGTTGAAGCAGCTTTGGAAATGCATCAGTGTTCAGAGGAGAAGGTGAGGGTGCAGTGTGTACAGGAACAGAGAATGTGCCATGACAGGGAATGCCAGCAGCAGTTCCTCTGGCTGATGTAATTCTGGCTTTCATGGTAATGCTGCCTTGTTTCTGAAACTGACTGCCAAAGGGCATCTTTGTGTTGTTGAAGTGTTGGAATTCCTCTGTGTTGTTCTGTTACTCACTTGCAAGCATTTTTATAAGGACAGGCTTTTTTTGAAACCCTGCTTATTGTGGTCATAATGTTCTGAATACTCGGAGTTCTCTTGTGGGCAGGGTGCTTGGTACAGAGACAGTTAACTTCAGCAGCAGCAAACTGTCTTTCAAACTCTGCCAGCCTGCCCTGGCCATGGATTTTCTCCCTTTTATGAATGCATCTGCCTGGCTGCTCAGCAAATTGGTTTAGGGCTTGCTCTGGAAGAAGCTGGAAAATGTGTTTTGGGTCTGGTTCATTGTCTGGCTGCTTTATGAGCACCGAAGGTACAGCAGGGGCAGGTAGCCAGGGCAGAGGACAGCAGGATCTTTTAAAGTCTGCTAGCCTCTTGTGTGCCAGGCACACATGAAGTCTTTAGAGGTGCAACCCAACCCCCACCCCAGACATATGTATGCCTTCCTGCCTTTCTTGAACTAGTGATGAGCTTGCAAACAGAGGAACAGTGGTGTGAAGATGGGAAGTAACTGAGTTCAGGAAACACATTTGCTACTGGCTCAACCCTGAAATTGGAAATGGTTAATCTCCTGATTGCCCATTTCAACCTGCTTGCTTGTTGGGGATTTCTTTTCCCTGGAGTGGAGCAGAGGCACTGTAAATGGCAGAGGGCTCATAAAAATGATCAGCTGACTCACTTCTTGCTACTTCATTTTTTGAAAGCTCAGGGGGGATTTGCAGTTGACGTTGGTAGTATTGCATGTACATGGTGTGGTTTGTTCTAATCTCCCAAGTTTGCCCTAGATCTGAGAAGCCAGTTGATAGCAAGGGGTACTGTGCTGTCCTCAAAGTCAAAGTAACTTTAAAAAAAAATCAGTGCAGCAGGAGCTGCTGGATGGGGGAGCTGGGTGCCATTAATGAGCACTTTTGGGAGCTTAGATTGGGCCACCAGGCTGATAAATTTCCTTCTGGGAGAGAAACACTCCCACAGTGTGAGACTCTGAGCTTGGGTGCTCCTGTTGAAGAGGATTTTGGAAACGAAGGGCAGCAAACAGAGGGCACTGAAGGTGAGGCCCCATGGCCTCCTGCACCCAGAACTCTTCCAGCTCTGGTGTGAGCAGAGTTTCCCCAAACAGAGCCAGAACAGGCTGTGCCTGGGGAGGAGGAATCCGCAACCACGGCATGCCCAGTTGCTGAAGAGAGACTCTGTGCTAAACCTCCACCAAGCACTGATCCGCTTGTCTCTTGCAAATAATGGGCTTGTCTGTCTTTCAGATCACAGAACTTCTCCAGCTAATGAGTCAATTTAAAGAAATGGGCTTTGAACTAAAAGACATTAAGGAGGTCTTATTATTACATAAAGACCAACACAACGCTTTGGAAGATCTAATGGCCCGTGCAGGAGCCAGCTGAAAACACATTCCTGGATTTTCATCATACAGCAGAGCAGGACCAGCCCTGCCACCTTCACATCCAGGGTGACTTAATCTCAGCAGGAAGGACTCTGGCTTTTTGCATATAAGGGAGAGCATCTGCACGAGTCTGCCCATGTGCATCCCTCTAGGATTTCTTTTTCCCCTGAGAGACAACTTTCTTTCTGAAATTAAATTTTTAAAGTGTCCTTTCCTAAGTTTCTTTTTTCCAGCTTGGCCACAGAATGCTTAGACTGCCCAGCCTCTACTGGAATTGTACATAGGTAGAGATGGGGTGGTTTCTCTCACTCGTTGTGTCACTGAAGTTGAACAGAAGAACATTAAGTTGGTTCTGAAACCAAGATGCTTTGGTTCTTTGAAGCTGCTTTCACGGTATCTGCTTGTACTGAATTACTTGACCATGTCATAGTCCACATTAACTGGTTAAATTTGACCTTTAGTGCAATGGAGTTTTATTTTGGGGGGGAAAGTTAGTCTGCAACTTAGTAAAACACTGGTTCATAAACTGTCACTATGCATAGAGAACCTGTTCATCTTGGGGTTTTTTTACCCATGCATCCAACACTTCTTCCAGACATGAGTGTTCAGTGTTGAGTGGTATTTAAGTTCCCTTGAAACAGGTAAGCTGTGAACTCTATCTGGACCTGCAACTTATGTTGGTTCTTGAACCTGAAGGCAGAGAGCTGGAGCTCAGTATTCTTAACCCCTCAGGTTTGTAGGATATTTAAGGCAATGCTCTGCTAGGAAATCAGTTATCTTTTTGTTTTAAATAATACTCGTTGTGATGCAGGTTTCTTTCAAGCACTTTCTTTAAAAGAGATATACTCACTGCATTAGTTCCATTTCTCACACTGCTATAGAATTACATAATAGCATCTAGTACTAGAAATCAGGTTTTGGGATGGTTTTGATAGTTAAAGTTCTAAATATTTAAAATATCAACAGTCTTGAGGAATCTTTAAAGTAATTTGCTAAATATTTTGATTCTGCAGAAGAACAACTAATAAAACCTTCAGTATAAGTCCCAGTGTCATGGTTCCCATCTCTCATGCTCTTTGGCTTCAGCAAATTAACAACTTGCTGGATCCTGCCTGCCCAAGTGCTGCCTGCTCCTGTAGGCACATGTGAACACTGTGTTGGGCAGAACAACCAGAGGTCTCCAGGCAGATGGCTGCAGTGGTGCAAAAACCAAGCCTAGGGAATTTGTGTTACAGCATGGAGCTGGGAGCATTGAGAACTTAGGGAGGGGAAAATGACTTTGCTCATTGCCTCAGTTTAGGTTTTCCAGTAGGAGGTTTTAGCTCATCAGGACCCCAAAGGAGATGACATTTGTCTCTATTATGTAGTTAACTTTATATGACAAAAACATGTAATTTGGGTCCAGTGTTAACTCCTGGAATTGTCTGTGAGGTTCTCAACTACATTAATTACCTTTACTTAAAATAATGCTGAGAAAATATGTACCTGGTAAGTATGTAGGAGATGTGGAGATGAATGATGAGTAGGACCAGGACACTGCCTTGCATGTATCCCATAGTATTGAGCTTAACCAGCTTCTATTAGTGGGGCTGAAATTAAAACTTGTCTAAGAAGGACATTCAGCACACAGAGGCCTGTGGGTGCAGGTAAAGCAGTTGCCCAACTTTCCTTCCCAGGTGAGAAATGTGACAGTTTGAAATGAGGAAATGGGGTTCCTGATTAATCAGAAAAGGTGGAAAACAAAACTCAAACTGCTTTACTGTCACTGTTGAGAGCATTCAGTTGTGTTGCTTGTTTCACTTTTCTCACAGTTATTATCCAAACAAATCTGTCTGGTATTAGACAATCCTGAAGGGGCAAGAAGTCTTGCCAGCGAAGAAATGACTATTTAGACCAAACTTCTGAATAAAATCATCTCTGCAGTTGTGTTAATGTGTTTTAAGTTTTTTAAGTCTCTCCACTACAGTAACCA
>JAWMRA010000090.1:61623720-61661338 GCA_035584735.1 Pseudotriccus pelzelni | reverse complement strand
TGGCTCTGGGGCTCAGATCTGCCAGATGAAACTTGCTTTTTTGCAGTAGACCAGATGGGATTCACAGGTTGCTCAAATCTGGCGGCTGATTTAACTCACCTCTCTGCTCATGGAAATTCTTAGTTGCTCATCTGTCTTGTCACAACTGTCTGAAAACACTGAGGTTAGGACGTGGCACTGTTGGTTGTGCAAATGGTTCTTTGTGTGTTCAGCTTCTGTCAGACACTGAAAGTGCCTGTGAAGGTACTTTGCTGAGCTGCACTTTAAAATCCTGAATGTGCATTTAGCTAATACTCTTGTCCCAAATGTCAGAGCACGAGGAAGGAAAGCTGTCCTCCCTCGCACCGTGTTTCTGGCTGGGCATCACATTTTCCTGTGACCTGTGCACACATCCTACAGCCTGACCTTTTCCTTGGTTCCAAACAAACTTGCAAAACTCCTCAGCTGCTCCCTGACAGCCCTGTTTGCTGTGTGCTCGCTGAGAAAGTTCTGGGGAAACCACTGTAAGTGCTCGCATCCTTTCACGCGAGCAGTGTGCTCGGGCACCACTGCCCTCTGCTGCGCACAAGCACCAAGAGTTCTGGGACACCTCACTTCTCTGGGCAAGGAAGGCTTTTGAACAGGGGGCTGGGACACCTGGGTTTAGGTGTGACATATCGCTGGCCTGTAACCTGGACACAGGAACCATCCTGAGAGCCATGAACTCAGACCCCAGAGAAGCTCCACTCTCTGCTCCATGTGGAAAACCAGTTTCAGTTGTCAGATGGAGACTAACCAGTGCTAAAAACATCCCAACAGTCAGGAGAGTGATGTGGGATTCATGTGTGACATTCCTGGGAGTGTTTGCACCAAATATGCATCCCAGAGTGTCACTGTGATTACTGCACTGCCGCTCAGCCTGGCTGGGGCTCCTGGGGGAGGCTGTGGAGCCAGGCAGTAAAACCCACAGCTGGTCAGGCAGGAGTGTTCCATTACCCTTGGCATTTCTGGCTACTGAGCAGGCTTTGAATGAGCTACCACAGGCATTACTGAAGAGAAACTGAGATGGATGAATGTGCTGTGACAGCCCTAATTTTGGAGCAGGATCTCACACAGCATGTTGTCAGCGAGCGTGTTTCAAGGTCACTTGTGCCTTCAGCAGTGGACTTGCTTCGTGGTTCAGATGTGATGTGTGTGCAGCACCAGAGCTTCTGCAGGGCTCCAGCTGGTGGTTCTGTAGTTGTTGATTCAAATACCAGTTTCACATAACAGTGATCAGCAGCCCCTGGGAGCCCAGTGCCTCCAGCCAGACCCACTTTTCACATGAGAAATGAGTTCTGTGAGCCCCGTGGGCACTGCAGGGCTGTGCACGGGGCAGGGGGCTGAAGTGTGCCTCAGGTAAAGCTGTTGGCCTCTAGCTGTGGGCAGCAGCATGAAACCCACATTATTAACCCAACAGATGAATCTCTGGTACAAAGTCCCTGCTAAACCACTCATCACCCATGATTTAAACCACATCTTCCAGGAGCTCTAGAGTGTTCATCCCACGAACTAGGCCAACAATAGGCTTCCTTCTTCTGAAACTGACAGCACTACTTACCCTGCCTGACTTCCAGGTACCAAGTAGGTCTGGTTACATTAGTGTAACAACCCCTGGCTCCTGTTTGTAAACACTTTCAGGGGAGCTTTTGAGCATTTCTATTCGGGTAGTTTTCCCCTCCGCCCTCCCTTTTCTTGGCAATGCAGAAGTGCCTTTAACACGTGAGAAGCTGCTGAGATACATGAACAGGACTGCCTGCTGCTTGGTGAGATATTTAAAGGCTGCTGAATTGTTATTTTTAAGAACTTGGCTTACGGGTATTAATGAAAATACAAAGCTTGTGTTGCCAATTAGTCACCTCTCATTTACTCAGAATTCTCTCCATCCTCATATAAAATACACACTAATCACACACATCAAACTAAAAGCTATCCCCTACCACCCACACTCTGCAGCACCAAGTGCAGCAAAGTGCTGGCTGGCATTTTCTGTAGCTGCTCCTGTGCGTGTGGAAGCAAAGAAGGTCTAAACTGGTGGAGGAGGTTGCAATGACATGTCAGTGCCAGGAGAGGCTAAACAGAGCTGGAGCTGGGCTCGCATCGTTTGGATACACTTTGACTTCAGTACCAAGATTTCATCCAGCATGCTCATGAAATTCTGAAAATCCTGGTGAAGAAGGCAAAAGGAAAGTTTAGGAAACAGCAGCAGCAGGCTGGAGAAAATCAGTGTATTTTTTGCACGGCAGAAGTGCATAAAAGCCTGTTTTGCATTCTGCAGTCTAGTAGATTACATCTACATGTCCTTATTTAAGTCCCAACCCTCACAGGCAAAGGTCAGTGCCTCTCAGTACCAATGTTCACTGGCTCTGGTAGTTTTATCTGCTGGTGAAATTACAGCAAATACAGTGGTTTAAAAGTAAAAATGTATGAAACATTTCTTGTTACTCACTACACTGGTCAGTTTTTCAAAGGTTTGGTACAGGCACTGGTCACCCAGTTTTACAATCTACTGAACACTGTTCCTGACACCTCTCATGTTGGATCATGAAAATAAATGTTGAGTTGGGCCACTCATGGACCACACGTAACAGCCCAATCTTGAGAGATGTGAGGGGTTTATTTCTCATCAGGTCACAGGCCCAGTCTAACTCCTGCCTGGCTGCAGGCCTGCCAGGTCTGCCATGAGCAATCCCAGCACTGTACACAGCTTTGGCTGACGGGAACTCTACCTTCCATAGCAACAAAAAAGCAGTATGAAACTGATTAAAACTGAAATGGAGGCAGTTATTTTTAAGTAGGGCTTGTATTAATAAGAGAGCGCTTGGATTTGCTCTGCTCTCCAGCTGTGAGCAGTTTGGTGCCTCTGTTCAAAGGTCAGTGCCTGAGAAGCTGGGAGGTGTCAACATCCCCAGGGCTGGGGAATTCAGCTGCTGTGCATGGAAATCAATCACTTAAAAGCTGATTTGGCAGTACTCCAGCTATTTCCTGCACTGTATCTCTGTCTCACAGGAACATCAGGACAGTAACAAAGACCAGCCCAGCTGCTATGGAATATTTTTCTTAAGCACTTTAAATATGGCTTTATATTCGGTGTGTGGCTAGTCTTGGCATGAGTCTCTCCTGCAGCCAAAGTTTCATGGCTGGAGAAGTTGAAACTATCTGAAAATGGAAGCAGAGAAGCTGATACAGGAATCCCGAACTGATTTCACTACCCAAAAAAATATCATCCTGTGAAATAACACTACACTGCTGGGAGACCTGGCAAGCTTGTCATAATTCTGCTAGCCAGAAAATAACTGCTTGCTGCAAGGGGTAAATAAATGGGGGGGCAGAACTGGTGTCCAGTGACCAACAGACTTAAGAAGAACAATTTCAAAAGATTTAAAAAAAAGTTAAAAAAAGTAAGATTGCTTTGTATCACTCCATTGTCTGCCACAAAACTAACACAGTTTATGGCTCCTGTGCTGCTTTGGGAACTTCTGTGTAACACAGCACATGCAGCTGGAAATCACAGTGAACAAGCCACATGGTGGAACCAGTCCAAAATCCCTGAGGGAAGAGTTCCTGTACTTCAGATCTGAACTGTGATAGGACTTGAAATGGTTTGGTAATGCAATGCAGCAATGCAGCTTGGCTTTACTGATAAGATGAGGCAACTGGGAAGGCAGGAGTTCTCACTGGGAATTGTTCACAGTCTTGTCCCATGGCTGTGACATGTATCTGTTGGGATGCAGGAGCAACAGAGAACTGGGACTGCACTGGGGCCATGCAGGTGCCAGTCTTTGGGTCCAGCATACACCAGTGTCACCTGAGACGAGGACAAGCCAAGAAACAGCCAAGTGACAAAAGCCAAGAGCCTGTGAGGGCACAAGCCAGAGTGGCCAGAGCAGTGGAGTGAGAGGGGCCAGGGCTGTTGGCACATCTGCAGTGTGGGAGGAAACGGGGCTCCCAGAAGGCAGAGCCAAATGCCACCAGTGCCATGCCTTAGGGGAGTGCTGTGTTCTGTGACGTTGACTCAATGTAAGACGAAAAACATCCCAGGGACAGATGCCCTGTCTGATACAGTCTGGTGCCTGTGACTCAAAATAAGGGCAGGCTCTCTGATAAGAGACAAAGAGTTCAGGCTGGCCCATCAGCCTCCTGCTGCGTCAAGGGCTCTGGAGACTGGCAGAGACACAACAGGCGCTGAGAATGGCACAGACAGGCATCGGAGAACAGGAGGAGGAACTGACGAGGAACATCACACCAACTCAAGTTAATCTCTGATATTAATCTATGCAGGTTCAACAGGCACCAAAATCATTGTATGAAACACTTACCATTGCTGACATTTCATTTATCAAGCACTGCTCCTTGAAGCACAAGCATGCCATTTCATCCAGCTGCTCCTCATGGGCACGAATCACAGCCTGTCTGATTAACAAAAAATACACCTCTGGTTACACAGCCTACTGCACTACTTGTAATTACTGCTGGCCTCAATAAACCTTCAAGAAAGGGGAAACACCCCAGAGGAAGCCTTGCTGTTCCGTGTCCCTGGCACTCAGGAAGCTCCAGTGCTCCTTGAAGTGCAGAGGGATGCACTGGTTTGGGGTTAAGGGTCACCTGGATGACTGACGGTTGTTACAGAGGACTGACCACAGCCCTCATCAGCACAGGCAGCACAGGGGCACAGACTGCTTTTAACCACAGCAAAATCAAGGAGCAAAACAATTGACTAATTAATTGGTGAAATGACTTACAACCATGAGGCTGAAAGTAATTTTGGTGAAAAACAGGCAGAGCAGGAAGGCAGTGCTGCTGTTGGTCCCTCTGAGCAAGTTTCACTGATAAACAATGTATTTTCAGTCACATGAATGCAGTCCAGCCCCTGGGAGCTAACAGTGGCAGCTCACAGTACTTGGAAGCTTTATATCTACACTTTCAGTGACTGTCCCACTGCTTTTCTCTCCATAGAGATGGAACAGCTATGACCTGACTCTTGATGAGAGATTTTGATATATTTTAGGTACTTTACAGCTTATAGGAAGCCAATAAACTACTGAGAACTGCAGTTTTTATTACAATATTAGCTCCTCTAGCATTATCTTAGAAGATCTAATAGAATAATTGGCTTCCTGTGAGATTTTAAAATATCACTAAGTAACAAGCAATCACATATTTAAAAGATACTGACTATAAATTGTGATTAATCTTATTAAATAATTATTTATTAGAAGATTTCACTTTGGTTTTTAAAGCACATAAGAGTGTGACATACAAATAAAGGCAAATGTATCACATTTCTAAGCTTCATTACAAACTTCAGTGATGAGCAAGACTTACTGTGCCTTTTCTAGGGCTTCCCTCTGCCACTTCCCCATCTCTGATGTAGCACTTGGAGAGCTGCTGCTGGACATGCCTGAGGGGCTCTTTGCATTTGCTGTTGGCTTATCATCCTTGGGTGCACATCCTGCATCTGCAGCAGAAGTCTCTTGTGTAAAACCACTCTGTATTAACTGTTGTTTTAGCAATGCTGTTTCCTCACTGCTGAATGATGAGCTGGCAGAGTCTTCAGGATGGGTGAGGTCCTCATTCCTCACTCCTGACTTGGGCTGCACCAGGAGGCTGTTCTCCTGAGAGGGGGACTGGGCTGCCTGATCCGTGTGCCCGACACTGAGAAGGCACGTTGCCTCTGAAAAACAGCTCTTCTCAGGCGTTTCAGCGTTTGTTTCCGCAGCCATGGGCTCAGCACTGGGTCCTTGACTCGAGTTGGACTTTCCTGAACTACCAGCACCATCTTCAACGTCAGCACCACCCTGCCTGCCACCTGCGTGCCCCCTGCACGCGGAGTCACTGCGGGACAACCGGCCCTCTCCCCCTGCCCTGGTGCCCGGGGATCCAGCTGTGGATGTTTCTGAGGGGTCAGGCCCAAAGCACAAGCTCTCTCCCTGCTGTGCTGACCCCGAGCCCAGGCGGCAGCAGAAGCAGGGCCTGGCAGGGCAGCAAGGGGGTGGGAGCCACCGGTGCCCGTCCTGCGGGGGGCACGGCAGGGCACGGTGCCGTCCCGCCAGCCGGATCTGCTCCCCCAGCTCCAGCATGCTGTCCGTCAGGGCTCTGCTCCTCGTGCACTGCCAGCCCTCCTCCTCCTCACACCTGCCCTGGGAGCCCCGTGTGGCACTGCCCGGAGCCTGCTTCTCACCAGGGGACTTCTCTTGGTCGCAAGACACTTTCTCTGTATCAGCTGTTTCCTCGAAGTCAAGAGGGGACACCAGGAGAGGGGCTATTAGCTCGGAAGTGATTTCTGAGGAGCAGCTGGAAGAGACACAATGGTTAACTCCACTTTTACGAGCTTTCCATTGTGCGTCCCCCGCAAGGGCAGCCTGTTTGTCCAAAGTGGGTTCTTCCCTCTCCTCATGCTGGAGATCAATCTCTTTGCACTCTGGAGTTCCTGGTTTCAATACAAGAGATACATATGGGTTTGAAGTATCCTTTTCTGGAGTAAAGGAGGCTTCACTGGAGTAAACAAGGTATCTGTGTTTGGTTTTGTACTCTTTGTTGTCAGCTAGGAAATCCTTGCCATGCTTCCAGCTACAAGCAGGATCTTCCTGCAGGCAGTAAGGCTTTTCCGCAGTATTGCTTGGAGGGGACTCAATAGCTAAGTCATAGCTCCAGTCTACTGAAGTGTTGCTGCAGCCTGCATTTTTAGTGGATTCCTCTGCCTTTGGGCTGTCCTCGATACAGTCCCAGCTGTCATCCAGTTCATCCTCTTGCATGGGTATTGCATATTTAAAAAATAAATCCTGTTGCTTTTGGCCTTTTCGCTCTTCTTCAGTTCCTTGTTCTCTTTCATGCAGGAAAAACGAATGCTGACTGCATTTGTTGGTGTTTCCCCTTTTCTTTTGACTACAGACAGGTGAGAAAGAATCTTCACTAAAATCACTATCATCCAGATCTTCCAGCTGCACCCCCTCTTTGTTCTGCACTTCTGTAGGAGTAAGGCTCAGATCCTGTTTCACTTGAATCTCCTCGGGCTTGTACTGCATTAAAAAACTCTCAAGGGGTTGATAGTTCAATTTTTGTTGTAGAATAGGTGGCTGCTGAAACTGCTGGTGATAAAGACGTAAGTGCTCCTCCCTTTCCTTCTGAAATGGAGGCAGATACGTCCAGGGTTCAACACATTGTTTAGCAAAAGTATTTCCCCATTCCTGCCTGCTGTCAGAGGGCAGATTTCCTTCTCCAAAGGAAATATCATCTCTAGAAACAAGCTGTTTCTGAACAGGTTGCACTGTCTGGACTTTCAGGCACTGGACAGGTGATCTGTCTTGCATATACTTGTCTCTCTGGCCACTCTCTGCATCTGTGGCAGCACTTTTGACGATGAAATCCTTCACAGAGGGGCTCTGTTCAGAGGCAGGGGATAGATCATCTGTTTTCTTCTTCAGGGGATGTACTATCCGTAGGACTCCCTTAATTGGGCTCACGAGCTGGAAGCAGGATGTGCTGGTGTTTCCTTTGCAGGCATGTCCTTTGCTGACTGCCCTTGGGGTAGATGTAAAAGGGACACCAGGTGGCTGCAGTGCTGCAGGATATACCTTTGCTTTTGTAGCACTTGAGGGATGCTGTACACCCAGCTTTACTTTCTTTGGAGAGCTCTTTTCCCCAGGTGGCAAAGAGGGATTGCTCTGGACACATTTTGGAGACACATTTCCAGCTCTGCGACGCCTGTTTGTGACAGGGGTAGAACATTTAATCCCTTTCTTCAGCTCTTTGACCCTGTAAAACAGGTTGGATTTAGAAGGTGTCATGCTTTCAGATAAATAACAGCGTCTTTAGAATAAACTAATGCTTTCACATAATAAGACTAAATACTGAATTCAGCATCATGGTTTGTTTTGTAATAGGATCTACACAGGTATCAAAATCACTCTGCCAAAATGCCTGAACTCCTGGAAAGGTCTCTAGCAGCCTTTTTAAGTGCTTCCTTAAACGATGCATGACATGTCAGGGAGTTGAAATGGCCTCAGCTTCAGCACAAGGCAGTGGCATTTCCACATGTTATCATGCAGCAGAAGGAGCTGGTACTCTACACAGCACATCCGAGTCCCACAGGGCACTAAGCAGGACTTCTGGAGTAGTTGCAGTGGGGCTCCTTAGCTCTGGTGACGTGCACAGGGCTACACTGCTTCCGGATCAACTGATCCCCAGTGCAAATGTGCAGAGTTGATTAACTGGTATCACCCTCTTTCCTATCAGCCTGACCTTCGGCTGTTCCCTTTGCCCCTCTTGACTTTCAAGTATCTCTTGTCCTTCTAACGCCAGTGTTGCACAGCCTGTAATTTACCTCCTCCTATGTAGGAGGGAAGGTGAAGGACTTGCACACATTCTACATAGAACTACAATACAAAGATAAACCAAAACTTTTGATTACCGAGGTCAATAATCCTGATTACAGGGGCACACAGTGGCATATTCATCACTGAAAACAGTCATCTGAAAGTACTTACAATACATGGAAAATGTTAAAATCCCGTATAATGGTTGGAATAGGTATGGATTTTATTTGCATTGCGCAAATTGCACTTCCTGCTTAATCAATATTTTCAATACAACCAAAATAAAATGTAACCGCAAGCATCATGCATTAGTTTTTCCTTTGTGTTTCTCACCCTGGCAAGACTGACTTTCACCACCTACCTGTCAGCATATCGTAGAGTGTTGAGGGTATGTTCTGTAGCTAAGTGGCTAGGTGATACATTGGCTATCATACACGTCTTGGAATTGCCAATGAAAGAATCCTTTAGCACCTAGGGTTAGAAGGAAGAAAAAAAAAGGATTCTTAGGAGCTCATGTCCCTTTTATGTCCTGTAAATTAGAAATGTGTACCAAAGAAACTTAACATTAGTTACTGGCTCCTTTTTTTTTCTTTCTGTCTCAATTTGTCTTATCATTATTTGTTCACAGTTTAAAATGAGTATGAGTGTTAATCAGGGCTCTGAACAAGCACTTGCACCAGGTGCCACGAGGGTGCCCATATGTTTTGGGGAATAAAGCAGATGTTACAACTGGAGTGAGGAAATGTTGATGCAAGCTCCCAGGACTGATACTGCACGGACGATGCAGGATTGGTTGCAGACTGGGTGGAGATGGATGGTGACTCTGAATGAGTCTGGAAGGTAGTTGCTGGGTTTTTGTTTGGTTTTAGCTTTTGGGTTGTTCGTTATTTTAACCATGCCAGTCCCCAGCACTGGCTGGGAGAAACTCTCAGTTGGCCCTAATCCTGCAATTACTTTTAAAATTAAAGTTTGCAAAAGTTATGCTTTTCCCCTTTTCCTCAGGGGTTCAATAGCAGTTACTGAACTATGCCACTTATTTGTTTATTTCTTCGGCTGTTTGTTTATTTTTGCCCTTTTCAGGAAAACCTCTACTCTGGCCTTGCTGTTTGTTTTACCTGAGTCAATTTGCTCTGCCGGAAAGGAGTGTGCGCGTGTTCCTGATCCAGCGCCCGAATGCATTCCTTCAGCTGCCAGAACAGAAAACAGTCGGAAGGGAACAACAAATCAGGCAAGAACTGAACTGCATCAGACCTAACCTACCAGTGCCCTATGTCACCTTTGACTCCTACTATGTCACCTGCTCTAGCTGACCCTGCCCTGGCAGAGGGGTTGGCCTGGATGATCTCCAGAGGTCCCTTCCAACCCTGACAGCTCCGTGATTCTGTGATTTATTATCAGCCTTGTAAAAAGATGTCATGTCCAAACTCAAAGATGTGTACTTCACTGGAATAAGCACAATAGCATCACACTCCATATCGAGCCTGGATGCTTGCTAAAACTGGCAGAAATGGAAAGTATAGCCATGAGACAAGCCCTTTAGAGCAAATATTGAAGGAAAAATAAGCAGATTACAGTACTGTCATGGTGATACTAGCAGGAATCATTTACAGCCTTACTACATTCTACAGTCTCCCACTTAAAATGACATTTATTTCTCACTTTTACAGCATTTTATTAAAAATTGCACCTGTAACATGCAGGAGATCAAACAATTCTTTTTTTAAATTCGGCTTCCCCTAGTTGCAGTGTCTGAAAGTCTTCCACTTGAAACTAATGTGAATATTTAAACTGGCAGCAAACTTCAAACCTTGTGTGTTTAAATGCCTAAAGAGAATGTTATTATCAAGGAGGGCAGGGGCGGTTTTACAGGCTGCAGGCCATGTAGACCTTTAATACCTCTTATTTTTCCTTTTACAGTTAATTCAGTCACTACTTGTAGACTGCCTAGATATTTTCTTAGTTTCACACAATACTAAAAATGTACACACTCTGATTTCAAAGTTTCTTTTTAAAAGAGTTTCATGAGCTTACACTAAGCCTCATTTCTCAGGAATCACAGCGTTGTTTAGGTTGGAGAAGACTTTTAGGATCAGACTTCTTTCTATTCAGGTCCAAACACTCTGTGCCACTCAATTATTTACCAGTAAGTACTCCAGAAAGCACGAAGTACAGAAACACATTCACTTCACAGGCTACCTCCCAGTACAAATACTAATATTCCACTGCAGGAAAAGCTTCTGTGAAAAAGAGCATTTACATTCTCAGAGCAAGGCACCTCCTATTTACAGCACACTAAGGGGTGCAGTTGTGTGCACTGACTTCTGCATTGTTGTGTATCTCTTTCAGCCTTGCTTAGAGAAGCCCACAGTCATCAGTGAGCTTTGTTCCTTGGCATTAAAGGAGGTACAAAGCCTTCTGCACAATTTACCCTTACAGGCACCTCTGCTTTATCCTAGATGGCATTTTTCTGCTCCTTTGTCCCTCTTTACCTAACTGTGGGCACTTATAAAAGAACAGTTTGCATTAAGACTGCATTTCTTCCTGTTCCTTCCTCCCCACGCACGAATTGCTAGTTTCTATGCTCTTGAGTATTTAAGTCCTTTATTCCTGATTTGAAAGAGAAGCCTGAGTTCAAGTGGTGAAAATAACTGGCAGGAACAGATGCGCTTTTATGAAACAAATATGGCAATTCCAAGCCAGTATTCTTTGAATGCTGAAGGGACAAAACTTTCCATATAAAACACGGGACACTTATTCTACTGTACCTAGCATTCTCCATGCTGTGTTTACCTGGCTGCCTGTAGGAATGGATAAAAAATACTTGATTTTCATCACAAAATCTCTTCCTTCTTAAAGTGTCTTTCGGTCATGAGACAAATTAAACCGGACACACTTAAATACCTTGGTTGGTTTTGCCCCTCCATGGACTACCTTCATATAGTATTCTGTGGGTCATTTTTATCCTAAAACACATGCTAGTAATTAAATATAAAGCCTCCCCCAGCTATGACAGTAGCTTACTGCTAAAAGACTTTGGTTTATTTCTGCTCCTTCCATTTTTGTTTGTCGATCTGAGTCTCTGGCATCAGCTGCCCTTTCACTGCCAGCCAAGTCAATGAATGATATCCTAGGGAAAAAAAACAAACAACAAAGTTGCATTTATCTTAGAGCCTTTTTTCCCCTCTTTTTCCTTATTAAACCAGAGGGCTGCAACACACGGCATCATGAGAACGATTAGAAATGACTACTTCTGAACAATGAAAAGCATCCACTGGAAATATCTGAGGCACCAAAATAAGCATAGCAGCAGGAACAGTGTCAGAGCATCTTAACACTAACACAATCGTAATAGAAAGTGTAATTACGTGTGATGACAGTGCTCCACAGTTTAAGGGACAAGCTGTTTAAAGTGCAACACACTCATCTCTCCAGATAATCACTGTGATTGTAGTTTCCTAAGAACACAGTTAAAAGAACTTGTAAGTTTCTTAATTTCTCCTTCCAAGTAAAACAGACAACTGTCATTCCCACGTCAAATGGGAATTCAGAACAATAAGAACAGAAATTTCCAGTGTAGTAAATACACTGAGTTTTCAGTGATCCTTGTCCCTTCCTTCTACAGACCTCCATTATTCCATTTCACATTCTCTAGCTCTGGGTGCCAGCTGCTGCAATGACTGTTGCACTGTATCTTTGTCTTTGCCCTTCTTGTTTTTCTCCAACAGCTCTGACTTCTTTTATAGGCATCTCTTGGCACACTTTCCTCTCTCCATCTCCACCTCTCTTTCAGAGGCACACAAAAAAACAGCCCAGATGCCACACCTACTTAACCCCTATACTTTTATTTCCTAAGTCTGCCTGTTCTGTCTTTTCCTCTCTCCACTGTTTGTGGCTCTTGCATTTTGCCCTGTGTTCAGAATTTGATCCTGCGAAGAAAGACTGACATGGTAGTTGCTGGAAGGGTGTGTCAGTACTGCGACACTCAGCAGTAATACAGATACCTAGACCTTCTCCTCAGAACTATTTCTTGGGGTTGTTTAGTCTGGAGAAAAGATGACTGAGAAGAGGCACAATTGTTTTTCAAATACATAAAAGTGGATGCTAGAAGAGGAAGCAAAATGCTCTTTCTGTCTGCTGGATATAGCATCAGAGTCACACTCTCAAATTATTGTGAGGCTTAGCTGAGGTACGAGGTAGGGTATTTCTGACCAAAGGCAAACATCTGTAATGGAATCATCTCCACCAGGGTTAGTCATCCCAGACTCCCTTTGTAGTCAATGACAGGACAGAAGTGCTTTGAGGGGCAAATGCATCTGACCTAATTTAGGTGGCTTTGCAGAATGGCATGAATTGGATCCCAGAAACGGCTATTTCTTTCTACTGACTTCAAAGGTGGTGAGCTCACATGTGGACCTGTCCACTGCAGACATCTACCTTCAGCCAGGTTAAACACTGAAGATGAGGGAATGGACTTGACTGTCAAACTCCTTTACTGGAAACCTGTACAGTTTTGTCAAAGCTCTCACAGATGTGCCTAAAGTGTTCTCCCTGGGAACAGAGAACAGATCGTGAAACTTCCCAGAGTCCCTTTGAACCCTATCCTTTGATTTAACTCACACCTGCCCACTAACACCTCCCCTTTGTTTGTCTCCTGGGTGTCCCTGGCTTTGACATGGGCACTGAGCACTTGCACTTCTTGTCTTACCTTCCAAATGCCCTGTTCGCTGCATCTTTAATTTGAATTTGGATAATGGCATGAGAACGAGAGGAATCCGAGTTGACTCCAGTGGCTCCTGTGCTACGTTCTTTCCCCCCCTTCAAAATCACCTGCAAATTAAAAGGAACAAAATCCAAGCAAATTGTAAATAAAATATAGTATGTCAGAAAGAGATCTTGTCCTCCCAAGATGACAAATGGCTGATTTCAGCCTTAAAATTTGGTACAAGGCCAAAGGTAAGTTAGACTGGATCCCTCACAATGTTTCTTTCAGACCTTTGTACGTGGATTTGCTTGCAGTGACACTACAAAGGTTACAGAGCACACTTGCCAATAAGAAGTTGCTGCATCACACGCTCACTCTGAATTGCAAAATACCCAAACTATAAAATTAAATTCTTTCTTTCATTGCTGGCATACTTTTGTAAGATTGTACACATAACCTAAGAGACTCGTGAGACTACTTGTGCTCTTTTCAAATTTCACTTTCTCTTGTAGTAGATGGATACAATTATCCAGAAGGCTACACAAAAAACACCAAGTGCTAAAACCTTTCTAAATTTCCTTAACAACAAGAAATTATGCCCAAGTAGGGAACAAAGTTAAAAGAGCAATTATAATCAATACAACAATAAAATAAGAGGAAGAGAAGCAAGGGAGAAGGACAAAGCGTCCTTCAAGATACAAATTTGGATAATTATTTTCTGAAAACTTTAAAGGACTGTCACAGGAAAGCCTAGCATTAACTGCAGCAAAGCATTCAAAAAACAATCATTAATTTTGCTTCTGGTTGTAAGCACAAAATAAAATATTACCTAGCAAAATCAATATGCTCTCAGTTGACAGATGTGAATTATTCATGCTTTTCAGTGGCCAGTTCTCAGTGAGCAGCATAACCAACTGCTGCTGTTTCCAAGCTTTATATTAGTGCTACGTGCAGATAATTTCTGAATCCAAGCCAACATCAATGAATTGTGAATAACTAGGGATGTATTCAAGGCTCTTTCCATATGTCTATCGCAGAATACTCAGAAGCTTTGAGTCAAGTCAGCGACATTTCTGTGTTCAGAAGGGCCTGTGAACGGTATCATTCCCCCTCACCAAGATATCTATAAGAATGAAGTAATTTAATAGCTCTTCTGTGTGTGGAATGTGATAATACACAGGAATTGTAAATCAACCATACAGCAAATTTACACTCTAATTTGCAGAAGCATCACCAGCTTGTCCCAAAGCTCGGAGTTAATGGGAAGATGAAGAACAAAATTAAGTGCAATACAAGTGGACAACACCATGCCAATTTTAATGAGTCAATTACCATACCAGGCACTTGTAATTTACACTTCCTTACCAAGAAAGGAATTAAACTATGCTAAGTCAGGCTAAATAGAAAGCATATTTAACCAGCTTGCTTCTTGCAGGAGACAATGCAGAAAATTTGCCAGTGTTCTTTTCAGGCTCAGCCGGAAGGGGAAATAAAGTTGAAGCCTTGCTTGTGGTGAAAGTCAGCTACCATTTAAAGATCTTAGTTTTACTTGGCTGTTATCACACATCACTACTTAAGCAGTGTTTTAATATTAATTCAGATCAATATTTCAATTTTAAGTATTTTTTAATTACTGGTTCTAAATTCAAATGTATATTTTTTGTCCCACATACCCTTTATATATAAAAATCTAAGTTCATAGAATATCACATGGAGAGAAAATACATATCCAGCTTTCAAAGTCCCTTGCTGGGACATCATCTAGTTTCTGGAATAGTGGTAGCAGTCTCTTTCTTGACAAAGGTATCTCCTAAGGAAAGTGACAGCTGTGAATCAACTGCTTGCATGTGGCTAACACAACCCACAGTGACCCAAGCAGCTTCATGAGTAAAGGCACTTATGATAGTGTCCCTCGGTGCTCTGCTGGGGACTGGTAATTTCAGGGCCTTAAACATGAACATACACTTGTGCTACACACCAAGTAACAAGCTCTGCTAATACCACAAATCAGCAAATCAGGCTGTAGAAGACAAAGAATGAATCACAAACATAGAGGTTACCTCCAGCAGTTCATCTACAGACTCCACCTGGACTTCCTGCAGTCCAACTATCTGAACCACGTGCTTGCTGTCTTCTCTTGCATAAAGTCTGAAAACAAAATAGTGCAGAAGGGAGATTTCTGAAACCTTAGACAGCAGCAATGAAGATGTGTCAGTGCTATGACACTGAGAAAAGGCAATCAAGGCTACTGACTGGGGAAAGGCCTTGCTGCCATTCATTTATTTTTAGAACTGAAGAGGTACTTCATTTATAACATGTGCCACTAGCATTTTACTGCTAAAGGGACATTTAGCAATGCATTTCTGCTAGTTTGGGAACATAATAAAGCAAGGAAGTGAATTATCATGTTTACATTTTAGAGTTCCTGTCTCTCTTTAAACTGCACCTCAGGTTCCTCTGGGAAGTTCAGACTAAGTTTTGCTCTGTTCACATTCTCAAGATTTTTGCACAGGGTTTTAAAGCAGCCCCTATGAACCTGTGCTACAAATCACACAGAAGCATTACAATATAGAGGCATGATACAGACATGATGCACAAGGGAGGAAGTTTGACCTTCTCCTTCAGTGACACATAAGTTAGCCAGTGGACATGCAGAGAATGTAAGGCCATTCCTTCTTCCTTAGATAATCTACTCCTTACACAGCAGATTACACTGCCTGCTGCTTAGAGACTGTTTTGGAGAAAGGGAGCACACTGGCACAGAAAAAGGTGCTTCCTTAGTGAACAGATGCTTGCTTCTCCAGGCAGAAAGCCTCCTCCCTGAGCCTTCAGGTGAGCTTGAAGGACAGTGCTCTGAGGCTGCTGCAGAACCCCAGCTGCCAGGTAATGTTCCTTCAAGGTCACTCTGAAAAGATTTTGCTGCCGAAATTTAGAAATTTCAGACCACGGTGGGTTTTTTAAGCAAAATATGTCCTGAGCTGTCCTAATTCCAAATGGAGCTCCTGTAGGACTTTAGGACCATCCAGTTGAGTCTGGGACTGAGGTGCTGCTACTGAGGTGGTGGCACCATCACCTGCAGAAGCTTGCTCTGGCCAAGTCACCGGGCTGCCAGGTAAAGGTGGTCAGGGAGAAGGTGAGCAGGCTCTGCATGACAAGTGGAGATCAACTGGATGTTCAGAGGCTGGAGTGGCAAGAGCCAGAGCCCCACTGGCACAGCAGGAGGGACAGACAGAGGTTATGGTTGACCAGGGAAAGGACAATGTTTGGCCTAAGACAGGTTGCCAGGGAAGTTGTAGGTGTCCCACCTCTGGCAGTGTTCAAGGCCAGGTTAGATGGGGCTCTCAGCAATCTGGTCCAGTGGAAGGTGTCCCTGCCTGTGGCACTGAGCGTGGAACAAGATATCTTTCAAGTCCTTTCCAACCCAAACCATTCTAAGATTCTAAGATAGGAACTTTTGGCCACAAGAAAGTTGTTTCTCTACCTATGGATGTTCAACTGTTGTATTTTCACAGTGTAAGTAAAACAGTCTGAGCTCGTATCTCAAACGTATGTCCTTATTCTTATTTATTTCTCCCCCAAACAATAAAACCAGGAGTCCTTATCAATGTCACAGTATTTAGTGTCAGATCCTGCCTTCCTCCCTAAGTAGCTCCCAGAAACAGCCCTAATTAAATACATAACACATACTATAAATGCCAATACGTTAAATGAAATTGCATGAAACAGTAACTGATTTCTAAACAGTAACCAACCAATTCATAGGTTTATAGTAAACCACGTCTTTTATTTAAGTACCTCTTCCTTCCATTTAGCAGGTCATAAAGCTGCCCACAGTAGATCTCATAAAAACTGATGAAAACAAAAAGGTCTTTCCCTGATGGTGAGGCTTCCAGGTGCCTGAAGATGTCCTTGGCTGCCAGGGCGTAGAGTCCCGGGTTCCGGTGAGTTCCTATCATGGTGTAAGTCTTGCCAGCACCAGTCTGCCCGTAGGCAAAGCAGGTGGCATTGCCTCTGTGAAGACAACTGACATGTTTAGTGTCACATCTGATTCATTCCTATTCTATTAAATAAGATTCTGCAGTGTTGGTATGTACCTATAGTGGCCCCTTAACAATGAGGTTTGGTTTGCCATCCTCTCTGGGAAACTGCACAACACTTAAGAACTACTCCCAAGCACATCCTATGAAGATCTCATATATCACAGAGTGCTGGCTCTCTTCCTTTCTTTTCCTTTCCCTGTCCCCCTTAAAAAACAGACTTTTGACCCAGGTAAGTACCTTGGCAGATAGTGGGTAAAAATGTGGGTCTGCAGTGAGCACAGCGAACAATTTCTTGACAGCTTAGATTGCAGAATTAGCTCACTACAGTGTCAGATTAGACCGACACTAGTGAAAGGAATGCACCAGGAGGGATGGGAAAGTAAGGGAAAGCTGAGGAAAAAAACAGTGTCTTCTATTCTGGTGGCATTACTAGATTAGCTGTAATGTGAATTGTGGCTTTAGTGACTATTACACAGCACGATACAAGCCTCATTTTCCTTTTCTCCACTTTCCTTTCCTCAGGAGCATGATACGCTGTCTCTGCTGATGACACTTAGAGATTTTCAGTAACAGCATACTCCATTTTGTTAATTTTCAGCACGGATATGTAATCCTTCCCTTCTACGACTGAAAAACGTAATTATATTCAAGCTCGTTACTTTGCATGAAAATAAGATCACTCACATAAAACCACCATCAATTTCCCATTAATCAGGAAGTATGTAATTATGATTAAATGTCTAAGCAAATATAAATCAATAAAATAAAAATAAATCACAAGGTTATTAATAATTTCTATTGCCCTACGAACTGTACAAATACATGCAAAAACACCTCTCAGCAGTCCCAGGAAAGAGGTAACATATTTCCTCTGTAGATGACTGTGCACCACACCATTGTTAGAGTGAAGATTAGACTTCAGAAATCCTGGGACACATTTTTTTGTTCTAGGCTGGCCATTGTGTGTCTTGGTTGCACCTGGGATCCAATTTTACCTCCCTCTGTAATTTAGATTTGTCGCCAAGCGCGAAGAAAGTTTTCCCTGATTTATTTTGTCAAAACTGCAATCAGAGACATTCTGAAAGGGGGAAGGTATGTAGCAAAGGTGAAATGAATGCATTTTTCAAAAGATGAAGAACATAAAGGAAATTTAAGAAGCATATGAAAATGGAAAAACAAGGCAAAACCAAGGCAAAAAATAACAAATGTAAGCACTATTGCCCTACCCGTTAAAAATATGCTGAATGAGAGGATAGGCTGTCTTCATATACACATCCTGATTGGTACATGACTCCCCAAAGACTTCATCAAAATAAAAAACATGCTGAAAAATAAAGATGATCTTTACATGAAAATGAACACGTTTCACTTCCCCTTCAATCCCACTCAAAGGTAAAGTTAAATAACAGAAGTCTTTCCAGTAACTTCATGTGGCTTTGGAACAAGCACAAAGCGACCTAGCACATTTAACATGCAGCACGACATAATGCAGGGGCACACCAATCAGGAGACTGAGGGTAGGAAAAAAAAAAAAAGGGGGAGAAGCAAAAATGCCTTGATTTCCCATCATTCTGAAGCAGAACATGCCACAAGAACAAAAAAATACCAATTAAAGAAAGCCTATTCATGAAATGAATCAGCCTACAGATGTACAGTAAGACTGTAACAGTAAAAAGAACTCAAGAGTCAACTCTTGACTTTCTCAAAATTAGTCCTCAGTTGTGACTAAGTTGTGATTAATTGCCTCTGTTCTTAAAAACTTTTTGTGCCAGAGAAGAGAAGCTGTCCTCAGGCAAAGCTGGATTGTATTAACTCAAAAGGGGGCAAGAAAACCCAAAACTTTCCACACTCCAGCTCTGACTCAGAGAAGCAGGGTCTGTGGAAAGGATGCAGCAGAGTTCATTATGAACTCCTTCATTATGAGGTTAAAAGTAGTGCTCGTAGGGATGGTCACAAACATCAGGTTTTCAAAAGAGTGCTCACGAGCTGGTGTGTAACACTGCACTCCAATAAACTCGCTGCAGTGTAAATTAGGCAGATCTCTACGACTGAGAATCATTTCAACGATGCACGAACCAACCACAGTAGTGTACAGACAGATTAAACCAGCTTACAGGGCACATATGGCTCTGTGATGGGCCTGAAGTTTGGGTGCTGGAATACGCTCCACCACCTCCCCTTTGCTCTGTACCCCTTGCTGTCCCTTCTGTAGGAACCAGAGGTGGATGCAGGGTGAGTAGCCAGACTTGGAAGCAGAGAAGTTCTCCTGGGTCCTACAGAGTAGAGACAGCCTTTGCCACAGCTGGTGGCAAACTTTTGTTTGGACTACACTGATCGACAGCAAGAATTCATTTACCTGTCCTGGCATAACAAAATTAGTTAACAGTTATTTCAGCACTGACATACAAAGGTGATAAGCACTGCACACATGCCAAATATAGGTCCTCAGATGGAGGGACTGGGGTGGAGTTGCTGCATGTGTTGCACCATAAAATGTGGTGCATGAACAGGACCTGAGAGAGCTGCAAACTGGATTTTCACTGGCTACTCCAAACAGTTGTTCCCAGGACCCAGACAGTAAAAATAACACCCAGTAGAGCGAGAATGGCTTGCTGCTCTCTAGAAATCAGTTCTCTTCCTGGTGCTGCCAGTCAAAAGGGAGAATTTGAACTATGATGGCATAAAGTATTTGGGATTAAGAAACAAAGACCAAAAGGGAACTTAATTTTCAAGAGCATTTGAGAACAATGGAATTGAGGGGATGAGGGTGTATGCGATTCGTTGAAACAGACCTACAGTGCTGAAACAGTGGAAAAGGAACTCATCACTGGAGTACCCTGGGAAGCCATCAGTGGGTTCTGCAGCAGGCAGTTCTCCTGCAGCAATGGCACGTAGCATAGGGTTTTTTATTTAGCTACATACAAAGAAAGCTTCTAGACACTTCTAGAGCTTAAAATTCCAGGCTCAGGTTTTCGCCACAGGCTGGCATAAATCAGAAGAAAAGCCCACCATCTATTTCAGTGTAAGAAATGCTGACAGCCCTTCTCTGTTTTCCCTCATGGAAACTCCAAGCACAAGATACTTTACCCTTCCACACATGTGACCAGCCCATAAACTCTACATTCCAGTGGAGCGTATTACCTGCAAAATATATTGTGTAAGATCAACTGCCTCTTTCTTCTCATGGAGCAGTAGGGTTTCTCTGTCTTTCACTGTGATGATATTCACCTCCCCCCGTCGCTCCTCCCTCAGGCTTAGAGGACGTTTTCGGACACACACTCTGATTTTCTCACTCTCTGTCCACAGAGTTTCTTTCTCAGAAGTACTGGATCTACAACAGTAGGGTAGTTTACATTTTAAAAAATCAGGTTACAACAGAACCTAGGATATGCCTGAATTTGTTAGCTTTATCAGGCAATGTTTCTGTCTTTAATGCTTATCAAAAAACTCCTTAACATGCCTCACTCTTACATGGTGAATTTTCTGATGTTGTTTTCCTAATCAGGCTGATGCTTTTTGTGCACTCCTATTAAAGAACAGTTGAGTTTGGACAGCCACATTCCCGACTTTGTTGCTGGACTGGCATCTTTTCAGCTGCACACAAGTACATATTATGCCATCTTCCATCACGTAAGTTAAGGCACTGAAACTTCATCTTGCTGAAATTATTTGCACTCAAGATTAGCCACTTAATAATCTACAGATAAAAGTATGAATAGGTCTTGAAAAGGAGAAGGTATAATATTTAGGTGCTTTTCCTCATATGCTGGACTTTCATTCTGCCTGTTATAGACTGCCAAACAGGTTACAAGTAAATGACCCAACCTGGGAAATAAGACAGAATCAGAGTGTTCCTATTCAGCTCAAAAAAATTCAAAATATGCCATTGTCTCCCCTTTGGTCTTTTTTCTTAAAATGTTATGTGGTTTCAGACCACTGACAAAGTTGTGCTCTTATCTTTCGGCAAGTCTACTTTAGTTCCCTTCCAGACATCTCAGAAACAGGAGGTCATTTTATGTTTCATTGATTAACCTGCTGTGTAAAGCATTGTGTGATGCAGCACAAAGAACAGGCTTGAGTTTAACAATAATGTATTCATTACATCCCTTTTTCAATCTGTCTTCAGCCAAATGAGTAACGACTTTCAGCCTGGATTTGAGTTTCAACTCATCAAGCCCAAACTTGCCCAAAAGTTGTGTTTCTGCCATGCTGTCCGAGTGCCAAAATCTCTTACTGTAACAACTGAAAACTAACACATACTAGTTGTCTAATAAATTGAAATCAAATCCAGAAGTTACTCAACATCTCATTACAACTACCAGCTTGTGGTATCTTTGCTGGTGGGCTGCTCCATTCCCCAGAAGCACATGACAGATACAAATCTCAGGACACGTCTTTGAAGACCACACACCAGCTACAATCTTTACTTGTAACTGGATGCCATTTAATTTCAGTGCAGCTCTCCCATGCAGACCAGGATCAGGCCCTGCTTTAAAGTGGAAAATTCCTCCCCTGGAAATGAAAGGCAGTGATACTTGAAACAAGAGGCTTCATAAGCGGGTGTGAGCTTATGGGTATCACTTGGCACCAAATGTTCTCCAAGAAACGACTAGAGGCTCTGAAGTTCAATTCTTGAGTCAGAGGCCGGATTTGGTGACCTGCAGAAAGAGCCTGTTGTGTTCTAAGAGCTTGAAGGAGGCCATGTTGATGGCAAAATTTGAAGAAAGGAAAAACTGAAGACTTGGAGGATCTGGCAATGAGCAAAAAGGCATAAACTCTTTCTGGTATTTATGGCACATTTAGTTAAGTATATTTTGTATGGGAACAGAATGCATGTGAATTATATATGCCAAAACTGAGATTTGTATTTCCTACTCACCTTTTTAAAACATAAATTGTATTTAACATTACAATATAATTTTTATCACTAGAAAAAAAAAAACCAACAAGCAAAACTCTTGACATAGATCATTAGAAACCAGACTAGATAATAGGTCAAAAGAATCACTATGCCCGGTCAAAATCAGGACATTTGCTATGGGCAAGCGCAAAATAAATTTAAACATAAAAAAACTCTTAATCTCTCTGCCATCTGAAATCATGTCAGTGTTTTCCAATATCTCTCATGGATAAGACTAGGTTAGCCTTCATGGTGGCCAGATCACAAGGTGACATGGGAATGGATGGATTCAGTGAAGCAGCTGGGGCACTTGCAAAACAGGAATTACAAACCCAAGTGTCAGCAGACTGGCCCAAGCCTGGAATGTACAACTCTCCAACGGGGAGAAAAGAAAACTAAGGCGTATCAGGAGGAGGTATATCAAGATGAACCATAACGCTAGGCACAGAAAAATGTGCTTAGGAAAAACACTGAAGAACAAGGAAAGAAAGTGACAACAGTGAAGACTCTGTCGCAGGATTAAAAATTTTAGACTCCTCCTCTAGCTGAGACATTAAGTTTTATATTTTAGCATTTTTTATGTGCCAGCACTATAAATCCTGTCCTTTTATTTGCACTTGGCTCAACTTCCAGAAAAGACAGAGAATGCACCAGGATGTTCATATATACAGGAGGTTAGTGCACTTCTCTGGAAGGTGGGAATGATTTTTTCCAGCAAAGGCAAGCTATAAACTGCCATATTATAAAATGTCTTGCATTTCACAGTTTAAGTGCTCTAATTACTGTGTCACCTTAGCATTTTTCCACTGTGGCAGCAGCAACTATTCCTCCAGGCTACGTGTATTCCCAACGGGATTTGTAGTTGATACCTCAACTCCACGGATCCTCCCATATACCAAATCTTTTCCCACAGTCAACATAGACCAGCTCCAACTTCATACAGCTGCCTCTCCTCACTGCATTTTAAAACAAAACTTCTGTGATTGCACTGCAACAACCAAGATACTGGCATTTTGTATGCAGAGCAGCTCTGCTGCTGCATGAGGAAAAAAAATATTTGGTGCTTTAAAAATGTTGCCAGGGTAGATTTCCTGATAATCACAGCCCTTCTGTTACCCAACACCAGGAAAAGTATGGAAGCTACAGATCATGTTCCTGGGGAGCAGCTGCAAGGCATCCCTCTTACCACCATGAACCCACCCCAGAATTCTCATTCTGATTCCTTTTGAAGTTTCAGTTCAGAAATTTCTTTAGAAGCAAATACAGCCATCACAGCATGTATCCTTTCTACTGGAAAAAGCTTGACAAACTTGTCAAGAGACAATGCCATATTTTGGAAAAATAATGTTTTAAAAAGTGGTCCCATGGAAAGACAAAGATTGGCCGAAACACCAAGAAAACGAAGCCTTATAGCCTGAAAGACGAAGACTATTCTTAGACAACTTTGTGAGTAGCAGCTGGTCAAATTCAGATGATTCCTTCTACCAGACTCTGAGAGTTGCAAGTGTCTATTAATCCCTTTCTTGTCTACAAGATTTTGCACTGCTCCGTAGTGCTGGGATTGCTTATTTGGATGTGACAAAGACAGATCCTCCTCCACAATTAAGAAAGAATTAATTATTACTAACCTGAAATATTAGCAAAATAAAGGTGACTGATCATTACCTGATACAGGAATGAGGTAGTCCGTAATTATACCCTGAAATATGAGTTACTCTTTGCACAATAGGAGCTTCAGAATCCCCCAGGAGAGGGGCAATATCATCAGAAACCGTTGGACAACTCAGTTCCTTTTTTGTGCATATTCCAGGAGTATTCAGGTCCCTTCTAGTTAATCTGATTGGCTCTGAGTCCTGTGGCTGAATGTGTCCCAGCATTTCCCCTGCACTGTTCTCTTCATTGGCACTGAAGTCAGATGAACGATACAGTTCAGGTTCAGAGTCTTTAACTGTTCCATCATTCTCTTCATAGAAGGACTCAAAACGCAGCTGCCTACGGGGACCTGACCTGGCCACCTGAGGCTGAATGAAAAGGCCACGTGGTTGAAAATCCTGCTTGCTTGAATCTGCAATGCCTTCCCCTCGCATAATTTTGATTATTCTAATGAGCTGAAAGAGCCGCTTGCGGTCATTCATGTCATGGACCCCCAGTTTGGTGTAATCTTCCATGGAAACTTTGGCAAGATCGTCAATATTCTGAAGACCAAAGGCAGCAAAATGGGGATAGTATTTTTCAAGGTCTGCCTCACAAAGGCATTCATAAAGGCATGATGCCATCTTCAAGATAGAGTCTAAAAGAAATCAAACAAAATAAATATTAGAATCATATGAAACATCACATCTGACAAAGTTACTAATGAAGAGACTGCACATTTCCACGATGCCATTTCCTGCTAGCCAGTCAGGCTAGAAGCTTGTTTAACTCCAAGTTTATAATACATTGGACTGCTAAACATTACAGAATATTGCAACAATGATAAACTAAAACATGAAACAACTGTACTTTATCTAATCAAACTACATTTCAAAATTATATACAATACACAATGAGTAAGAAATGCACAAGACAACGTTACTCACTGCTGCAGAGTTTCTACGCGCCTGATGTCTACTTGATGAATGCCACAGCTACTGAAACCCTGTCCTCAAGCTGCAGAATGTAAAATGCCTAATTTTAGACACTCAATTTAATATCAAGGCACATGGGCTAATGTGGTTCAGCTACCCCGGGTTAACCAACCAAACAAGAAAAAAATTGCATTTGTTCCTCAGCTCAAGCTGTCTAATTAAGACCATTTATCTTACAGATGAACTACAGCAAAACTGTAGTTTTGTTATATAAGTTTCTCTCTTATGTCATGAATCTTCTGCGCATTTATGAGTCTCCTTGGCAGAAAAACACACACATTCTCTGAAATCCGAAACACAGGATTTCTCTAAATCTATATATGCCCCTGGAACGCCACACTTGCCTTCTCGAGAAACCCAAAAAAGCAACGTACATCAATGAAAGGTATGCCAAAAAACCCTCAGCTTCCTCACTCATGTCTCACTGGCAATGCACTGTGCAGCTGTCTGTATCCAGATGGATTAATATCTGCAGATATTTTTACTTGTTCCACAAAATGGAAAAATGATAGCACTTCAAGTATCTGTTGCCCACTGTCTTCTTATATCTTTGTACAGTCTAGGACTTCAGCAACTACAGATCTTATAAATTTTTGGAAATTGCAATAAGATTCAACAAAACCAAGTTATTTAATAGCTAAGTTTTCCTCCCTGTAATTCAGGGTAGATTCTTTGTGAGGATTTTCAAGCCTCTCTACGATACATTATTTAAGGAAATAAGGTCACCAAATATCACCCGCAAATTTGAGTCCCTGTCATTAATTAATATATTATGTTGAAGTAAAAATAACAACAAAATAAAATAGATTATTATAAGTGCTGATTGTATAAGACATCAAAAAGGTCAAAAGGTGCAGTAGAGTTCATCTAAAATGACTGAGTCTACACTGTAGATAAAATTCTGAGATTGAGCAGCGACAAATTTCAAGACAAAAGCATTGGTATGTAATTGGATTTATTTAATGTGTATGTAATGTGATTCTGAATCTTGAGGTAAAGTCAGAGTCACTGCTGAGGCTGTGAGATCCTGGGAGAGGCAAATCAAAATTAACAGAGGACAGCAAACCCAGAAATCAGAGAGGCTAAACACGAGGATGGGCAAGGGTTTCACAAGCCTTCACAACCTGCCAGATTCTCTAACAGATTAAATTCCACAGGAACCTGAGACTTCATTTAAAGAAGAGTTATGTCTTGGAAAAATTCCCTTTCTTACATAAGATGGCTTAAAATGTAAAACCAGTACAGGTCCTGTGCAACTCTCTCTATGCACTGCCATGGGAAAGTCCCACTTGATGAAAGGAGAGCGAGAACTCAAAGCCAAGATACCAATCTGAAAATCTAACAAAAATAATCTGACAAATTTATTTTCTCTACTCTCTGTGTCCTAATTTACACCTATATTTTTATATATCCTTATGTTAAACACAGAGTGGCTAAAGTCCAGTACAAGAACTAATTCAGGGTTAACCTCAGTTTGAATTACAATTGAACACAGTACAGAGAAGAAAGGAAAAAAAGGGAAAAAATGGAGACACTTCCTCAATAAGAAGCAGCAGACAAGGGGGGGGGGGGGCAACTATGAATTTGAAGGTCAAGGTCCTAATTAAAAATTAAATATGTTTAAATAACTAGAAATAACAGGTTTTCATTATATAGAGTAACAAGTAGCAATAAGTCTCAAAATGAGGAAACTCCAAGTAATGTAGGACCTGCAGAACACAGGAGAGGTTAGTATTGAGCCATGTAAGCAGCTCTGCATGGCTAATTGGCTAAGGTCTGTGCCATGTGAAAGCAACTAAATGGCTTCTTAATGAGAGCTGAGATCTGCCTTCCCAGATATAATAAGTCTTACTGGATTTGAGTGGTTTCAGGGAATAACTCCAATGGCTTCCCATCCGCGAAAAGGAATTTCACAACCTAGGAAAACCAAACACTCACTAATTAAGGAGTAACAAATCAATTAGCCATGGGGAAAAAATTAGTCGGTCGTTATTATGACAGGTTCCAGCATTTCTGATTGCTTTAAAACTTGAGAGGAGACAATTTCTAAAAGATTTGGTCTGGTTCATACATGAGAGAATTCAGGGAAAACTGCAGTTGTCAGTGAAATCTTTCTGGCCTTTCCATCAGTGATGCTCTTTAAAAAAAAAAAAAAAAAAAAGGAAAAAAGCTCCTTTCTCCTCATTAAAGAATAGTTTAATTCATCCAACACCTTGTGTCTAAGATGCTTTTTCTAACAGATACATAGTCCTTCAAAATAAATCGACTCTGCAGAAACTAAGAGGAGGTTTGCAAGAACTCTAAATTGTTAATGCCATCTTCTGGCAAAAAAAAGAGAAGGCCTTTGACTGTTATACAATAAATAACAGCTAGCATTCCCTCAATTATTGTCAGGATCCAATTTTGTTTGTTCCCTTGAGAGAACAATGTGTCCTGGGGCAGAAAAATACAACATTCTCCAAGTGCGGTAGTTTCATATCCAGACCTAGGTCTTGTTCCCCACAAGGCTATGAGTGACTTCACCGAAAACAGAGTTGAGAGAAAAGTCTAAGACTTCTTGAAATAGTTGGGTATAATACATCTTGATGAAGAGGTGAGTCAGTGTGTAAGTACAGTTCTCCATGCACGCCCGGGCTGCTACCTTTATGTAACAACCCCGAGGGCTCTGCAAATTATTTCCTCGGCCAAGAAGTTTTACAAAGATCTTAAAAGGCTGCTAGATGCTGGTAATGGATGAGTACTTGCTGTAAAAAGGTACTAGAATTACGTATAAGGGGACCAGCTCTGACCACAGAATTAGATCACATCTTGTCATCGGAAAGCACATCATCTGTTTCAGCCTTAGAGGTTTTTAAATGTCATAAAGCTGCAGAAGAAAAAGAAAAGTCAGGTGTAAATAGCAGAGAGGAGTGGCTACATTTTTCTGTTCTGCAGGAAATTAACTTACCACAAAATTATGCTCTATGAGCTGGTTCACCATTTTAAAGGGCTTTTAATTATTAATAAGCTCTTTCACAGAGCTAATCTCCTCCTCCTCAATGCACTTTTCAAAGTGGAGAAGAGGCTGGTTCTTCGAAGATACTCAGAGAGTGTCAATCACTGTGCATAATATAAATCACATATAATCCCCATGTGGGCTATTTTAAGAACAAATCAGCCCTTGACCACTATATTTTGATCCCTATTAACTTCTGATATATCAATGATCTCAGTGCAGCATTCACCTGAATAACACTCATGTGCCTAGTTATCCCACTGTAGTTCACTCACACTGACTTGAGAATTTTAAATCATTGCCACTGACAGTCCTGAGTGCCACCACTGAGAAACAACACAAGAATCACTATATCAGTGCTTAAAACTAGGGAAATTAAGCCCTGGAAAAGTGAGGAAATCTTATGTGACACTCGCAGAAATGCAAACTAATGCTACTATACATTCAATCCTGCAAATAACCTATGGCAATCCCTCTGAATCATAAGCTCTGGCCTGATCATTAAATAGGTTTATTAGGCATGATTTTCAAGGGGATTTGATAAACACAGAAATTGTTAATCAGTGTCCAAAACCTAAACACCACCTTGTTTTCCAGGCAGACCATTTTGCTCTACAAGTACTTACACAAATAAAAGTTAAAAACTTGCAAAGTTTGTACATGTGTGCAGCGGGTGGGTGTTTCCTCTCCTGATCACCACCACAGCAGGGTGCTGTACCTGCTGCCTGTAATCACCGTCTCCCTTAAAGAAGACTCCAGCACAGGCTCTGTCCATGCCAAAGCATTTGCTGGTCTTTCAAACACAGGAGCAGAGTCCAGAATGAAGCCAAGCTGGCAATCACACAATAGGGAAAAGGGAATCACATTAACCCATGTCAACACTCATCCATCGTTATTCCTTATTCATCTGAGCATTAAGCTCTTTCCTTAACTGTGATCCGAAGCCAAATCTGATTTAGCCCTCCAGAAGTGAATGGTTAATTTGCTTTTCCAGAGCACCGCACAAAATGCTTCACCTTTAAATCATCCTGACCCCGTTGCTTGGGAATTAGGGCATTCCTGCAAAGAATGGGGTCAGGGTGTGTTGCACTTTTATAAAGACAAGAAATAATCTGCATTGTAAAAGGAGTCCATAATTTTAGTTCAATGCAGCAGGTAGGGAGCTGTGAGGCCGTGTTTGACATGTCAAGCAGATCCCCTTGGAAGATCATAGGATTACTCCACTCTGTGCACGTAAACAACATGGCATTAAACATCCTGCCCCTCCTTGGAACAAGTGTTGGGGCAGCCCTTTGAATAGACAGATAGCGACTTACAGCCTCAGTATAGCAAAAGTAACTAGACAGGAGGAAGAGCTTTTAATGCTAAATGACAACTATTTTATGGCTGGACCATGACAAAAGGTCAGCAACACTCCCCTTTCCTTTGCCACTGACACGCCTGACCCAGAGCAGGTCGCTAAAACTACAGTTCATGCCCATGCCTCTTTATACGGGCTCAAAAACAACTAAATATTGGGGGGGTTTTGTTTCCTAAGAGAGTACTTTGGGGTATTTTAATCCTCCCTCCACACTAAGTATAGCCTGGTGACCTCAGCAGAAGAGGCTCCGTCCTGCAGCTGATCCCAACAGCTGCCAAGCACAGCTGCGCTGAGAGGGGAAGTGTCCAATATTGGAATATTGGGTATTGGAAGCGTCCGATATCCATCCATGAGCCAAGAAAATAACCCACGAGTTATATCGGGAAACTGATTATTTGAAAACCTCGCCCGAGCTGCTCCTGCCAGCAGGATTTACCAAATGGATCCTGAGGTTTTATCGTATGAATTTTACTTTTTTAGTAATAAAATATTAAAAATATGTGAAATATAGTATATATATTATACAGATAAAATACATAATAAATATTTTTGAGTGTTCTAACGTTTTATATATTGCATATACATATGTATTTTGAATGAAAATTTAAATACTTATGTTTAATATATATTCAAATATTTTATATAAATATATTTATACACAAGTATATATACTTATATGACACACATTATACACTAACATCTATGTTACATATAATATAGATTAAATATTTAAATATGCATTTTTAAAGTGTGTTTAAATATTTTATATATTGCATATAAAATACAGAAAATGCAAAATATAGAAAATATAAAATAAAGAAAATACTATTTTTAAAATTTTGTTTTACAGTTATAGTAATGTATCGAAACAAACCTCCGCGCGTCCGGAATTGCACCGCGTGGCTGACCGAGGGGGGATATCTCCTCTCATCCTTCCCCGCGCTGTCCCACCACGGTTTCCCCCCTCTAGAGCGCGCCGGGGCCGGGCAGGGCGGTGGTGCGGGGGCCCTCCCCGGTCGCGGCCGCCGCGGTGCCCTCAGGGCAGGGACCCCCGTCGCTCCCTCACGGGCCGCGGCGCCGCTCGGCGGCGGCCATTGGGCCGTGTCTCCATGGCAACAACGCTTTTCCCGCTTCAAACGCCCGCGCGCAGCCTCGCGCCCCCAGCGGGCCAATAGGAAGAGGGGAGAGGGGCGGGCGGGGCGCGGCCCGGCAGTGATAGACCAATCAACGACCTTCATGGGAGGAGGGGGCGTGGCCTAATGGGAGAGGGGTGAGGGAGGGCGGAGCGAGACGGGAGTGGTTCCCGCCCGCGCTGGAGGCGCTGTGATTGGTTGAGGTCGCCGTCAGTCGTGCGCTGTGTCCCGCCCACTCCGGTACCCGGAAGCGCAGGTGAGGGCGGGGGGCGATGGCGGCCGCCCTGGGGGGACACGTGTCCCGGTTCTCCCCGTCCCACTTCTCCCTGTCCCACCACACCTCTCCCCCTCCCCGGGCGCGGCGAGTGACCCTCTGCGGGCGGGGATGGGAGCGCGGCCCCGGGGCTCCGGGGAGCGGCGTGGCGGGCCTGTGGAGGTTTGCCCTTGTCCTTCCCGGCGCGCACGGGAGGTGGTGCTGGTCCCCCGGGATGGTCCCGGGGCTGCGGGCTAACGGGGGGTTTGTTCTTGTCCTGGCTGATCAGAAGCTAATGGAGGCGGTTAAAGGGGTTGAGCAAGAGAGCTGAGCGCTGTCCAGGGGCGGAGGTGGTGGCGAAGGGCTCCGTCCTGGGGTTTATCCCGCTTTGTAATCTGGAAGTGTCACACGATGCCGCGCTTGGCGTCTCAGGGAAGATCAGTGTTGTGTAAAGTTATTATTTGTTGATGTGTGCATCTCTGTCAGAATGCAGAGCTTTGCCTGGAACTGGGAGTGGCCCAGACCTTTAACTCCATCGCTTTCCCTCTCTTTCCGTATAGGACCAGACATCCCGGCTGCGTGGCTTATTGATGACAGTATTTATCACTTGAGAGGTGTGTTCCTTTACTGTTTACATCAAATTAGTGCTTAATACACATGCCAAGAAGCTTTTAGTTTTGTATAATAGCTTTAAATCTAGCCCAGACAGCAGAGAGCCTGTCCTTTGCCGTTCATTTTCTCACTGACATCCTGAGGACTTCTCTGGTGCAGGAGCAATTATTTCTGTATGCCAGTTCCAGTAATGCTGAAGTATTATCTCTGCACGAGCCCTTCAGATTTTTGTAGTGGAAAAGGCCTCCTTTTGCTTTATAATTCCCCTCCCTCCCTATGATGTGGTTTGTAATATACCATAATATATCATCAACAAAAAAATGTCATGCAGGCCATATTTCATGCTTCTTGATAACCTGCTTTTTTTTTTTTTGAAGATTTTATGTACGTTCCCGTTTTAAAAGGATAGCATTCTGGTTTTTTACAATTCAAAGATAGTTAATGAGATGCAGTTTGACTGTGTGGTAACTACAGAGGGATGGAGAGCTTTCAGCTCTGCTGAGATACATTTGCTGGCCAAATACAAATAATCTGTTGGAGCTCCATGTTTTGTGTTGTTCCTTGATTCCCCCTGTGCTGTCCCACAGCTCCAGGTGCAGCTGGCAGAGGGGGGATGGCGGTGAGAGCTTGTGGCTTGATCATCTACAGGAGGCTGCAGCCAGCACCATCCTGCAAGGTCGCCGACAGCATCGAGTACCTTCTCCTGCAGACCTCCTACGGGACCCACCACTGGACCCCACCCAAAGGTGATGTTTGTTCTGATAACACTCTCGGTGTGAGGTTGCAGACTGGACTTTGGCCCGGTGCTGCTGAGCTCAGCTTAGAGAGGCAGTGACCAGCCCGCAGTAGCTGCTGGTTGTGGTGTTTGTCTGACGATGCTGCTCCTGCAGCTGTGGGTGAAGTTTTGAGGCTGAAGTTGTTTGCAAAGGATGCTGTATAAGGTATAAGGCAGGGCTGATGTTTCTGGCAGACGTTCATCACGCCACTGAGGTAGCCAGTGAATTTTTTACCTTTTTGCTCAGGTCTGGTCCTCTGTCAGGTACCACTAACCAGGTTGTTTGACCTCTGTGTCTAACCAGAGGGGTCGCAGTCCACACGAAGGCAAACTGAAATCTGCAATGGTGCACTTGAAAACACCTTCCTTGGAAGTTGCAGGAATTCCTTGTAAATTCGGGACATCGCTGGTGAAAGTCGCAGGCAGGCGTAATGCAGTGGAGATGAGAGGCACAGATAAGATTAATTCTCCTGTCAGCCATCCTCACCTAAGCCATCAGTGAGGTCCCAAAGCAGAAGACAAGCCCCAGGACAAAGGGCAGCACCTCCTCTGTAAAGAAAGGTGGCAGAGCCAGTGTTTGGCAGTACACAGCCACAGTCCCACTACCAGGACAAGTGCAGCACAGAAATACTTCAGGTTCCTTACAGGTCTACTTAGTGCTGTTTTTTACCCTCTGAGATGCATTCCTGATAGTTTTTACTTAATCTTTTTTGTAAGATGCGGTGCTTTTAAAGCCTAGTACAGCAGTTTGTAAAAGGGACTTTGCAAACTGGGGGGGGGGGGGGGGAAAACTTTTAACAGTATCCACTATGCTCTTTATTAAAAGAAAGAGCAAAACTTTCCAAACCTCCCCCTTTGTCCACTTCACCATAAGCCTAAGGGAGTTGAGTTTGCAGCCTAATGGAAAACTGGAAAACTAAAAACCATGATTGATTGTTGTGAGAAGAGACCCACGTGAGAAGAGACCCTGGGAAAACAGTTATTCTGGAGAAGCAATTGAAATTACTTGTAGGCATTTTGGTAGGGAGTTAATTGTCTCGTGTGCATACATCTCACAAGCTCCGAATCACAGAACCATCGAATGGTTTGGGTTGTGAGGGACGTTTAAAGGTCACCTGGTCCAACCACCCTGCAGTGAGCAGGGACATCTTCAACTAGAGCAGGCTGCTCAGAGCCCATCCAGTTTGGCCTTGAGTGTTTTCAGGCATGGGGCTTCCACCACCTCTCTGGGCAGCCTGTGCTTTTGTTTTCACCATCCTCTTGATAAAAAAAAGTCTTTCTCGCCTCTAGTCTGAATCTGCCCATATGCATAACTTGTTTGTGATATTGACATTGATTCAGCGGGTCAGGAGCCAGAAGGTGAACTTGTAATTGTCTTTCCATGCACACACGAAAGGCAGTTTGCAGCTACAGCTGTACCTTGTTATTTTAAAAGTTCCCTAAGCAGCTGCAATCCTATGGGATTAAACTGGACTTGCTTGGATTTCCCCATGTGAACCTCATCAGCCTCATCTCTGCCCCTCGAACCGTGACTTTGCACTAGCCAAGGCGGATGGGAAAAGGATGTGGGGTTCGTTTTTCTCCTCAATATGTTGGAACTGCATCAGTGGAAAAAGCTGGGAGAATCTGAAAGGTGTGGTGTGAGGTGCTACCACCAATCCTTTTTCTCCCCAGCTGGTAGGCTGCACTGTACATCTCGGAAACTTACTGAGCTTAAATCTGAGGTTATCAACAGGTACCAACATCAGATGTTGTTTTCTGCACAGTTGCTGCTTGTAAGAGAAGCATATTTTGCATTTGAGTTGGTGTTATATTGTAGGAAGTATTTCAACCTCTGGTGCACAGACAAAGGAGTGAGTGAGACCTGTTGCAAAAGCAAGACCAACTTCCCACATATCCTAGTTATAGTACTAAAGGGGGCCTTTGGGTACCTGGGGCCTGAGGAAAGGTTCGTCTCTATAATTAAATTACAGCTATTTGCAGGCAGCTATGTAGAAAATCGAGTGACATCAGAGGCAAAATAAAGCTTAGCTTTTTTTTTTTTCCCCCCTTTTGAAACCTCCCCACTCCTGCTATGTTGCTTTTTTGAGGTCTTGCTTGGCTTGTTCTATTTATGTTCTGGTCTGGAGTTTTCATGAGAAAACCAAATCTGACATTTCTCAACAAAAGTACAAACAGCTGGGGATGTGTTATATTTATCCGTTGTTTGTAGTGGCACCTCTCGTTCTGAGCAATGTGAAATAAATGATCTGTCTGAGGAGAACCACACAGCTGGTGAAAGGACTGGCTCTGAGGATTCGAAGGGGGAATATGGGAGAGAAATTAAAAAAAAAAAAAAATACCCTGACTGCATAAATGAAACCCACCTTTTAAATGGGCACTCGTTTCTGGTCTGTTAGCATGAGTAAGAGTTTTGCAGAACTGAGCCTTAAGCTTATATGGGAGGGCAGGGTTGAGAGAGGATGAAGACTCTTGCACATGAGCAGTCTCCCTTCTAACAGGATGAAGGAAAAACGTTCATGAGGGACTCAGTCCTCAGTATAGTCTAAGGTGGAACATTACAGGTGTAAAGTGCGCCACAAGAGGAGGAGGAGGACTGGGAGGAAAAGGTGTCTAGTGGTAACAGGCCACGGGGGGCTTCAGAAGATGTGGGGGAAACAGTGATCCTGAAGGCCACAAGGCAAAGACAAATCAAGACACAAGAGCTGGAAAAGCAGCCTCTGCTCTCAAATTTCCATTTCGTCCCTTATCAGCTGCCGCGTGCTCCCGTCTCCATCTCCGGGTGTTTCCCAGTTGCTGACTGAACGTTTCCTTCTCAGAGACTGACTTTTCCACCCTCTTGGCAGGCCACGTGGACCCAGGGGAGGACGACCTGCAGACAGCCTTCAGGGAGACGCAGGAGGAGGCAGGTCTGCAGGCCAGCCAGCTCACCCTCGTGGAGGGCTACAGGAAGGAGCTGCACTACCCTGTCCGTGGCAAACCCAAGACCGTGGTTTACTGGCTGGCAGAAGTGAAGGACTGCAACACAGAAATCAAGCTGTCGGATGAGCACCAAGCCTTCCAGTGGCTGAAGCTGGAGGATGCTTGCAAGCTGGCAGAGTATGAGGACATGCAGGCAACACTGAAAGAAGCGCATCAGTTTCTCTGCGCCAAAGAATAAGTGCTTCTGTGAAGGATAAGGGGGATTTCTGAAAGAAAACGGCCTGGGGGTTTTTTTGGGTTTTTTTTTTTTTTTGGTTTGTTCTTAAGTTGGAGGAAGAACAACATGGCTGCAGAAATGTAGATTTTTCTGTTAGATCTGGTAGAAATTCAGTGAAGATACATGGAGCTTTTAAAGAGCTTGTGCTTTTGTCTCCCCTAGGTAACACAAAAAAGCATGATCTGATTGAAACATGAGCCAGAGATGTCTGAATTGAAACCCAGATCTAACAAAGACTTCTGCTGTCCCTGTCTCATTTTCTTCCTTTTTTTTTTTTTTATTATTTTTCCCTCCCTTGAAGTGCTGAACAGCCACAGGTCTTTTTGAAAAATGAAATGCTTGATGTATCTTGACTTGCTGATGTAGAGCTACAGAGTTGAGAAAATGAGCATATGGAGATTTTTAATAACAGAATTCTTTCTGCAGAAGTCACACCTTGCATTCCAAATGAGGAAGCAGTAGTTCTGTTCCCAACTCCTCCACTGATACGCTGTGATCACTTGTCAAATCATTTCAGGTCTTGTTTGTTTGTATCATGAATTTATGTACCTCCCTAATGTACTGTTATGAGAACATTTTCCATCCAAAAAGTTAGTAAACGGTTCAGGTACAGTATTTAAATGGTAAACCTGAAGTTCTTCTTTGGCCTCTTTCTTTTCATTTTTTGATCTTTAACAGACATCTTAGCCATACATTTTTCAGGGGGGGTGAGAAAGGGAAATCTGTGTGGTTAATATGTTTTCTGTACAGGATATTTAAGCTTATGTGCAATCTTGTGTCTGTTTAATACTATCCGTGTTTCTGTGGCTGCAGCCACTCATCTTTTGGTGCAGTATCCATTAATAATGTTAGTAGCAGTGTGACTGGAGTGCCTTGCTCATTACTCTTTCTGTGGAGTACTTTATAAAATCCTTCCTATCATGCATCTTTTTATATATATATATATATGTATATATATACATACATACACACAGAAAAAAGGATGCACTCTAAGGAGTGCAGATATATATACACACATAAACAACTTCAGTGCTCCTCCACTTTGCAGTCAGGTTTTATTTTGATTATCAACACTGCTCAGAAGCATTTCATTCAGGTGGTGGCAGAAGTGGAACAGGCTGTGCAATTGGTCTGAGTGTTGCTCAGCTAACTTAAGAACCAGAGGATGGAAGGTGAATCCCACTGTCACAGGGTCCAGCCCCATGGCAGAATCAGCTATTTTGGAGTCTTTTCTGATGTATGTTTGGCCAACATTCTTTTAAAGACCTCTCCTGATGAAGACTCAGACCTCCATTTCATCTGTCTGCACCTTGCAACGTTTGGTCCCTAGCATCTAATGTAGGTAAACTAGGGAGAAATGACGAAGAGCTAAAGACAAGGTGAGAGAAGAGTTAAAAGCCTGTGCTGCTTCAGTCTTTTCAGTTTTTTCAGTATTGTTTGAGCTATCATTTAATCAGCGCTGTGTAAACAATGGTGTTGCTGCCTGTGTGTTTATGAGCAAGATGAGCATATTAAGTACGAGTTACAGAGAGTCATTAACAACTCCTCGGTTCTGCCCATTCAGCAGTAATGAACATATTGCACTTGTCGCTTTGGAAAGCAAGGAGCTTTCCAAGGAGCTCCAAGCCAGTATTTCCCTTTTAAAGGCACTGCTTACTCAGTGTTCCCAAAGTGTGTCCAGATTTTGGAGGGTGACTAGTGCTGTGCACTGTGAGGTGATGCATTCCTTGGACAAAACTTCAGAGGCAGGCATCTTAACTGTGGTAGACAAAGGTGTAAGGGTTATAACTGATAATTGGTGAGGCACTTCCTGTGCATTTTGACGTATTAATGTACAGAATCCATTCCCATGAATTTTGTAAGTAAAATGATGCTTGCATATTTGGAACCTTTACCCCAAAGTCTTTGAATTTGTTTTTAAGTGAAAACATTGGAAAGTCAGAATTTAACTCAGATTCTTTTTTGTGTTCACTGCTCACTGGTGAAGAAAGAGTTCTTCCTCTGCCCATCTCTAGTAGTAAATTATTTTTCCAAGGGGTGTCTGGGAAATAAATAATTTCCAGTAAATAATTATGGAATAATATGCCTGGGGAAGACATTTATTTCTGACCTCAACGATTTTCATGCTCTGAACCCAATTGGGCTTTTATTTTCTTTCTTGAGAACAGTCAAGTTTTTGCTTGTAATAGTATCTCATGGCAGTAAACCTTTTACCAGGCTGTGGATCTATATTTAAAAAGAAAAATTTAAAAAAAGAAGAGACTTTAAATTCCCTAGAGGAACCTTATTTCTGCCATGGGTTTAAATAAAATCAAACTAGAGAATTCCAGGCTACACTGAAATAGCAGAACAACCTAATTTAGGCAAAGTGAAAAGAGCTGTTCTACTAAGAGACATGACTGTCCTTGCTCTACTGAACAAATACACTGACACAGCTCATTTTCCTGGTGTTAGTATTTCTTTGTGCAAGTAACTCTTGACTTATAGCCATGATTACATCATCTCAAAATCAGAGAGAAGAAAAGCATAAATTGGTGAATATTAGGAAAGCACTAAGACATTGCAAGTTTCACGGAGAAAAGACCAGGACTGAGTGTGACAATCACAGGTAATTACGCTCAAACAAGAAGTGTAAAGGCTGAAAACAGTGTCTTAATCCCATCTAGAAAAAAACCCCAAACTATATTGC
>JAWMRA010000090.1:61606515-61623710 GCA_035584735.1 Pseudotriccus pelzelni | reverse complement strand
CTCTGATGGGAGCAATGTATCTGTTCATTGACTATTTCATGTGATTACAGGAGATCAGAGACTGAAGCTGGTATAACGTGGCTCTATATGCAATATCCCCAACAAGCATGACCGACGTTACTTGCCAGTCTATTTAATAAAAGAGGATGTGTGTTTTAATAAGGTTTAGTACATCCTAAATATGGAAGTACTTGGAGAGACACATGCTCTCTCAGCAGGGCTCTTGCAGACGTGCAGAGAGGGCAATGGAGTGCTGCCTTTTAAGTTAGAAAAATAGCTTGCTGTTACTTAATTGACAAGTTAGTGGGGGTGAGTATTTTGGCAGATATCTGGAGGAGACTCTAACTTTTTGAGTCCTGAAAGTAGTGCTTATTAGTTATATTCTCACACTGACAACATAACTGACAGGCTCCTGTGCCTGTTGGCAGCTAGTTTTATCTTAAAAAGAACTTAAGGATTTAATTTTTTCCCCTTATACCTTGTCTTCAAAGATTTACTTTCTCATGTGCTCAGTAATCTAGAATTTTGGTTCAATGAGCAGTTGCAGCTGGTGAAAGTCTCAGCTTCATTTAGGTAAACCTGGGCTTTGTTATGAGTTAAAGCAGCTCCGGCATTGCTAAGCAGCATGTGCCTCTACAAACCAAACAGTCTACTCTGCTTGCTTCAACCCTGTGCTGTGCAAGGAGATTGTACTCAAGTGTTCAAAAAAAACAAACAACCCAAACAGTGCTTACTGTCAAAACAGCAAGGGCAGGGAGGCTGTGGTGGCATTCTTCCTGGGGGGAAGAGTGACACGGGGTGGAACAACAGCTCTGTTACTTTGAAGCTAGTCCATTTGATAACTGACATTGTCAAAAAGAGGAGTGACAGTCCCGTCTTTCCACTCGATGAGGATCTCTCCGTGCCTCAGGGAAGGGGAGCGGGATGGTGGGAGGTATGGCTGGGGACCCCTTCGTAAGGGAGTCGGCTCCTGTAGGTCAGCTCTGCTGCCGTTGGCTGGAGAGCTCTTCAGGGCAGAGAGGATTTTCTTCTTCCTAGGAGGAGAGAGAAGAGGGTACGTAACTGTACCCGCCTGTCGCTTGGTGGCTTCACTGGTAATGCCACCTTCTTCAGGGTGGTGTGAGCTGTGTGGGAGAGGAGGAACCGACATCAGTGGCTGCATTTGGATGGGTTAGTGAGTGGGACAGATAACTGGGGTGGCAGAGAGGAGGTGTCGCCAAGGGTGACATCTCCAGTGAGCAGACCCATCTGCTGAGAGCCAGAGACTTCAGGTGTGAGATGGGGAAGGGCAGTGCCAAGAGCAGGACTTTCTGTTTTGAAATGCTCGAGTTTTGTTCTAAAATGCTGTTCATGGCAGACTGAATGAACCCAAATCTCACTTACTTGTTGTAGTGAACATTGAGTGTCAGTATTATTAATCCCAGTATGAATGCCAAGGGGCTGAGGACCAGCATGGCTGTCTTCCAGTTGGTGCCTGAAAGGGTATCATAGAATGCATCAAGTGTTTGCTTTGTATCCCTGCTCTTACGCAATAGCCACAATTGACACAAAAAAGCACCTGGAATGTCCCTGAAGACTGGCAGGTAACAGTGCTTTGTCTAGAAGATCAGCCTCTTACAGCTGCTTTGCACTGCACAGCACCCCTCTATTGAAAATGTCCACGAAAGGATTTTCTTTTTGCTGTGAAGGCAATAACTATTCATGCTTCTCCTCTCTGCAGCTTTCTGATGCAAAATAATAAGTGCTGGGGGAAGGCAGCAGTGCTAGTAGGTAGGTATCTAATTCTTCTGATGAGCTGGAACAACGCATTTGCATGTTTTTGCTCACTTTTTTACTCCAGGCCTGTGGAGATTTGTTTAATCTTTAAAAAGAGTCTTTCTGACAGGTAATTTGGTGCCCTTCTTCCTACCGAGCATCCTCAGCAGTACCCAGGGAAATGTATCCCTGTTGTGATGGGAAGAACAGGGCACTGATGAACCTGGTCCCTTCCTCCTCTGGCTGATCCCTGGACCTACCTGCAAGCCTGGCCCCAGCGTTTTTGCCTCGATTTCCATGCTTCTTAGAGTGATTCTGGGATACATCTATGGGAAGAAGCAGAGCGATTCAGATTAGCAGCTTCCAGCTGGACCACAGAAAACTCCACATTCCTCCTGGGACTGCTCTGTAACCACAAATCCCCTTTGTATGGACTGAGAAGGGAAAAGGAAACTTTATTGTTCCTTAGTGCTCCCCAACCCCAGATATTGGTTGCTCCTAAAACATCTAATGGCTGTGCCTCCTCCAGGTTAAGGCTGTGGCCATATCGCTGAACTGCTTGCCAAGGGAAAACACCTCAGTGTGTTTATGAAAGTGCCCAGTGGCACACGTGGAAGTTCTTCAGAAGTCCTCAGTCCGCTGAAAATAGTGGAGTAACCTCTAAGAGCTGCCCACGCTTCCCTTCCTGCTGTTCTCACACATGCCTTCAGAAAAGGGCTCACCCTCGTTTGCTGGGAGCTGTGCCTGTTTGGTCCTCACTGGAGACACTGTGCTGTTCCATTTGTTAGCCAGGGGTTGGTCAGTCAAGATCACAGGAGGCTCTCTGTCCACAGCATCGATCTTTGATGAGTCGATGGTTTTAGCTTGGAAGAAAATAAAGCAAAGGTCTGTGTGATTATCAGTTACTTTTTGTACAGGAACGTGGATATGCTCAGTGCCCAGCAAGGAAAGGGAACCCATTCCTGCTGTTTCAGTCATTTCCCCTGCAAGGCAAACAGATGTGGTGCAGTAAGGATCACCTCCTGCTGTGCATCAGGGGCCTTCAGTTCTCACAGATTTTAAAGGTGAAACAAACATCTGGGGACTGAATCAACAACCAAAGCAAAGCTTGTTTTCTGGTGGTAAATAGGCTCTAAAAAGTATGAGTGCAACACCAGCTGTTAGAGGATGACATGTGAGGAAGAGGCAAGGGGAAGAATCACAGCTATTACCAACACTGCAGAACAAAAAATGGAATCAGAAGGGTGCTAAGTAGTCCATACCCCTTGCAGAGCTCATGAACTTCCTTTGCCCTCCAGTCCTACTGCAGAAGTAGGGCATGTGGGGGAGCAACTGCTTCCAGAAGAGAGGTTGTGGGAATTCCTGGGGCAGCAATTCACCCCTCTCCTGTACTGATACGTGTGGCAAGATCAAGAAACTCATGTCTTCAGGGCTCCCTGCTGCCTATCTGACCCCCATCCCCTCCTGTGGCATCCATGGTTACACAGGTGTAATTTGTTGAGTGAATAACTCGCCGAAGTAGAAGTTCTCTGTCGATGATCAACTGAAACTTGGATACGAAACGCCTGAACAAACATACAGGACTTTGATGTTGTTCGTGAGTGGTCAGGGGTTCCCTCCAGTAGACCAAACCAGAGGATTGATAGGATAATTATTAGTTTGCATGAGACACACTAACTGGCACAACCTGATTCAAAGCCTGCTCAGTGTTTACCCTCACAGCCTTATTTGGGGATCCTGGCTCAGAGGCAGCCCTGGGCTGCCAGGAGCAGTGCCTTGGGGATTGCAAACGCCCTTTTCACATGCCTTTTTCCCATATCTTAAATGTTCCACGCATTTCTTAGCCTATATTTAACTAGCCTATTATGGTATCTAATTTGTATGGTCCATATTTAACTTCATGCTAAACAAAACACTACTTGTGACTACAGTGATGGTTACATGTTAACCTTCTAGTTGGCTAATTAAAAACCTTGGGAAAAAGGCCACCGTATCTTCACATGGCAGCCCAAACAGCTAATGTATCTCTTTTTATTTAACATTAGATATAACCTCTTTGTGTCAAAAGGTTATACTCATAAACCATCTGCTTGTGCCAACCAGATTAATCATGTTTTCTCTCAGTTCTACAAGGCTCAAAATCTCTTTGGGCCATCAACCTTAAGGAAAATAATTTACCCTCAAGAAGGTTGGGAACCTCATAACCTACAGAGAGGATAAACAGAGAAAAGGCACTGCAAACACCAGTTCTTTTCTGGTACCTTGAGTGGGAGAAATGAGAGGAGGAGAGGAGGAATTAAGTGTGATTTTCAGGTCTCATATCTGTGCAAAACTTTACAGGAAAAGTCCTGAAATCACCATTCTTTACAGAAGGGATTAAATGAAAGAGAGAAACAGACTGGACCATGAATTATCAGTGGTCAGCAGTGGGCTTCACTGCATGTGACAAATGATGACAGTCACATTGTGGCGCAGTGACCGTGCCTGTTGTCTCTTAGTCTCATGTCCAACACCTAAAACCATGACAAGAGCAGGGTTTCTGCCCTTTTTGTGTCCCATCTGGGCAGAGGCTAGTGAACACTCGTGAAGGGAGAGACTAGATTCTCTTAGCAAAGATTAAGGCCATGACACTGATAATACAAACCAGATTTTTTATAATTTTTGGTGTCGTCTTACAGGATTTCTTACTGCAAAGGGAGAGCAGCACACTGGCTCCCACTACTTGCTGTGTTCACTAATCTCTTTGTAGTTACTTGAGGCACCAGGAGCCAGGTTCACTTCTGAGGATGATGAATGAAGGTTAGAACTGTGTTTTCATTAGTGAAAGGTGTGTTCTTCGAGGGAGATAACTGTACCTCATATAACAATTCTGTTTTCAAATAACAATTTCTGATTTCAAATATAGCTGCTCCTCAATAATTCATACAAATTTAGAAGCTGCCTCCAGTTGTCTTGTTACCAAAAATGAGCTCCCAAAGTACCAAAAGCCCTTCAAAAGTCTAAAGGGTCTGACTTTGTGGGACTACCTTCGTTGTTCTGGGCTTGGGAGGCTCAAGCAATTTCACTGTTACTGGCTATGGGCACCTGAAATATTATGTGCATTCTGAAATATTTTGCCTGTCATCAGAAAGGCAGCTGGGCTTTAGAGCCCTGATCCTGTAAGGTGGTGTGAGCTTTCTGGAACACACTGAACAGGAGCTCCTGGGGAGCCAGCGGTACTGAGTGGGGCTGAGCTGGAGCCATCTGGATCTCTCCAGATGGGGCTGAAGTGAACATGAATTAGGATGATGGATGCACGCCCAGTGTTAGGTGGCTTGGGTGACATGTAAGTTAGATGTTATCTGATGCTAAATCTACCTCATCTTACTTTCATGGATCCACACATGTGTGTCTACAGCTTGTTGTGTTGGCTTGCTGGGCCTCCGAGCTGCTGTCCGGGCAGCAGCACAGACGGTTTCATCTGCCAAAGTCTTCCACCTGCTGAGTTTGTCCTTCTCCCTCGAGACAAAGACCTTGTGGCCTCCTTCCTGGGTGCTGAGGTGGAAGCCCAGACTCTGCAGAGTTAAGTGTCCCTTCTTGCTGCAGGACCATGCCTGGCGTTCCCAGTCTCCGCAGGGCTCCAGCTTGGCCAGAGCCTTGTCCCGCGCCTTGTGGGCCGACAAGCACTGCTTCGTTTGGAGGCTGACAATGGTCCTGGTGTCAGGGTCCCAGCTCCACTGCTGCTGCTGGGAGTGTGCCTTGCAGCTGGTCAGGCTGATGCTGTTGGTGTCGTGGAGGGAGACACGAATGCACTTTTCCAGGCGGGTGTTCCGTATGAGGAAGCCTTGTCCCTCTGCTACTGCGGTACAATCAGAGCACGGTTTAGTAGCTGTGCACGTCTGAGGCAAACGCCTCTTCTGAGCACCAGACATTGTAAATGCCCTGGGGAAGGGGAGAACATAACCCACCAGTCCTTTCCTGGGTGGACATGCCCAGATAAACAGTTCCCCCAGCTTCCTAATTCCCCGGAATGGCATTTCTTTAAAATACAGAGTGTGCAAATAGCCCTGAGCAATGCCAGAGAAAAATAACAGCCCGTGGTAACTAATGGGGAAAAAGCTTACCATCCTTCCAACCTGAACAATTCTGTGATTCTATGCCTGTATATATTTAATTCAGTATTTCAACTGCTTTAATTAGGTACCCAACCTTCCATCCCTCCAAAATAATTAGAGGGCTTGGGGTTTTTTTGCCCCTATCCAGGTTAAATCTTTTTTATAAAAAAGCAATTGAAATTCCCCCAGTGCTATTCATCTGGGGCCAGCTAGGCCACCTCGGGCTACACTTTCCTTTAAATGGCTTCTGCTGGTGTTAAAGCAGTGTTGGGATAGAACCATATCCCATCAGAAATGTGTAAGTACTTGGCTGGCACAGCCCATGTAAGTTTTGAAATTATCTTGTATTTAGCACACTTGACCTTAGTCTGTGCACCCCAGGCATGAAGGTACCACTTTTAACAACCCCTTTATAAGAGAGAGACACATCACAGCCATCCCACAACAACCACACAGTTCGAAGCAATTTCTGTAGTTGCTTGTTACTTTTCAAAGCAACAGGTCCCAGCATCTCAGATGACTTAGGATGGATATTGTCATGTTATCTGGACAACTGCCCCTGTTTTCAGTATAAAATCATCAGGTGTGGCCTGTGAACATCCTGAGCAAAATGTTAAATGCCAAACCATCCGTCACTGATGTGGAAGTACCTTCTGCGGTGTAATTTACGCCTAAGACAGAGGGATAGAAATAAGTTCCGAGGCTCTGAACATTCTGGAAATCTTTCCATTACAATTAACACATGATAATTCCCAGCTTTTGCAGTGACTTTTTCCCCCTGTTTTCCCCAGCAGGAGAGTTCTAAAAGCCCTGTCAGCAAACAGTGCAGAGCATAAAGACTAAGAGGACACTGAAAAGTGATGTTAAACAAGAGCACTGATTTTATCTAAACTATTTCTGCAGAGTTTCCCCTCCCAGAGCAAAGAACAATACTTTTCTCTGATAGCAAGCATTTGGCTCAGCATCTGAAAAAATAAGTGACAGTATAAACAGAAGCCAGTACACAATACCAAGGGTATAAACAATAGCTTAAAAGAGCTTAAAAGAGCTCTTGTTTTTCTTTCAGGAAATTCTGGGGTTCTGCTAGATTAATAGTGCCTTGAGGGCTTTTAAATCAGAAACAAATCAGGGCTTTCTGCTCGTCCTGAATGCCTGGGAAGAGGCAGCCAGAAACCACAGTAGTACTGCACCAGCTCTGAGATGAAGATGGATGTGTCTGCACTGGTATATTGAGTTTCATGGACCTGTGGTAGCCACTGATCCAAAGCATCCCTGCCAAGCCTATGTGCCTAAATGGAAATGAAATTTCTGGGCTATCTGTAGACAGCTCGTGAGTCCTGTTCCCTTTAACCCTTTTTAAGAGCTGGGTATAAGTAAGATATTTAATGCACTTTGGACTTTATTTCCTGCCAGTTTTGAAAGGCAGGAGAAATACTTCATATATAATCTCTCATAATCTGTAGAAAATTGAAATGGATGAACGCAATCCTGCCATCACCCCACCCCTGCCTTTTTTCCCTGGGATCTGAAATCCAGAATTCTCACATCTTTGCTTCAGTTTAATGACGAGAAACCCATTTCCAAAGTAACGATTTGAGAGTTGTCTAAAAAAATGTAACGGGAATATGACAACTGTTTTGTGTCAGATAAAACATCTGCTGAGCCCAGGATCCTGTATCCAGCACTTGCATTTGCTAATAGAGGAAGAGGGTAAGAATCAGACAAGTGAAGATCTCACTCAAGACAGCAAGGATGCCACTGCCTCCTTCCAAAAATCACAGAATCACAGGATTGTCAGGGTTGGAAGGCACCTCTGGAGATCATCCAGTCCGCCCCCCCCGCCAAGGCAGGGTCACCTGGAGTAGGGGACACAGGAACATGTCCAGGTTGGCTCTGAATGTCTCCAGAGAGGAGATTCCATGACCTCCTTGGGCAGCCTGTTCCAGTGGTCTGTGTGAACTTACTCAGAGAGCATCACTGGGCATTTGTGCTTAAAATGGTTTTTCCCATGTACACTCCATTGTGTATTTCAACTCAGAAGGTAAAAAAACCCAGCATTTTGTTGCTCTGTCAGCATTATGAGCTCCTTCTGCAGTTCCACACAGTCAACTTCAGGTTTTATTATTCTCAATAATTTTGTGGCATCAGCAAACTTAATTTCTTCATTATTCACCCCTTTTGATCTTTGTCAGCACCTGCTGATACCTTCACTCTGCTGTCACCATTGTCAGCTTATTCCAGCTCTTTGTTCCAACCTGTGGCCTAAGGCTCTCTCTTACTCCATGAGAGTGGAGTTTCTTAAGGGCCTTTGTGGAAGAATCTTATCAAAAAGCCTTTTGCAAACACAAGCACAAAGTCTTGGTCAGCTCACCCCATTTATGAGCTCATTGATGCCCTCATGGATGTCAGACATCCCTGTTACAAAAGCTGCGCTGACTTTTCTCATATTTATCTGTCCATCTGTAAATACTGTGCTTTGCTTCCACTGAACTTCCCTGGTGCCAAAATCAAGCCTTGTGACCTTGTGACCTCCCCAGGTTGTGCAAGGATGCCTCTTGAGAAGGACATCATTGCTGTAATGCAGACCTTTGGTGCTGAGGTTGCTTTAATAAGAGTTTACACACCCCTTAGAAATATAAAAAATGTCCTCTTTAGTTTCCTGTAACTCCGTTCTAATGCCATGTGGGCTGGTCGTTTGCCACAGAATTATTTATGATTTTTTTTCCCTCCTAAAACTTCCTCTGTTGCCAATTTTGTTTGATAACACTCTTGAAACTGCAGAGAGTGACTGCCTGACCATGTCTGAAGTGAGCACCGGAGCCAATTCCATTCAGCCTTTCTACACTGCCCTACTTTTTGTTGCCCTTCTTATGTTTGTGTCATCTGTTTATGAACCTCCTTACCCAAGTTCCTACTTTAGATATGTTTGAAAATTTCTGTTGGCAGTTTTTATGTGCTCTCTATACGTTCCTCATCTAAGTCTTTTTCTCCTGTGTTTTATTACAGGTTTTATTATTAAACATGCCAGAATCTCTGCTGTTTTTTTTCTTTTCCCTGCTTGGCAGTGACTGTCCATTTGAAACTTCTGTGTGCTTTTATTGCATTTTAGAGAGTGTTGCTGTTTAACCCAGCCAGCAGATGCCTGTTTTGCTCTCTGTGTACAGCCCCTGGTGTTTTATGTTCTCCTCTAAAGAACATGCCCCACACAATTAAAGCTGGAGTATGTTTACTCTGAGATACACATCAGGCACTAAGAACCTTTACTCAGGAGGCAAAATGGCATTCTTTTTTCCGCAACATTGCCAAGTCCCACTGTCCTGTGGTCCAGCAGCCCTAACATTTTAGGGATGTTAACCTGAAGCAACCAGAGCATCCAAGGTACTCCCTGAGGATGGGACTTAACATTTCTGGAAAATGCCAGCCTTACCCACAGATCCCAAGTAGATGCCTGCTTTGAGCTGCTCATACTTGAACACTTAGGCCTCTTCATATTTTTAGGTACAAAATAAACAATTTCTACCAAGGCTCTTGATGCCAGCTCGTTTGTCCTATGATACTGCCTCTCTGTCTGGTTACAAGATAGAAAAAGCAAGCAAATATAGCCCTCTGCTTCTCTGCAGCATGGCCACCCTTGGGACATGCTGTTCCATGTAGGATTAGGAGCAAAAGCCATGCAACGTTCCTAATTAAGGTAATGCCACCAGTAAAGCCTTGGTTACTAGTAATCCCAGTGTGGCTGGGAAAGTTTCTGCTGTTTCTAGGCTTTTCTGCTGTTTCTGTGATGGCTTGATAGAAGACATTTGAAAATAGTTTGGGATGGGTTGTCCTCTCTAAAGGCTCTATGGAGGGAACCGAGTCAGAGCTGAGCAAGCACAGGTTCCCAAAACACTCCAGGTCACCTAGAAATCTAAGCATTGGCTTTGGCCTCTTTTGTCCTTCCTGATGTCGTTTCTAACACTTGGGAAAATCTTTTAATTAGCTCAAATTCTCTTTGCCAAGTGGGTGTTTTCAGTAGAGAGATGTGTGCTGAGCCACAGTCAGGAATTTACATTTCCCTGCCTCTACCTGTCCCCAAAGACAGGTATCCATCTGCAGCAGCCATGGCACCTCTCTTAGGGACTGCTTTGTGGGGACATCTCACAGCCCAGAAGAGCTCCTAAGCGCGTCTCTTTTGGGTACCACCGTGTGACAGCAGCTCATCCCGAGTGACCCCGGCAGTGGCAACAGTGGCTGGGAGAAATGTCTACAAGCTGTCTGCTGCTTCCACCCAAAATGAGCACAGCCCTAGGGCATACCTGCACCATGGCTGAGAAACCTGGGATCCAGCAGGACCATGGCCTGACTTACTGGTGAGATAACCCAGAGAGTTTCCTGCTCAGGTTAATCTGCCTCCACTCTTCCCTACTGCAGTGGATCTTCTCCACAGAGCATGTATCAATGGAGACTGACCCACACAATTCTCACGTACATCACATGTGTTTGTCTCCTTGCATAACTCCCGAGTATCAGCTCTCCCAGGATTTAGGCTCCCCTTGCCTTCTTGGACTATTGCAGCCGTTCAAAGAGCATCAGATGGGAAGAGGCTTTGGAAGACTCACATCCTCTCAAGCTGCCCTGACAGCAGTGCTAGTCACTGCCCTACCTCTAAAAAGAGCTGCAAGGGACTCCAGTTCCTACCAGAAACAGCCCCAGCCCAAAAGAAGTAAAATTTAACCAGAAAATGTGGGGTAGGCCATCTTTAGCTGCACAGATACTGTGGTGATGGGGACACCACCACTCTTTACACTGGTACTAATTATGGTACTGCTGGTACTACTCCCTCCAGGCAGAGATACAAATGAGATGATGGAGTAGCAGAAGAGAGAAGCTCCCAGGTAAGGCAGGAGGATTCCTGGTGCAGGTGTTGGCGTTGCTCTGTTTGATCACTTGTAGGAACATGGAATCAAACTGAGGCAATCAGTTTGAACTGCTGTCAGGTGTGGACAAACAGGGCCCTGAGTAAGTGAGTAGGAGCAGAGTTGAATGTAGCCCCATCAGCAAATCCTTCACGTGGAAACATCTCCTTCCATTCACAGGAGCAAGCCCCTGTCTGCTGCCCATGCAGGACTCAGCCCAGAGCTGTGTGGGGAAGAAGTTAAAAGCAGCTGGAAGGCACTTGCTGTCCTAAGAGAAACATGCTGAATGGGTTTGGTCAAAGACAGGAAATCCAGATGTGCACAGGGGAGTGGTGAAATTGGCACTCTGTTTTCTGTTTTTATAACCAAGACCAGCATGACAGGAGGTGAGATTAGGTTTGTTGGTTTGGTTTTTTTTTCAAAACTAGCTGTTGACTGGAACCATTTGCTTTATTTTGCCCCAGTCCTCCCTCAGCCTTTAACTGTGCTTTCTTGGATATAAAGTTTAGAGATGCAAATGTCTGTGGCAGTTCAATGCATGGGGCCAATCTCCCTATGGAGAGGATGATGCTGGATGGAGCCTGGTGAGTCCCTGCTGGAGGGCAAATAGGCTTCTGCCCACTGGGCCCAGCAGAACAGGCAGAACTGGAGCTGGGTGAGCACAGCAGCCGTAGGAGAAGAAGGAAGGTTTGGGGCATGAAAAAAAAATAAATCTATAGATGATGGGAAGTTGGGGAGGTTGGAGAAGTCACCACAAATCTGGTGCAAGTGGGGAAAACCAGTCCCTGGGAGGATACGGTGAGTGTCTGTAAAATCCAGAGAGGTCTGGAGAGGATGGACAGGGGCTGCCTGGTCAAGGACTAATCCCAGATGGGATGGGGGATGCCAAGGGAAGGCTCACAATGTGCAGGAGGTGGTTCTGCACCCAGGAGTTGTGCATCCTTGCTGCCAGGGAGAGTCTGCACAAGCGAGGGGAGGAGCTCTGATAGCTACTGAAGAGTTAAACACACCATGGTCAGGAAATCCCCCAAGCTGAAAATAGTTGAAGACTGGAAAATTAAAGGGGGAGGAGAAGTCTCCTAAAAACTTGGCTTTTCTGCCTCTTCAATGCAAAATTGCTTAGAGCTGTCTTTTGAGTTTGGGACATGAGGGATCAGAGAACAACCAGCACTGCCGTGGGCTTGAGGGAGAAGACAGTGGCTCCTAAGATATGGGATCAGGCCAAAATGCCAAGCAGAGCCACCACCAGCCTCATGTTTAGTGCATGAGGATCCAGAGTAGGTGTTGAATGCAGTCTTATTTCAGCAGTTCTCTGCCTGTATAGGCACAAATCCTTCTGGTGCTCAACTTCACCCATCCACCCCCACCTCACAGAGTCACCATTAGGTTTGACTTTGTAAGAAAACACTTTAGCTGCCTCCCTGATTGCAGGTACTGTCTAAAGAAACAGCTGTCAAGACCAGGCAATTCCAAGAGTTTTCCGTTTCCAGCAAGAAACCAAACCCCCAAAAGTCTGTCGAGAGCAAGCACCTCCAACCTGCCAGCAGCCTTAAAACTCAGCAGCCCCAGGCAGGAGGGAATGGGGAGATGCTGCTGGGAGAGATCAGCCCCAAGCAAGAATATGTTTGTGCTCTGCTCTTTGAGCTTCTTTGGGCATTGCCAGGTGTTGGGAAGATAAATTCCTTCCTGGCAAAAGAGTTGGGGTTTTATAAGTGGTCTGGCTGAAACACAGCATTACACTAGAAAGGAAAAGATATGTCCTGTGATTCTCCAAGCTTTACGACTAAAACACAGCCATGAGGCTCCTGTTGTGTGGCAACAGAAAAAAAATCACTTTCTTCTAACACTGGACAAGATCTACATTAGAGGGAGAGAAAGAGCAAGACCCTAAAGGCTGTTCTGCTTTCCTGACATCCCACCATGGTGTTATCTCCAGGTCCTAACCAGATCTCTTCTAAATTTTAAAAAATGCACATGTATTGTCACCCCTTAATAGTACAGTGACATACCCTCAGCCTGGAGCTTTACAAAATGAAAGACTCAGTTCACTGAGTCTTTTTACTCTAATTTACTCTGACTGAAAAGTTTTGGCATGCGAAAACCAGCAGAAGTCAAATCTGTAGGAGTGCAGACCTGTCCTTTGACCTAGGTGCAGAGGAAAACAGGGGTGGGCTGCTCAAAGCATCCCAGAGAACATGCACAAGGAGATTGTGGAGCAGGGAATGGAAAGTAGCTGGTCAGTGCTGCCAGTCTGAGGTTTGTCTTTAAGGCATAAACATCCCAGCTTTGTAGCCCAACTAGTTGTAGTCCTCTGGTCAAGGGATTTTGAACATCTCTGAGCAGGTAACTTGCAAAACTGCAGGGCTGTTCTCCTCTCAGATTCAGTCTGAAAGAGCTTTGAAGCACTTCAGGGGATCCGTTTAAATGAGTCCCTTTCAAACTGGTATCTCAGGCATAATAAAAAGGGCTTACTAGCTCCGGGAGTGTGCCCATTTTTAAAGAAAATAGATGTGCCCAGTGCCTGTGATGGGGTGGGTGAGCCTGCAGGCAGCACCGCTGCCGGGTAGCTGCTCCTGGGCAGCGCTGCTCCGGCTCTGCAAGATAACACTCCGTAGGGTTTCTGCTTTTCTGATCTACGCATGAATGTCAGAACCAAGGCTACTTGGGTGCAAAATACTCCTATGCACGATACAGGGTTTGAGCAACTTCAGAAAGCAGCTGCATGTTAACATGAGCCACTACTGCATCTGTTTCATGGAGAGGAGCAGTGCAGCCACTGCAGCTTCCCAGCACATCCCGCTCCCAGACCCCCATCACAGGAACAGGACGATCACACCGAGGTCCTGCTGCTCTTCTCACCACCCTCTCCCATGCTGCCAACATGTTCTGAGCCCACTCACTTCTGGGAAGGAGCAGCTGGGTCAGGGAGCAACACAGTGCTTCGGAGGTCACTTAGTGCCTGCCTGCCACCCTCCCAGAGCAGGTCCATTCATCCACCACTCTTAGCACTTTAAAAGCACTTTATGAAAGTGGCTGGCATGATGCCATGGTGTCCCTGGCCCAACCATTCCACCACCTTGCCAGCCTGTCCCTCACTCTTCTGTAGCCCTGTGTTTAATCCCATTTTAGATGCCGCCCTGAAATGTGCCTGGAGGCACGTGTTTTACAACTGGTGTGTTCAGAGCTTTGCAGCCCAAGCAACAGTTCAGCAGAAAAGCAGGTTAAAACCTGGGAGGCAGTTCTATTCTTACTTTACAGCTACCCCAAAGGAGGAGAAACTTACCCTCAAGCCAAGGAAGAAGACAAATACAGCCCAGGCTCAGCCTGAAAAGCTCCATGGTCTGCCAGCACAGCGGGGGAGAGGGAGCCCTCAAAGCCTCTTGCCCACGAGCAGTGCCAGGCAGCTCACTTTTCCTCCTTTCTCTGTCATTCACAGCAGAAAAACCTGCTGGAAAGAGAAGAACTCTTTCGTCTCAGCACTGGAGGCTTGGCAGCCGGCTTATCAGCAAAGGATCAGCTTGGAGACACGGTCCTGCTCAGCAGTTATCCCTTAGGAGAAATCATATGACGAGCCAGGATGGGGGGGGGGGGTGACACTGGACCGAGATGCTCCTGGCCGCCGAGCTCGGCTCCTTAGCAGCAGCAGTTGCTCCCAGCAATGACGGGCGCATTCTAAGCAGGCTGGCGGGCTGCCTTCCCGGGGCTGGGAGCAGAGGAGGATGCAGGGCTGGCCTGGCAAGCAAAAGCAAAGTTCGGCAGGAATGCCCTGAGGGGCGTGGGATGCGTCTGCTGAAACCTTGCACTTGTCACGGGGTCCTTTTGTCTCTAGAGAGAATTATCCCCGACAAGATGATTTTAGGAACAGCTTGTGGCAGAGATAAAACCTCAGAAACCAGCTGTGGGGGTCCTGGAGAAGGAGGGTGATGGAAGGGGAGTTGAGATCCTGGGTGGGGAGCAGGGTCCTGTGGGTGGGCCTGCTCTGATGGTTACCCCAAGGGTTGCTTGGGTTGAGTTTGTCTTTTCATGCATCCGTTTGGGCTCTGCACAGTGGGGAAACCACACATCCCTCCCAGAGGAAAAGCGGCAAAGCCTGATAGGTGAAACAGCAGTGAGAGTTGTAATTTTGCTAGTGAGATACTCCCATTCAGACACATTCTTTCCTTTCTGTCCTGTAAGCTCGCTGGGGTCATTCTCACCTGAGGTCATTCTCACCTGGGGTCATTCCCACCTTTTAAGTGTCTCAAAAACACTTAAAAATGGTGGTTTCCCTTTTACTTTTGGTGTCCAGTCCTTGATGGCACCAATGTTCCATCTCCCAGCTCTGCCTGTGAGGCCAGAAGTCACTTGGAGGGCTGGGAGCTGCTTTCTTTGGTAGCCAAGCTGTCAAACTAAAACAGCACGGTATTGGCATCTATGCAAGGGCACAGGCTTAGGCCATAGCCTTGCAATGGTGCAACTCTCTCTTTGCCCAGCCCTGGGATGATGGCTCCCAGCTTTCCCACTATCAGAAGGGGGATCTGGCTTCAAAGCAGTCTGGCTTCTTCACAGGTGGCACAAGGGATATCAAAGGGGAAGCCTGGGGTAATTTCTTGCCCTCGTGGGGTTGCTCCTGCTTGACTGTAGCACTGTGCTCAAGAAAAATAACACAGGACTGGTTTCTTTGTGATTACTGCTTTCTTTTCCTTGTGAGAATGGGTCAAGCTGCACTGAATTCCAGGCATTTTTAATTTTAAAAGGTGCAGATGTTAAACTCTGCACCGCATGATTGGGACTGAAAATGCAAACACGCTCCAGTGTGTTGTTGGGTGAGTGTGTCTCTCCCACAGGAGAAGGAGGGGAGGAAACAGCTCAGGTTGAAGATGTGTCTCCACTGGATGGAAAACATTGAAGCAAATATCCTGGTGAAAAGGTTGCTGTCTTTTCTACTGTGTATCCTGCTACTGCTTTCACCCTGAAAGCCGGCACACCTGCTGTTTCTCCTCCTGGCCCTTCTGTCCGTTTCATACATGGGAAACACAGGCATGCAGAGGCTGTGATCTGCCCAAAGCCATGAGGTCTGTCTCTGAGCTCCTAAAGCCCAGATTTATCCCAATCCACTCAGTTGCAGTTGCTTTTAAACACCCAGCAAACCTTTCCTTGTATGTGCCTGGGGGTGTCCTCCTCCTGCCAGGCAGGGACTCTCAGGGATTTTTGATGTAGTGTTGGCATGGGAAGGACCATGCAGAGTCACGCTACAGGTGTAACCCCAGGTGAAACCACCAGAGTCCCACAGAGGATGCTGAGGGAAAAGTGAGAAAATAGTGTGTATCATGCTTATTTGCATGATAAGCAGCTCAGATTTTGCCCTGGCCAAGGCCCTGTCACCTCCTTGAGGAGAATGATCACAATCTCATTCCCACTGCTTCCCTTCTTTCTGCAGATACTTAATCTTGCCAGGACCTTCCTTCTTATTCTGAGTCCCCTCTTTTCCTCTTGGGGTCTTTTAAACTCTGTGCAAAACCTTCAGGAAATCCAGGGGGTTTTCTTCTCCAGAGTGCGATTTGAGCTTTATGAAGGGTATCTTGTTACTTCAGGTAACCTCTCCCACCTGCTGTTAAGCCATACTCACTTCCTTGCCCTAAGAGAAGGAAGGAATGGAAAGAAAAGTCTTCAGTGTATCTTCTGTGTCATTAATGAAGATATTAAATACCACTGGTCCCACTACAGACCCCTGAGGGATCCAATGACAAATCTTTTTTTACGGCTTTGGCAATCCCTTAATGAGATACAGGATGTTCAGGCTGCCATTGAACACCCCATTCACACCAGACTGGGGAGAGCCCAAACCAGAAACCAGTGCCCTATATAAGCCCTGGAAAAAAGTGGTCAGTCTTTATATCAGCACAGACCAAAAGGAATCAGCTGAACATCAGACACTGAGATTTTTAGGGTTTCAGGACACCGTTTTGGCTTTGTTTGTTTTACATGCAAGAAAGTATTTGCATATGCAATTGCTCTGTAGCCTTAGAGCCCATTCTTCCCCAGTGCACTTCCTTGCTTATGGCATGGTGCAGCCTCATGCATAGGGATGCTTTCTTCAAATAGTTTCCACAGCCTTTCCTGGGCTGTCCCTTGGAGACAGCAAACTATTTTCCAGCTGTGGTCTCTCCCACGTGGAGCAGGATAGTCCTGTAATTGCTGGCTCTCGGTCACGTAATTTCCATATTAGTTAGTCCTTGCCAGCTAAGTCCCATGGAACAGCCTTTTTCTTGTCTCCATCCTCAGTTTGGCGGGTGCATTGCTTTTTCTAATAGTTTTGCACTCCTGGTGAATTTAATCAGAGTGAAGTGGCAATCAAGTGAAACTTCATCTCCATGGTACTAATCACCACATCTTCAGACACAGGGGTCACTTACCAGACACCCAAGTGCAGACCTGTCTGGTGTGGGACAGGCACTGCTTTCCAGCACAC
>JAWMRA010000090.1:61566687-61581184 GCA_035584735.1 Pseudotriccus pelzelni | reverse complement strand
ATGTAGTTCGGCCCCGGCGGGGCTGCTCCGGGGGAGATGGAGCCGCTGGGGATGCCCGGGGGAGCGTCAGGATGAGGGTACCCCTGGGGCTGGGATGGCGGAGCTCCGGGCTTGGCGCTGGCAGGGCTGTGCCAGGATGCTTTTGGGCTTTCATGTTATGTTTCGGGGCCGGGACAGGGTTTTAATGGGACGCCTTGAGGCTGGGACAGGGTTTTATTGGGATGCTTTTGGGCTGTGCTGGGCTTTTCATGCGATGCTTTGGAGCTGGGATTGGCTTTTCATGGAGTGCTTTTGGGCTGGGTCATGCTTTTCACGGAATGAGGTTTTCATGGGGTTTTCCCTGCCCCAGGCAGGATTGGGGTGCTGCTTGGTGTGGGCACAGCATGACAACCATGCTGTCCCACTGGAATGTGGGTTCCCAGACGGCTCTGTGCTCTCTCCACCATGAGGACTGCAGTGTTGTGGGTTTATAATCAGCAGCACACTTGGAGGGCCCTGGGTGATGTTGCCCCTTGGCACTGTGCTCTCAGATCATAGTCAGAGAAAAGCATTTCATCCCTTCATTAATTATGTGCTGCTTTCAAGTCCCCCTCCTTATTTAGCCTGTGTCCGTGCTCAGTATCCCAGATGGATGGCAGCTCTTCCTGGATAACTTGCCAAAAGCAAGCACGTCCTCAGCAGCCCAGCACGAAGCCGACAGACATGGGTGTCAATGACTGCTTCTATTTTTGGCTGTGTTACTATGCTCTGAGAGCTTTCCCTGGTGTGCTTTCTTGGTCTCCAGCTTGTGTGTGGTGGCAAGGTACCAGACCCTGAGGGTTCTTGAAGTGCCCACCGAGCGAGCAGTTGCTGAAGTTTCTTCCGCCTTACCAGGATCTTCCCCAGCCTGTGGGAAAGGGTCTGAGGGGAACTGGTACAAGCCAGTTTTTAATGAAAGCCCATATCTGCCCTTCAGCAGCGCCATGGGGCAGAGTAAGCCTCTGAGAAAAACTAACACTCCTTGGCATTGCCAGGAGACCATTTCCAGCAGGTGTCCCTCCCTGCAAACACCCTTTCTCTCTTGTATGGTCATTTTCCTAAAATCTTCACTCTCAGACCCATGCCAGTCCAGGAAAATACTGTTTCTAAGTAGAAAAGACCTTGAGAAGCTTCTCTCTGAGCCTCAGGCATAGGGAAATCTATGGGAAACCCAGTGCTTCTTGTTTATTCCCATTGTTTGGTTTTAGTTTCAGATCTCTGAAATTTAAAGCCAGTCACACGTTTTCTAGCCTCACACCTAACTTTGGCCTATGAGGGGTTAATGCAGTAGCAGAGTGATGGCTGTGCTGGCTGGACAGCCTCCCTTCTGCCCTTGCTGCTTCCCCAGGGCTGAAAAAAGGCTGGCTCAGCAACAGAGACATCCTAAAGGTAAACATGTGGGGATTAAAAGGTGCTGCTGGACCTGCAGTGAGTGGGTGAAGGACAAGGGGTGATTACTGCATAACGAACAGTGTGACCGGGGAACAGATTCTTGGTAAGTAGAGCACACAAGGACAACAGAAAATACAAGAGCAGCACAAGAAACACTGATGTGGTCTGTGAGGATGCTAAGCTACGTGCAAGCTGGGCTCAGGGATGTCAGCAAGATTTCAGGGGTCATACAGTCCCAACGATGGCCGGGTGATACCAGGCATAGGAATACCTGTCCTGGCAGGTGAATCTGGCAACTGTTTTTCCACAGGTGGCAATGACATTCTCCAAGACGAGCACTGCAGTGGTGTCCTGCCCTGGGCAGGTTCATTCACCCTGCGAGACGGAGGGGTGGGGGCTGCATCACGGCCTGTGTGGGCACCACGGTGGGACCTGCTACCCCTCGGGGTCTGCAGTCTGACCCATCCTAGGCAGGTGGGTTTTGGGGGATACAGCTTGGGCATGCTGTGCAGAAAGGTCTCCAACCTTTCCATTGCCAGGAGCAATGCCAGCCTCGTGCTGCAGAGCTCGAGGTGCTGGCAGCACCTGGGGCAGCTCCAGTTCGGGGGGTCTAGCAGAGATGGACTCCACCTTGGGCAGAAGAGGGGGGTGAGAGGAGTGTTTATTCCAGGCTATGGTGTTGGAGGGACCTGTTGTCCAGGTGATGTATTTGTCCTTATTGACAAAAAGTGTGTTGTGCAGTGCAAGAGTGACAGGCAGGGGTGTCCTGTGGTGCTGGGAGTGTGGGGGGATATCCAGAGAGCCCCGACTGTTCCCCAGCTTCCTGAAAGACAATGCCACAGCGTGAGGGGACGTGTCAGGGGTGCTGATCCCGAGGTTCTTGTTAAGGATCTGTCATGGAGGTGACACCCACCACTTGCAGCTCATTGGCCACTTGTTCCTGCCTGTGCAGCCTCGGTCCCTGGGGGCTATGGGGCTCCTGGAGAGTATTCCCCAGGCAGCACCTACCACCAGGGGGTATTTATGGGATACCAGGGGACAAAACGCTAGGGATAGCAGACAACCCTGGGACAGGGACAGTCTCAGTCCAGGGATGGAGGTGGGTGGCCATGGCAAAGCCACAAGCACAGATACTGAGGCAGCATCCCTTTGCCACTGGAAGGGGGACACAGTATGCAAAAGGAGGATGAACAGAGCCACTGCCAGCATCCTCAGCCTCCTGATCCCATGGAGATGTGCCCTGTGTGACTCAGGGGGACAGCCTGCACCTCAGCAGTACCTTCAGACCTGCCCAGCCCGCCAGTACTTCTTGGGCCAGTAAGCAGCAGGGTGACGGTGTTGCTGTAGTATTCCTGCATTGCCACCTCTATCAGCTGCTTGGTCTGACCTTGGCTCGATGGGTTTTGTAACAGGGGCGTTGTTAATCCCTACAGGCAGCAGGGAGTGGGAAGAGACACCCATGCCATGTGGCAGCATCTGTCTTCACGGCTGTCGGGACACACGGTGAAGCCGATTATCAGGCAGGATCTAATGCTGGAAATGCAGCTGGATATCCAACACCAAGCCTCCGTTACAGTGGGTGGGCCTGGGAGTCATTGCAGCACCGTGATCTTCCCTCCAGGCTCCCTGCTCACCCAAAACCAGGGGAGAAAGGATAGCTGGGCATCACTGGCTCCTCTCCCCCCACAGCCAGGGTGTCTATGGGCATCTGGACACTTTGCCTTAGTGGGAGATGGGGTGAGTGCACTGGGAATGGGGCCAGCACAGGGTGGGGAGTTACACAACCAAACCAATGTCCTACAGCTGGCAAGGCCAAAGAGGGTTGGGTCCTGTGGGGCAGAGGGATGCTCTGGTTGGTAGTGTGCTCCATTTCTGTCTCTGCACAGCAGTGACATCCCTCTCTGTGCCCTCTGCTCACTCCCTCATTATAATGCACATGCTAACGAGGCTGCGGGAGATGAGACAGTTTGCAGCGAGCTTTGCCTCAGTGCCTGTGATCTTCTTAGCCCGTGGGGAAAGCTGTGTCCCACAGACACACACTGAGACCTCGGCTCAGGGGTCCCTCTTCCTCCGGGACCAGGGCTGGGAGGGTTTTTTTGGTGCTCAGATCTTTCTCCAGCCCTTCACACGGTCGCCCTGTCATGTGAGGCTACTCATCGGAACCGATCTGAGCCTGAGGGCTGCGTTGGAGCAGCTCTCAGAGCCACCCTGTCTGGCCCCCCCATCATCACACCACAGCCCTGCTCTGAGCACTGCCTCAGTTTTTCCCTTTCCTCAGCAGATCCTGCCGAGTGTGCACTCCAAAACCTACTGGACAGGGCTCTTCCTGGTGACTGCCAGACCCGAAAGCCCAAAGGCACTGCAGGAGGCAGCTACAGGGCACAAGAAGTCGGCAAGCAGACCCCGTAAGGTGTCAAACGCTTCCTAATCTGGGAGCAATTTCCCCCGTGCCACCCCCCTGCGGCTGCAGCTGGGTAGGGGTAGAAACCCAGAAGTTTTCTCCTCCTGCAGCATTTATGCGTTTTACTAACTCGCTCTCTTTCTAGAGCTGCTGTGGAGCCTGCTCTTAGATGGTTCTTCTGACAAAGCACAGCAGGCAGCAGGAGCTGATGTAAGTGCTGATGGGGGGCCTTGTGTTTTTTGGAGAGGAGTAACATGTTGCTGCAGCCTGCTGGGACAGGGATGGGCCTGGGGACTCGCAGCCCACAAGGGAAAGGGAACGGGGCTGGTGCCACTGCTTTGCAAGCCCCAGGTGGTGCTTCTGTGATTAGTAACGCCATAGAATGGGAGAAGAGGGATTTGGTGGCTTTCGGTCAGTCCCACAGCTATGCTCCAGTTCTAGCCTAAGGCAGAGCAATTTCTGCCTGCATCACTCCTGCGCTGCACCCTCCTGGTTTCATCCTGGCTCCATCCTGGCTCCCCAGCTTCCTCCCCTCCTGCAGGCAACTACTTAACAATGGTAGGAAACAGTTTCAGCTGGCCCTAGTCAAGATAATTTTGTTTTGGGAGGTGCAAGAGAAGTGATTGTGCTGTTTCCAGCCCCTTTCTCTTGCAGCAATCCAGCTGCAGGCAAAGAGCCCCAGTGCAGCCAGTGCCCATGGCACAGCACCAGGCACGGCTGCCCCAGCCTCTGTGGTAGCCAGGGGAATTATCACCTGCTCTGTCTCCCCCTTTTAATTAGAAGCTGCATTTAGGTGATCCTGTGTGGCCTGTTTGCTCTTCCATTCTGAGTTATGGGCTCTGCAGTCAGAGTGAGAGATCCTCACCCACCTCAGTCACAGAGGCAGCTGGTCGTGCCAGGGAGGGATTTGCATGAGCTGGGTTTGCTTTTCCTGCAGCTGGAGAGTTGAGCAGAATTCCTGCTCCTGTAGAGATGCGGACGAGCCAAGCCCTGATCTGGCCTGGCTTGTCACACAGTGCTGACTCAGAGCCCTGCTCTGCTCCTAGTTCTAGCCCCTCTGCTGCCACATTTTTGGAGATGACTGGTGCAGACCAAGACCATCTTGGCAGGATGGATGCCACCCCGTGCCCCTGAAAGGCTGCAGAGCAATGCTCGGTTTGCTGCTGGCGATGGTGGGGTCGGGCCACCTGAGTGTCTCCAGGCAAACATGATAATATACCATTAGGGATGAATAAAACAAGTGGCCCCTGATTTTCACACCCCACTGGACTCTGTTGAGGCATGTTTAGGCTCTTCATCAGCCCCATCCCCTCCTGGGAATCAGTGGGAGGTTGTGAGACCCAGGAGGGGACTAATCTAGACTCAATGCCAGCGTGAACCACTGTACCCCCATGGCTGTCCCCTGTCCCTGGTGGTCCATCTGTTTTCCAGGTGCTGGAAATCAGTGCTTGGCTCCTGTGCCAACACCTTTGAGGGGCAGAAGGGCTGGAAAAAAGGTTATTTCACCCACTGGTATCACACGGATGCAGAGTTTCTTTCTGCTTGTCACAGACCAGATATACGGGGTCCAGCCTTGTGTGCCTTCCCACTGCCTCGGGGACAAGTGTGGGTGGGGGGGCTGGCCAGTTCCTGAATATTTACTTCTGCCATACAGCACAGCTCCACACCAGTTGCTGTTTCTGGGCACAAGCAAGCTCGTATTAGCCATGGGATGAAGGCTGCACCCCTGATTTCAGTATATGTGACTGCTGGAGGCTCAGAGGAGATGGCACAGCTCACACCCTCTTGCCCCAGTTTTCTCCAATGAAAAAAGACTGGCAGGCTCATTTTCATATGTATGCTTTTTAATATCATTAATTCCGTTACACTACACACAACTAGTAACAATGATAAATACTGCAATGGAAATGTTAAAAAAAATATTATACATGTTTCATGTTTTTGAAAAAAAAAATGCAACTCCCACATTTTTAAATAAATTAATGCATAAAACTGATGGTAGAAAAGAGAAAACCCAAAACAAACCACAACACAACTGATCTGTTTAAGGCAATACTCTACACAGACGGGAACAAAAGTACAATAGTGTGCTACATGATCTGAACAGGAAAAAAAGAAAGAAAAGAAAACCCATACAAGATGCAGATTGATGCTTCGGGAGTGAAAAAACTCCCAAAACCAGATAATAAAACCAATGGCCAAGTTAAGTGCAGCATTAATACACTCCGCATGTCAAATGATTAGCAGGTTCCTAACAAGGACTAAGGTCAAGCTACAACAAATTTATTTTCCTAATTAAAAGGTTATTCAGGTCAAACCCTACATTTAACTCTATTTGCATTTGGCTGTTTCAGCTATGTTTCACTATATGCAAGGACAGCCAGAAATTCATCTCCTGCTCTTGAGATTAACACAAAGGTTGGGAGGTCTCTCCTCCTGAAATGTATTTCCATTAAATAAATCCAAAAAGGATCTTGCTTTTGGTGACCCTGAAATGCCTCTGGACACCCCTTCCCCTGGTTTGCCAGGCACCAGGGGGAATGGAGACCTGGAAAGCATTTGCTCAGGTTGAGGTTTTTTACCATGCTGAGGACACAAAATGGAAGTGCAGATTTGATCCAGACTTGGAGGAGTGCTGTTTTTCTGTCTGCCAGAAATGTCCATCTGGAGCCTGCTGAAGGTACTTTGCCAGCATGGGAGAAACCCATCCTGTATCCAGGCTCTGGATATGGCCACAACATTTGCTATTAAGCTTGGTGCAAAGCTCCACACCTGCCTGGACAGCCAATGAACCCCAATTATTAATGCAGCCCAGAACTTGGCCACTGGAAGGTGGACAATAATCATAATGCCAAAATATCCCCTTCTCCCTCAAAAAAGAAAAGAAAAGGGACAGTAGCCACTTTCTGCCAACTTCCCTGGGTGGATCCCCATCAGCTGCCACCCATGCAAGACCGGCAGTGCCAGATCTCACCAGCATCAACATTCCCAGTAAGGTGCATGTCTGCAAGGTGCTGCTGGGGGCAAAGAAGCTTCTTGGGACACAGTCACAGCCTCCTGTACTGCCCTGCTAGAGTGTGTGGGAAGGAAGCCATGGTACACAAGGAAAGAAACCCAACGGGAATTACTAGACTGGTGCAGGCCAACAACTGTCCAGGCTGCCTTGGGTTCAGGTGGGAAAGGGGGATGCAGAACTGGGCTGAGAATCACTTTGGTGCAACTGCCTCTGATGCTCACCACTAGTGCACGGGGTGGTGGGAGGAAAGGTGATGGCTGCTTTGAGAAAAGGGGAGTGGAAGGAGGACGTGTGTGCAATATAACAAGGCTTGCAATTTCTAGCACTAACCACTGGACACGGATACCAAAGATTACCTGTGACAACTAGCTATCCTTCTACTGCTGCTGCTCCTCCCCCCAGTTCCTGGTCTGATTCTGCTTCAATTTGGGAAGTCACGGCTGTTTGGCATGATGTCCAGTGCCGACTCTTCCACTCCAGTCCTCACCCAGCCATGGGGTGATTCTGCTATAGGTCGTACAGTGAGGTCTGGAAATCAGCTCTGCACGCCAGGTAGCACCTGCTTTCAGATCCTTCAGAAAGCTATTCAATGGCAGCTCATTTACTTTATTAACCTGAAGGTTCAACGACCTCTGTGGTCATTTTTACTCCATCTGTGGAAGGAGTAAAAATGGTTTAGAGTGCAAAAAGGCTGTGCGTGTGTAGAAATTCTGAATTGTCTCCACAAGAGTCTTTCTCCCAGCAGAACTATAGCCCCATCAGCATGTGTTACAGCCCCTGTGTGGCAAAGAGCACAGCCAGCAGGCTTCCCACTGGCACCTCTGCTGCAGGTCTCCAGCCTGCACCAGGAGCACCTGGGCTGGTAGGTCTGGGACCTGGTGTGTGGGCCCCAGACCTCCCACAGCACTGAGACTGGGAGGGTGAAGGCCGGCTCAGCTGGCTGGATGTCACCAGCCTGGTGAACCCTCACCCTCACAGCCATCAGGTGGATGAAGAGGAATCTCTGCCTGCCTTCTGGCTCACACCCCACCCTGTTCATTGGATTTCCCACTGGTCTGATGTTTGCTTGGCACGTGTCTCAGGACACAGACAGCTACAAGCCAAACACAGCTGCTACCGCAGCTTTTCCATGCAAAGAAACTGAGCAAAGAAACCTGTGAACTGGAGATGGATAGAAAGGTGATAAAAAACAGAAGATCTATCAGGAAGAGTGCTTGACTGAGTTTTTCAGCTGTTTCCATGTGTCTGTATTACATCTCTCAACAAACTGTCTCCCAAATCACAGAGACTTGAGGAAGGTAGGCAACAAATGGAGTCACAGCTTATTTGCGCAGCAGAAGCAAGAAGACAGCCTAGACAAAGAGCAATGCTTCCTGGAGAGCTCACCTGAGACAGATGGATGAGCAACTAGGCGAGAAATGCTGCTCTGGGAAAGTAAAAATCTCATCAGGTAACAGGACTTATCTCAGCATGGCCTTTGGGTGACCTTTTCTTTTCCTAGTGCCTACTGTGCTGCTGTCCAGAGACATGTCTGAGACAGTCACATTTTAATGAGGTTTATTTTGTACTTTCCACTCCCTGATCCAATCCCATTGCCTGTATCATGAATTTGTTACTACAGAAATGGCTCAACAGACCAGGCGCCATCGGTGAGGTGGGCATCTTCCAGAAGCAAATTCATCTTTTGTTGGAGCAGTTTTTTAGAGAAAGCAAAAGGTTCAAAGTCACCAAAAGTGGCAAACGGGTCTGGGAAAAGCTGCTCTCCACATGCAGCAGGGAAAGGTGCAGCCTGTCCTGTCAGTGTCCATGCTGCTCTGTGACATGTCTTGCTGCATGGCTGTGTGGACCCTGGTGCTCTGCTCTGTGTAATTCCAGTTAGTTCCAGCCTTTCCCTCCCCACCAAGCTGTCAAAGCAGTGCTCAGCCAAGCAGCATTTAGCTGCTCTCATCCTGGGATTGCCAGCAATGCCAAGTGGAGCAAAGGAAGGGATGTAGCTGTAATTTTTTGGGAAGCAATGCAGCGGCTCAGCTGCATAAATACAAGGAGTTGAGATATGGATGACAGGCCCTGTGAGAAACCTCTATTAATCTTCTGTAGGTAATTCCAGGTCACAGAGTCTCCCTCTGTGCTACACTGCTGGCCCTTCTGCTTCAGAACTTGCAAGGTTCTGTAACAGAGGTGGGTTTGTCTCATGAGATGTGGTTCAAGGTTTGGAGCAATCACTCTCACACCAGAGTCTTGAGAGAAAGTGACAAGGATGCCTAGAGCTGAAAAGCACCTTAAAATGGAGATCCTTCCATGCCTTCCCAGCTAGCCCGTCTCACCCTGTGGCACTGCCTCTCTATGCAGATGTTTCTTTTGAACAAGCAGCCCAAGCTTGCTGAGCTGAGCAGCAGCCAGGTCACAAAGCCCATACTGCCTTCTAGGTAAGAGTGGCCAAATCCCATGTGGATTTGAAGTGAGAATGGAAAAGTAAAGGAGGAGCCCAGGCAAGACCTCCAGTTTAATTGCTGAGATGGTTACTAAAAGCAAGAGCATGAAACTGCTGTCGGAATATCCCAAAAATGAGCCTTTCAGTTCTGTTCCCCCTCATCAGTACTTGCCATCCCAAGCTGGACTCTTAAATTCCTTAATTCTGCTATCAGTGGATGGTGCTGTTGGGCCAACAAATCCTCTTCCATGCTCCCTTTGGCAGCAAGCAAACTCAGGAGCCAGTTGTGTGAGAGTCAGCTGCAAAATAACTGGAAAACGCATCCTTGCCAAACATCTTCCTCCACAGTTGTTTAATCTCTCCACTAACCTTCACCCCGCTGCCTTCTGGCCCATGTAAGCAACATCACCAACTGGTAAACAGAGGGAAAGCAGAGTAGTACTCTGAAAGCAGGAATTAAACTTCTATAGCATGGTATTTACATCCTGCTTGCAGAGCTGTCCTATCACTGGTACCTGTCACGCACTCAGCAAGGTCCATGTGGGGTGGTGGTCGCATCATGGGAACACAGGCTTCTCCCCCATGATGCAGAAGGGAATGGACATTGAGAGGGGATGGGACTTGCCTGAGGTTAGAGCAAATACCAAGTGCTAACAGCAGCAAGGGACCCCAGATCTCATTTCTGTGCTCTCACAGTCCAGCAGACCCTCCAGGGTTGTATTTGGCTGCAGTGCCAGCTCAGGGACATGGTGTTTCTGGTGAGTACATCTGAAAGTGAGCTTTGCTCCCTGCTGGCATCAGCACTGCACTGAGACAGATTAACTCAGACAACTGGGATCTGCTCTAGGCCAATATAGCACTTGGCAATCTTTCTAGTCACTTGTTTTCCTTTTCCTGTTGTTCCATCTGTTGCCCAGCTGGGTCCTTCCTTTCTTCAAAAGCATCTTCATATTTCTGTTGAGTCACACACTGCACTTTTTAAGCCTCCTGTGTGCTCTGCACAGCTTGCAGGCCAGCCCAAGGACATGGAAAGGGAAGGATCCTGCTCAGGACTGCAGACACGTGTGTCAGCCAGCACGCAGCTGCACATGACGGGCACCTCCTTTTGGGACAAGAGCTAGCTAGAGACGAACCAAAGGACTGGAGTCCATCCTGTCCATGGGGGAGCTGTCTAAAGTCCCTTTCAAAGCCCATGCAGCAGGCCTGGTCACCTGCCTTTGCAGTCCCAAGGCATCTGCAGACAGGACAGCCAGAAGAGCACCGCAGACCCAGTGGCCAAGCGCACATGTTAGGGGCAGACATGCAGCAATGTCAGATATGATTCCGTAACTCTTCCAAGGGTTGACTTCAAGATGTGTCTGACCAGACATCAAATGAGCCTTCAGGATGGTTGCCTGGGCATCAGCCTCCTTTCAGCCGAAGTTTATTTAAAAACACCAGAAAAGCAGACATGACCACGCCATCTAAAGTCCTTCCTCAAAACTAGGAGGATGTTCCTCCTCACAAAGATGTCTGGAAATGTGGAGTCTGCAGACCAGAGAGACAGAGCAGAGTGCTGACACCCTGGACTTCAAAACCAGCTTACATTAAAGGATATTATCTGATATTTTATCAGATTAACATCTTATAAAAGGAAAGGACTTGCTTTAACTCAGGTAATTTGGTGACTGACATTAAGTAAAATCCTAACAAAAAGCCACTCTGGTTTTAAGAGGCATCAAATGCAAATTCCTTTGTGGAGGCACCAGCATCAATGTCCTTAAATCCTATTTTCATGGTAATTTTGATGGACAGTGAAGCAGCATTTAATACTCCATGGTGTGCTTCCCCTGGGTTTTCAGTACAACTTTGGATTGAAAATGGGGTCTGAGAAGACCATTTCATTTGGTGCAAAGACTGGAGCATGGAACAATTTTCTTTCTTGCCTGCAATTTGCATTTTGGAGAATGCCCAGCAGCTCTGCAGATTTTAGGGCTTTAAAACGCTGCAATAGAGAGTCAGGGTCCGTGCTCTTTCCTTCTGCCCTCTCCTGGCCATGGTGGCAGAGACTGGTGTAAGGAGAGCAGTGTCAGAATAGCCATGACACACCTTCCCAGGAAGTCACCACAACATAACCTCCAACAAGAGTTGCTTGAGAAGAGAGGTTGGACCAGATGGCCCCACTGTGGTTCCTTCCAACCTCACCCATTCTGTGACTCCGTGATCTTGAGGGCATAAGAACAACCTGCTGGTTTAAGCAAGGGTCTGAGCACAACAGACCAGACAGAGGGAACCAGCCTAATCTGTAGTTAATACACACCAGTGGGCAATCCACCATATTCCATAACGAGCCAACAAACATCCATAATCATAACCTACTTAAAGGGCTGCAGTTCAGAAGCATTAGTGTTCAATTTTCTGTGGTAGCCAGATGTGCATTGCCTTAATCCACTCAGCCTTTCTGATAATGACCCTACACAGGTAACTACTTATTCCCACCCTTTCTACTTTTTTCCCCTAATAAAATATATGAACACAAAGCATAGAGAGGAGAAGCCAAAAAATTGCCATTTTATGGTCCTGTACTGGTCATGCCAAAATAGCTATTTGTGCAACCAACTCCTTCAGTGCACAGGCAAAAACATGAGGCTTGTGCTTCGGTCTGTATTTGGAGGAAGCACCAGGTGTTAACATTTGAATTCATCTCCCTCCCTCTTTCCCTAAAGGGTTGTGCTAGAAGCAGATGCACATCACACAACACAAAGGGCTGAAGGCAGTTGCAGGGTTGAGGAATGCCTCAGGGCACATGGCAGCCAAAAAACCAGCAACAGGGGCAATAAAAGGACGTGGTCATGGTGCCATGAAACAGTGGTTATCATAGAATCATGAAGGTTGGAAAAGACCTTCAAGATAATTGTGTCCAACTGTTGATCCAGCACTGCCCAGTCTGCCACTAAATGAAGGTCTGTCTCTCAGAGGAGAGGCCTTAACCTTGGGAGGTAACAGTGTCACCAAGCCTCATTCTGTCCTCGACTGAACAGAACCAGTGCTCAGTTATGGCTGGACTCAATGATCTTAAGGGGTTTTTCCAACCCAGATGATTGCAGGATTCTATGATGACACAATGATGGAGACCTGTGGGACCTGCAGTCCTTCACAGCTGACTCAGGGAAGCAGATGACTTTGTTGCTCTAGCAGGCACACCGAAATGCTCCGAGCTCCTGAGCAGGGGCTGTGGGAAAGGCTGAGCGTGTGCCGCCTGGTTGGAAGGCACGGAGACTGACCCAGGAGGGTAAATGCGATGAAGACATTCCATGGTACCAGTGCTGAACTGCAGGATAAATGCAATGAAGACATTCCATGGTACCAATGATGAACTGCGAAGTCCCTCTTTAGAAGAGTTAGGATTTAAAGAGCCTTGGTCATATCCTATAAGATTTGGTTTTACTACGGTGTTTCTATTAGGTTTTGACTACAGTTCCCATTAAAAAAAGACTCCTGAAGGAATGTTATCCCCTTTTATCCTTCTCTCTACACAGCATTGGTAGAGTGCTTCCCCCACCTCCAGACAACTTCCTAACCTCAATCTGAGCTGTATTTTGGAAATACTCTCCCTCAGCAGTACCAAGTGGTGAGAAAAGGAGGAATTCACTTGAGGAACACTATTTCTACAGAAGCTGGCAAGTTAACCAGCACTTCTGCATGAAGAGGCAGGGATGCCCAGTAAGCAGCACCACTCAAGTCATCTTTCTGTGGCCTGGAGCCAGGGTGACAGTGTGCTGTTTTAAGGAGGGGGGATAAGCACAGCTTTAAAAGTTGCTAGTGAATAATAAAGCCCAGGAAACTTGTGTACCTGCTCTTTCACTCATGCTGTGGATGGTCTTGAGCTTTGCACTGCACAAAGTGAATCCCCAGGAATGTTAAACAAACCTCCTTCTAATCATGAATAGGACTTAAAGGTTCAGCTCACTTCATGCAGATTTCAGATGGAGGATGTGTCTCTTGTGGTGGAACTCAGGCTCTGCCTTGTGACTCAGGAATTGTGATGGGAAGCTCAGAACTGCCCTCACATTTTCCATTCCCCAGGCTACAAAGCAAGTGGTGACCCAAGGCAGGTGGCCCTTCCTCCTGGCAGGGCAGGAAAACACAGAGTCATGCCTGTGGCAAAAGGTTTCAACACTGAGAAAAATGCCAGCCCATCCCTTGCAAATGCTGAAGCCATCAGTGTAAGACTGGCCAGGGAGAGGACATGTTTCCTAATTACAAAGTGATTTTGCATTCAAAACAATCCGCTGGTGAACTGGCAACTCAGACCAGCAACCTAATCTAACATCAGGTTTCCTGACTATTCCAGCACCAAATAAACACATCTGCTATGACATGGGACAACTCTTAACACAGACCATGTCTGGTTCACAAGTGGGCAGAGATGAGGTAAACTAGTTTCCTCTCAAGGGTATTTTTTAGCCGAAGCTGTTCATAACCCTTCTGCTGCTGACAACTTCCCTGACAATGTCACCACCACACAGATGACTTCAGCATTAATGAATCTCTCCCACAGGCACCAAGAGACAGAGTATCAAGAGAATATCAAGAGTCAAGCACTGTTAAAATGCACTTTCTTCAACTCGCTTTTCTATCACTGTTGTTCAGATTGTACAGCACTAGTCTTGTGCAGGACTCACTTCTTCTTAGTTGAACAAAGTTTAAGATTTTTTGAAAGAGATGGGTTGCACGGGAATTAAGTATAGGCTGAAGTCAGAATACATGACTGAATTAAACCCATGAGTGTGATTGGTATTCCTGGGCAAGGAGTGAATCCCTGAAGTGCACAGATGGATTGCAGATCGAATCTGATGCGTTTGGTGATAATTTAATGTGGTGCTAAGGGTAGATTGCATTGGCTTTGTGATGAAACAGCTCTAACTAGTACTGACTCACAGTGAAATGTCACCTATTTGTCCCTTTTGCAAGTGAATGAATTGTGTCATGCTAGTCCCGGCTAGCCTTGCCATCAGAAAGGATGCCCTGGTCCGTTCCCATTCCTGTGCCCCAGTTATAGTATCATTTTGGTTATGTAAATGAAGCAGGTTTAGTGAATGAATTAAGAACTGACTTCCTCTCATGGGTAAAACATTTTGATACCTCCAACTCATGCTAATCTTGCAGATGGACTGGTTTCAGTGGGCAGGATCACCTGAAGCCCCACCTGACCCTTCCCATTCTGGAAAAGACACTTTACAAAATATCCCCAGTGCCT
>JAWMRA010000090.1:61542071-61553220 GCA_035584735.1 Pseudotriccus pelzelni | reverse complement strand
TGGCCCTTGTCCGGAAATTCATCAGGACAAACTATTTTCAATCCCCAAGGAGGGGGACTTTTGCAAACCCATGACAAGGATGCAGGTTTTCAGTGCCCATTTTCTGCGTGGTGTTTCCTCCTGGTGTAGCCAGTGGAGGACTGCAAGTGGCTCAGCCTTGTTTCCTGTCTGACAATGATGTCCTATTATAGGAGCCTGTAAAAGTCCTCAATAAGAAGGTGCCACAGTATGACCAGCACTCAGCAAACCATCCTTGTTCCAGTGTAGTTTCACCTGCCTGATCCAGGATGTGTCCAAGGATGGATGGGCAGACAGCGGCATGCTGACAAATGATGCACACCCCCACAGGGAGCCTCCTTTAGAGAGAAAGTCATGTCTAAATCGAGAGGGGCTGAATTCTCTCCTTATCATGGAAACAGCTACAGCCCTAATGAATGATTTCAAGCACTGCTTGAAATGACTTAGTGCAATTTAAAATGGTTACCTGTTCAGCTGGCAGGATGTGTCTAGCTGCTTTATGATGAGGGAAAATAGTAATGGAGCATGGGAAGCAGAATGGACTTAACATGAATGTCTCTAAATTAAAAATTAGACTTTAATGCATCCTTAAAATTACTTCCATGATTTCAGCACTGGAAAAAAACCATAACCAGTTTTAACAACAGCTTCCTGTTTTTTTAAATGAAATGCTGCACAGTTTCTTTGGTGCACATGGCTATGTAGGGGGAGGCCTTGGTTTTGCCTAAACTCTGCCTCAGAAATGGCAAAAGTAGCCATATGCTTGAGACTCCTGCAGAACTGCCCCTTTTGTGACATGAGGCGAAGCAGACAACCCAGGAATCCACTGAACATCATCCTGTATTATCCTGAAGAACTATTTGGAGGATCACACACCCCAAATCTACATTTTCCCTTTGTCCCAAGATGGTGAGTGAGCCTGGCTATGATCAGTCAGTGGTGGGTGGAGAGAGACTTAGGATTCCATGGCCTCAGTGTCACTGTGCTTGATCACCTGCAGCTCCCTCAGCTGGGGCAGCCTGATGGGCACAAATGCTGTTTTATGACAGATGAGGCCGATTTGCTTCCTTGTCACTGTGGGGTGGAAGCAGGCAGGTGCTGACTACTCCTGTCTCTTTGCTGAGAGTTGCTGGCTGAACCTCAGTAACTCAACTGCTTGTGAACCTGGCTGACCAGGACACAAAGTTTCATGCTATGGGGACAGTGCCCATGGGATTTGCTGCAGTGCGAAGACAAAGAGAAAATAATCCATTGTGACAGAGTTGTATTTTTTTTTCATCTTCAAGGTCTATAAGATGAGATTTTGGGATGTATTTCCCTCTCTGTCTCCCACAGTCAGCCAAACTGTTTCTGAGGCTGAGGACTGCAGGGACTCCCTGATGAATTCTAACTTCTCAAGCAAGCTGAGAATTTAAATTACACATTAAATAAAACTAATCCTTCTGTTAAGATCCTGGTGAATGATGAACAGTCATGAGCAAATGCAGGGAGAAAGAACAAGTGCTGTCTACAACTTCCTCAAGCCCAAGTCCTGATTTCAGCTCACTTGCATCGCTTAGCTTGGGGACATTAGCATGCATCTAGCTGACACTGAAACCTTCTCTACCTTTCACCTCTGACAGAGAGTATTTGTCAGTGAAGATTGTGTCACTACCTGGAGAGATTTCAGGGTACGTACATCAATAGGGGCTTTGCCTGCAGGCTGTAAAGAAAGGAAGGTGTAAGAAAGCTGTGTGACAGGTCTATGCTGATCCCAGGGAGGGCTGTGCTCCCTGGGGAGATTTGGAGAGCGTAAGTGTGGCATTAGCACAGCTGATGGCTGTGCCTCCCTGCATTGAAAAGAAAGGCGAAAGAAAAGTGATTTTTACTAAACAGGAGCAGCAGAAACAAAAAGGATCTGTCTGTGGTCAGCCCCCTGCTGTGAATACAGGGAATAGGGTTTCAAGCTGATACAGGCTGGGCATCAGCACTGATTATTCAGGCCAGGCCATCTGCATCAGGATTGTTTCACTTGGTTTCAGAAAAGACTGTTCAGATAGCAGGGGTCAGACAGCTAAGTCATTTAACTACCAACTTGGACAAGACACAGTATTTTTAGCTGAAGCACGTTATTTTTCTGGCCCAGCCGGACCTGGGGAAGATAGCGGGCTATTTTCTAGTTTCTAGCTCTTAACTGTGAGAACTGGCTAGCAATGACAGTTTGCATGAATCTGCCTTCCACGGTCCCTCTTGGACCAGGCTTTAAACGTCCAAGTAGCAGCATTTCCATAGGTCTTGCTGATCTGGCTGCTGCTCTGTGCCTTTGGTGTGGCTGAGAGCTGGCACAAACACCAGTGGGCTGGGAGAGGCTTTAGGCTCCCTTCAGCTCCCAAGAAGGCCTGATCAAAGAACCGGTGAATGACCTAGAGAGTACAAAGTTAATGCTTTTGTCTCCCGTTATTCAAGGTTGCAGCTCTTCACTTCTTGCATAGGAGCTACTACAAGCAGCAGCCAGTATGCACAGCAGGTGATTCACTGCAGTTACTACATATAGCAGTGAAAACCTTACGGCTGTACACTTCAGGGAAAAAGACCCCCACTAATCTGAACATAGAGTATCTTCCCTCTTCATGGCACCACACGATTGTGAATCATTTCTGTAACACAGTAGGTTGTATTTTACTGCTGGTGCAAACTATTTAACTACCTTAAAGCCATGCAGAGCATCTGTGGCAGCAGGGGACCAGAGAACCGGGATTGCTGCTCCCAGTCCTCCGCCCGAGCTGTCTCTGCAGCCATTTTATTCAGACAGGTTGTGAGTGTGTAGCAGCAGGCAGCAATTCATCTCCCTTTATCTTTGAACACCTTTCTGTACTGATTTCAAAGGCACCTATTATCACAGCTCCCACCTCAGAAGGGCATTTGTTTTGTTCTCATTCAGCATGTGCTTTCCCACTTAATTTTAAAGGATTCAGACTTTTATTCCTAATGGCTGCAAAATACTGCATATAAAGATTTATCACTGTCAAAACTGGAATATATGAATAGTATTGGTTATATCTAAATGTGACTTTTCCCCCCCATTTTCCACATTTACCTTAAGAAAGGGACTTATTTGGTATTTCCATGTACTTTTGAAATAATATTTTTCCTGCCAGCCAGAAGCAAAAAGCTAGATATCTGGGGAAGCATTTGTATCCTGATGACTCCAGCTAAAAAGCTTCACTTTATAAACAGATGTCTACAAAATATAATTCATAAAGCTGAGGTACTCTTTCCCTTAACCTACTTTAAAGGGACAAAGAAAATGAAGTTATTTCATCTGGAAAGATCTGCAAATGCTCCCTCATCATTTCTAGTCATCTGACCACAGGTTTAAGCCAAAGCCATTTGCTTGACCCTGTTGAATGATGTTGCAGCAAACAAAAAAAAAAAAAAAAAAAAAAAAGAGAAAAAGAAAGGAGTCTACTAAGTGCAATTTAACACTCTTCATTTAAAACATCACCTATGTTAAAGACATAATCTACCAGATAAACAGAGTTAATATTAGTGCCTACATCACATTTATTCTGAATCCTCATGTTCTGTGAAGAAGCATTAAGGTCACTGATGCATGTAGTAAATGTGATGTGTATTTAGGAGACGGACAGTACAAACTTGCTTAGCTGCAAACTCGCAGCCTTTGGTTACACAGGAGGTCATCATATGGTTTGTATTTGTATAAAGACCACTTAAATAGAGTCTGGCATAAGTAGGCTTCAGCTGCATAGGCACTTGGTCAAATGTCCATGCCTGCATGCTAAAGATCAGCCTATGGCAGAGAGCATGTGTTGCATCACCTACATAAACTACAGATTTAATTTATTTCTAGTATGTTGTAATTGGGAAAGCTTTCACTGATGGGCAGAGACCCCCATTTGGAATGATTTGTTGAATTCCCATCTAGCTGGCAAAACAAAGTCGTAAGTGCTAACGCCACAGGCAGCACATGAGCTTGGAAGAGACTTGCAGCTCACTGACTCCAGCATCGTGGTTGGAAAGGACCCTTAGACTTTTCTTTTCCAAGGACTGGACTGCAGCTGACAGTCCAAGACGTGTTTCTGGCTTTACCTAGCAGCAAAATGTCATATATTTGATCCATTCTGCTTTATCATCTGCTGCACTGGGTTTCTACAAACCTACACACTTCAAACAAAATTCCATATTTTCTATCCAATAAGATGAAAGCAAACAGAGAAGGGCAAGCAGGCTGCTTAAAAGGCTGAATGGATGGATACTCCTCATCCCACTATGCTTTGACAAATCCCTGCTCTGCAGTGCAATACCTACTGTTTTCTTCCCTGGAAAATGAAACAAAATGCATTACTAGTGAGCAGAGCACCTGGAGGGCATGTTACCCTCCAAATACTCCACTCCCCAGAATAGGACTTTCAGGCAGATGAACTGCCTGTTTGCTACAAATCTCTACAGGAGAACAGGATATGTTCAGCTCAGGGTGCCTTTTCCTGCCATTCAATTAATGACTCCCAGTCCCCGGTACTTGGATCACCAGTGGCTCAGCCAGAGACGTCCCAGAGAGCAAACCCGCTCCCCCTAACAGGATTACTGACCTGATCCCTCCCTTAGAGAGGCTGCCACGGTCTGGAAATTTGACACACAGTCTCGGAGCTCAATTAGTTATTTAATAAGTTTATGATTAACCAATCTGCTGATTAAGGTTTCATTAATTAGGCTGGCAGGAATTCTATTTCAGAGGGATAGTGGCACCTATTGTCTTGGAGATCTTTGTGTGAGCCCTTGTGTGCGGCATGCCCTGAGATGTCTTCCTCCTGCTCCAGAAGTACCTGCAAGAGTTGTCTGGGAGGCATCTGAGGCTGCTGCCAGATCACTGGGGCATGGTGGCCCTGGGTGACAGCTCAGAGTTGCAGCCCAGTTGTTACACCTGGCTGCAGCTCAAAGGGTCCCGCTCCTCTCCTCTGAAGTCTCGCCAGATGGTGCAGAGGGAGGCAGGCAGGGTTTATCTAGGGCAGCTGGAGACCTCATAAGTACAGTTTCAAAGGGCTTAGCCTGTCATTTTGATATTTGGATTGGGGTGGGTGGCTCACCTCAGGGAGGAGTGGGAACTCCTTTCCTCTTTCTCTTCACAAAAAGTTTAGAGAAAGCTCATGGCTTCACCTCCGGCTTTGTGTTTTGGCTCCTGCTCTGAAGGACTGGGCTCACTGGGGGGTGATTTGTTCTCTGTAGGGTGCCTTGGCAGAGGGGGCAGCATGCTGCCACCTTTCTTCTCCAGCTCAGACCCTGCTTTGGTAGAGAAATCAGGACTGGACTCAGGGATTAGTCCCAAACGATCTTAAATGATTGCACCTTTTCCCATCCTTAAGGATGGGATCCCCTGTCTCCTTTCTCAGGCAGGGCTGCTATCTGTCAATGTTAGCCACTGGAGGATGACAGAGGGGATGGCAGGATGCTGCTGCCAGCTATTTTATGTTTCTTAATATCCTTCTCCTTACAGGTGCAGGGCTGAGGGTTTGGCAACTGCCTTTTCCTCACACTTCTCAAAGCGATGGTGACAAAACACAGCCATGCTTCCAACGGCAGAGGGAAAGAGGACTGGCCAGAGAAAACCTGTGTCCCTGCTGAAACCCTTGAGAAAGGGGCTTGAAAGACAAGATGAGAAATAAGGTTCTGGCTGCAGCTGCTTTGAGTGCTGCAGGAGGGGAAGCAGGGCTGGGGGATGCAGATGCTGTCCCAAACTGCAGAGCCCTGCAGCTGTAAATCAGACACGTGCACTGCTGAGCTGAAGCCCCCATCAAAGGAGCAGCAGTTTCGGTGGCAGGGAGAGCTCAAAGGGGCTCAGGTAAGCCTGACTCATGCTGAAGAAAGCATGACCGTACTGGGAAAGATGATGACAGTTCTCAGTATAGAACTCCAATGTCAATGAGTTTGTGTCACGGTCTAGTATTTTAATCCTGATATTTTTTACACCTTTGTTACCCTTTATTGGGGCAGTGCAAGGGCCAGCAATGCTCAAAGAGGCTTGGTAACACAAGCTGCCAAGTGCTGGCCCATCCTTTCAGGGCTGAGGGTATGGCACTGCTGTCCCAGTGCTGCTTCTGCTGGGCCACAGGCAGCCCCAAAGGCCAAAGGGTGGGTGCTAAAACACTGCTGGCCTGAGGAAGGTTTAAAACTGCTTTTGGGGGTCTGTAAATGGGAGTTTAGGCAAAGGCGAGGCAGGTGTGATCACGACTGAATGTCAGACCCTGTGCCTCACTCCACACACCACTAATCTTGCAAAGATTCATGCCTTTGGATTGGCAAACAGGCCCACCTCCTCCAAACAGCAGGCAGAGGAGGTTCCTGATTCTGCCTCTCAGCTGCCTGCTCTCAACACCGTAGCACTGAGACTGCTGGCAATGCTGCAGCTGCTGAGTTCCCACTATCTGACCCTCTCTCCTAAATGAACCACTGAGGCAGAAATTCTGGCAGACCAACAGTTTTACTGTCATCCTGAATGACCAGCTGTATGCACTGAAGGGAGGAAAATTCCCAGCTTGGATTTGCCTGTCAGAAGACCATTAGATAAGGATTTCCTACAGCATTTCTAAGAGAAAAGAAAGAAGACATGCAAAAGCAATACAAGATTTATCATAATTTTTATGGCCTTTGCATGCCTACGTCAGGTATGTGTTGGGCCACAGCACACACATGTTCAGCTTCACTTGGCACATTCGAGAGCTAAAATTGCCACCTGCATACAAACATATGGTTTATTTTGTACAGCTACCTGTTTGTCTGCCTGACTGAGCGGCGGTGAGATGAAAGGAACAGAAGAGTTGTAGGAGTAGAAGAAAAGAGGAAAGAAACAGCCTGAGGGTCTCAGCAAGCAAGGCTTTATTGCTGTAGAGCTAAGGGACTAATGAGTGTGTACAGAAGTTGCTTGCCTGAGGAAATTAAGACAAAAAAAGAGACTGTACGTCAGGACTACAGACAAGTTTGAGTGGGAGGTGTTTCAGTGATGTACTGTTCCTCTTGGTTTCAACTTCAGTTTGAATTATCTTTCAATAATTAAGACATACATCAGGTATTAACTTTTGTACACATAGACACTTAAATGCAGCAGAAGCAGGTTGACTTTAATCACAAAAAAGGGTAATGAGGAGGGTCAGGTTATATAAAGGACTTTATAAGGGTCAGGGTATATCATGGACTCTATAAGAAATGATCTGCCTGTCCTTCTGTCAGGTCATGCTGCCAGGTGGGCAGGCAGAGGTGAAGGGAAGAGGAGATGACAGTGGGGAGATGCTGGCTGGCTGCTGATGGAGCAGGCAGGATGTGCAGTGAACTAAATCCTACAGACTGCGACTCAAAGCAAAAGACATGAAGAGCAGGGGGTTGTAATCTTAAGGCATGGCGGGATTTCAAAGAGCCTTTGCAGAGATACAAGCTTGTTTTTTTTTTCTTTTTGCTATGGATTCTCGTCAAGAAACTAATTTTCCTGTTCTGATTTGAATCAAGAACACAGGTTTCCGTTGCCAACCAACTGCATGCAGGGCTTGTAGTATCAATTGTCGTCTTTTTTTATCTTGTTTTTTTTTTCTCCACACAGGCACCAGCAACTTCTAGGTCATACTGTATCTCAAATTACCCTGGGGACAGAAAATAAGGGTGACAGGTTTATCTATCCTTAAGACAACTTCATTGTGAAGCTACATCAGAAACTGTCTCTGAACTGGGATGTCTGCAGGAGATGAGGAGTGGGAATGAGGCACTGGTTCCCCTGAGGCAAGAAGTTCAAGCAAGTGCAGGGAGGACTCTCTCAAGTCTGGAATCTCTTTCTCACACACAGTATGCTGGAAGCAGCCTGGCTTTTGCCAAGACCCAAACAGAAATAGCTTTAACACTCAGATTTCCGGATGGTCTCTCCACCTCACTGATGCTGGCACACTCAGTGCTGAAAAAGGACCAGGAAAAGCTGTGAGCAGAGGGAAAGGGTGGCAGAAAATACTCACTGCTTTCAACATGTCTTTGTGGTTTGTAACAGCTGCACTTACGAGGTGAATGGAAGGGCAATGCCAAGCTTCAGGGAATAAAAAACCTTTACTTCTCTTCAGTAGAGACGTGGAGGAAGCCTTGTCCTTTCCAGGGATGGCACTTAAGTCAAAATTTGGGGGCACTGCTATTTGCAGAGCTGTCTTTAACAGAGTTTCTCCTTGGGCAGTGTGTGCACTGGGAGAACGAGAATAAGAATCATCATTCTCTGATCATCCAATAGACAATCCAGCAACGCCATCAGATTGAGAAGACATGTCCTGACTTGGAGCTCACAGGGATAAAAATGAGGACAAAAAGAACAACAACTCAAACTAGCAATTTTCTATCGCCTGCATCTGTTCCCTGGGTACTTTAAGTCATATTGACTCAGCCTGATGACAGAAACAAGGTTTCTTCCTACCAGGTCTCCAGGGTCCAGTAAAACATAAAGGAAAGCAAGCTGCATCTCCTCCCCTGACCACACTGTGACAAAGCTGTCAGAACAGCTCTGACAGTGTCATCTCTGCAGCAATGTCTGCTGGGAAAGGCACAGAGAGCCATCGCTCTTCCACATTCCTCTGGAGAGAACTACATTGGAAACCAGAGGCAGAAAGTATTTTCTTCTGTAAATTGCATTGATTTCATGCTTAAAAGCAGTGAATTGGAATTAACAAGACTTTCAACAACATGTCCCTGCTGTCTATTCTGGAGAGGCTGCTTTGCAACAGTCAATTCCAGTAACACAGAGAGATAAATTTGGGGTTAAACATACCATGTTTTGCTCACTGGATAAGCCTCAGTGGCTGGAAAAGTGAACATATGGCTTTCTTTACTTGCAGTGTTAAATGTGCTCTGCTTACTTTGGCTGACCTTGTGAAAAATCATACTTAGGATTCATCACCAACTCCACAACCTGATCATGTGGAACAGACCTCATGAAGGTCAACCCACATCTAACAACAACAGTGCAAGGTTCTGGGGACGTGGCAAGACATCAGCCTGGGAGTGTTTGTGTATACCAGGTACATCTGACAGTCTCCAAGTGCAACCAGAAGTCTCCAAGTGAAGGAACAGAGCAAAAAGTCAGTGCCTGGGCAGATGGTGCTCATGGGGCACTTTCCCTTGGGGAATCTCTGAGGACTGTGGTTTTCATTTGAAGTCAACTGGGTGACGTCAGCACTGTCGGACTGGCAGAGGGATCTGCGTGTAGCAGACCCCAGGGGCTTTGAAGAACTGCCCTGACTAATAAGTTTCTGTCCCTGCTTACACTTTCCTTCCACCTAACAACCTCATTTCCCCCACTGAGCACAGCTCAGAGCACTCAGCCTTTCCACAGCCCTTTTTGTTAACCACTGCTAAGGGCCCTCTTGAGCTCTAACTACATGATGAGCACTCAGGAGCCAGAGTAAATAATTTGTTGAGATGAAGGACTAGAAGAAATGTGCTCATAAGTCTTCAATTTCAGGGCCTCAAATATTCTCTGGTTAATTTTTCACAATTCTGTGATTCTGTCTCTGGATTACACAGCTGGTCTGTAAGGTCTGACAAGTTGTTTTTTGGTTGTATCCTGCCTTTGAAAAGTTTTGGTATTGTTCTGTAACCTTGTTAGATGTTTTGTTAGGATCAATCAGCCTTTTCCAAACTCCAAGACCACAAAAGAAAACTTATTTCTTCTGGACTACAGACAACACATCAGTTTGCTACAGATCAACATCCCCTTTTTTGCAAGGCAACCTCCTCACCTTTAACAGTCTTGAACACCTGCCCACTGCCTCCACTCCTGCCCTAAAATCTTCACAAGAAGATCAAAACAGTGTTTTTCAAGTTATTAAAAGCTGGTGAGCCAACCTCACTTTCCAGGGTGGATTTTAATCTTCCCTGATTCAAATCCATTCCCCTCTTCTACAGGGAAAAAAACAGGGAATGCAAAAGGGAAAAGCCTGGGATGGGAGGATTAATTTTCTTTTATTTTTATTCTTTCTTACATTATTTGTGGCATGTAGCAGGTAGGGATCTGTGTGTGACAGCCAGCTTCTGGGTGCTGATCTTTTTCTGCAAAGTTCCCTCAAAAATCTAAATCACAGCAAAAAAAAAAAAAATCCCACCACCAATCTAAGATATAAGTGACTTTTCCGATGTCCAGTTGAGACATCCCCAACACCAAGAAGAGCTCAAATTGGCCTGAGAAATGGAGGTGTTGTACAGCCACCTTAGTAGCAGCTTGTCACCTCACATGAACGCAGGCACAAACACCTTAATTTTAATCCTTCTTTCTAATATTCCATCACTACCCTCTGTGAATGCCCTAGGACATATTACAAGAAATCAGCTGCTTGATGGTAGTAAAAAATCACTCAGCATTGAGAACCATGAATAAAATGCAAGTTAAGAAACACATCAGTAAGAGAACAAATCTCCCTGCCTATGCACTGGAGTCAGTAAGCAATACAAGCAAAGGAGAAAATGAATTTTAATACATTTTAAAATTCAATCACTGTAAAATCAAGAAGACTTTGCGAATTAAGGAGAAAGAACAGAAAGCAATAATTAAAATATAAAAAGAAGAATATTTATAACGGAGTGAAAATCAAGTAGTAATTGGGTTTTTCTTGTTTACCACTGGACATACCAGAGCACTGCTTTGTGTGCCAGCGGACCCAAGTCACCTAAATCTACCTCTGCAAATCCAACTGTGTTTGTGCTGGGAACCCATAAGAATAATTAGAGAGGACCTGTTTTTTTTTCAGTAGGGAGTAGAAACTATACGACATCTGAAAAAAATAACTGGAGTCCTAAGCAGAAACAGGATCACAGGATTACTTCAAGTTGGAAGGGACCTCTGGAGGTCTCTAGTCCAACATCCTGCTCCAAGCAGCATCAGCTATGGCATCAGACTGGGCTGCTCAGAGCTTTATATTTAGTCAGATTTTCAAAACCTTCAAGGCTGGAGATGATACTGCCTTCCTGGGAAAAGTTTTCCCATGCTTGATCATCCTCATGGTGAAAAAGGATTTCTGTAAGGTGAGAAAAGAAGCAAGTTGGGAATGAAGTACCCACTTGATGCTCCAGGCAATTTGCTTCCAACTCAGGCATGTTGCTATCATTCCTCAATAGCACAGAG
>JAWMRA010000090.1:61527843-61541971 GCA_035584735.1 Pseudotriccus pelzelni | reverse complement strand
TCACCACTGGTCTACTCTGGCCTCCAATCGGGAGGCCTGGAGACACAAGATCTATAACGCTGCTGCTTCTTTTGAGAGCACGCGCAGGATCACTCTCGAGGAGAAGAGACAGCGCAGGAAAAATCACGTCTTGTCGATATCACCTGGGGAGTCTTTCTGTTGTGCCTTTTGCAACCGGACTTGTTTGTCTCACATTGGCCTTTTTAGCCATCAGCGCGCTTGTAGCAAGAGTGGGTAGAGCCCTTCTCGAATCTTTGTTCGCGAAGCCTAGCCATGATGATGACCATCCAGCTCCCTACTTTGTGCAAACTAGAATAAAAATGGAAATACCTTGCCTCAGTGTGCAAATTGACACTGCGCACTAATTAACGAATCCAACAGGATCAGTTACAGGATCAGACTGGCCTGCTTAGAGCTTTATTCAGTCAAATTTTGAAAATCTCCAAGGATGGAGATGACACAACCTCCCTGGGAAAAGTTTTCCAGTGTTTTACTATCCTCATGGTGAAAAAGGTTTTCCTTAATGTGATTAAGGTGAGAAAACAAACAAGTTGGAAATGAAACGCTCACTAGATGCTACAGACAATTTACTGCCAACTCAGCTATATTGATATCATTCCTCACTAGCACAGAGGAGGTTTCATACAAAGCTTTTCCACTCTCTTTAGAACTCTCCAGATTATCCTGGTCATTTCCCATCCGTTGGTCATGACCAGGTCAATGGAGACAACTGGAACTGTCTACTCCTGACCTTTTCCCTTTCTCTATCTGCCCTGCCTTGAAGCAGAGGAGATTACAGCCTGGTTCTAAGTCAGGTGAATGTCCTGCAGATGGTTCAGTGCACTTAGACAAGACCCAAAGCAGCCACAGCCTTTTCAATGGAGGCATGGCTCTGCTTCCTAGGGAGATGGAAACTCCCGGGTACCCATGAATGTTTAATTGCAGATAGAAAGAAAAACATTGCCAAACCAGGAGCTAAGATCACCTCCTCGTGTTGCTGGTCATCCCCTTTCAGTGAAAGATAGAAAATCCAAAGGACTCAGAGTCAAATTCAAGGACGGTTATATATTGTGGCTCTTCTGCACACAGGCAGGAGTTAGTTGCCTGTGTGAGCTGGGAGGAACTAAAAACATGATATCCGCCTGCACAGAAATAACCATTTTTTTTTTTCTTTTTGCTTTCACATTTTGCTTCACCCCTGCCCAACAGAGGCTGCATAAAGCCACATTTCAACCCAACAGTTGAAGCATTCAGGCAGAAAAAGAAACTGAACTTGAATCTTTCATGTTATGGCTGAAAGTCTGTAGCTAAAAAAGACATAGCTGCTTTGTGAACCTGAGTCTCCCAAACCTTTTATAGTCAAAACCACGTTATGAATTAGACATGAACTTATGAAGAGTTTTGGAACAACTAGTTATATGTTCTTTCAGTGACCTTATAAAAAAAGAGTAATGCTAGGGTTTACTAGGAAGTTTAAGCCCAGGATACTTGTTTTTCTTAAAAAAATGTAAGCAAAACCTGAAAATCTGAATTTTAAAAGCAGCCTCCATTATGGACTCAAAGTACTCATGCTTGACAGCACCACTTTAAATATTAAATATGCTAGCCTTGTTCAAGACATATTTTTAGCAGTGTCATTAAATATGTCAAACATGGTTTTTCGATGAACTTATTCAATTGTCTCTCTTGTACACTTCTCTCAATTTTCTAGTTCTACAACCAGTATTTAAAATAAATCACAGGAAATCTTTCTCTTTTTGAAAATCAGCCTTTACTTTCAGGCTGGGCAGTGAAGGGGGCCAGAGAGAGGCTGTTTTCTGGCACAGAGTGGCTGGTGTGACTTGGGAGCTGTGCTGCAGGAGAGGAGCTGCCAGCAGCCCGCAGCTCTGAAACACCCAGCGTGATAAAACCTTCTTCTCATAGCCAGCTCACTCTTTACTCATGACAGAAAGCAATTCTTAACTCATGAGCTTCAGACTGGTGAGCGAGACAGAAGAACTGCATCATTCCTCCAGAAGACATTAACACCTGCTGACTTAATTGTACCGATTTCACAGCAGTGATCAAAAAAGAAAGTATGTAGGTTGTTTGAAAAAAGTGGGGATTGTCTCCCATTTAAGAGCAGAAGGTAGTAAAAAAATCAAAGTTATAGCAAACATAAAGTCACAATTTTGGATTTACAGTAGAATTACCTTAAAACCCTGTAGAGGATTTATTTTATTGTGCTATAAACAGTCTTGCTTTACAAGACAAAGAATTGGAAAAATTCCCCATTCACAAAGGCTTAGGCTGAATCAATTCAAGCTCTTCTCAAGGTAAGCAGTGAGAAGGATCAAAAAGGCAGGGAGTTAAGGAAAGAAAGAAAAAAGATTTGGGCAGAGTTCACAGGTGTAAGGGACAACGGAGAAGAAGGAAGGCAGGAGTCCCTGAGAGCAATGGCTCAACTGTGCAGTCTCTAAAAGAGAGGATGGATGATTACACTAATATGGAAAGTGGGATGAAGCTTGGGAGAGGAGTAGCATGGAGAGAACAGAAGTCTACCACTTGTAGGAAGCAGACACAAACAGATCACAATGGTTATACAGGTGAAGCTGGAGCTGATTCTTTGATAAAGACTTGGATCTATCTACCATGAATGTACGTTACCTTTCCTTTTCCGTTGTAACTGGAGTTGGAGAAAGGACACAAGTATCGCTTATGGGACATGGTTTTCTATAGGTTAAATGCTCAAATGTTTTAAAATTTGATGAACAAGTCTTGGTTTTCCTTCTGGAAGATGATTCAAAAAGGAGACTACAACTATTTTGCATAGCACCAGGCTTCATAATCTCATTTCCATGAGTGATGCAATGAAAGCATACCCTCAGCACAAGCTATTCAGCCATGATTCAGGCAGTAATTAAAGCTTTTTGATGACAGTTGTGTTTAACAACTGGAGAAATGGGATCAGGCTGCCCAATTACTGCTGTGACTTTATAACTTCTTAAATAAAATCTTATCTTGGTAAATATATGGCATCCATAAAAACAGCTTTATTTTCCCTCAGTGTGACCTGCTTTATAGAGAATGCCTATCAAGCGGAACAAGAAAAGAGCTGTGCCAAAAGTTTGAGGCTTGAAAGAAAAGGAGAGGTGCCAGAAGACTTTTTACACACAGCAGAGCAGGAAGACCTTGGAGAGGTCTTGGAGACCTTGGAGAAGTCACTGTCTTGTTACTGCCAGGGATGAAGTGACTGTCAGGGAACAAAGCTCCCTCCTAGTTCCAGTCAGGACTCAGAAGATTCAGAGGCCTCTTTGCACAACTAGTCCTACCATCTCCACTGCATCTTAATTCCCAGTCCAAAAACTTCTCCACAGAGAATGGTGTTGGTTGGTGTAAGAGGCTGAGGTGCTGAGTTCAGCTGAAGCTGCAGTAGAGTTGCTTCTACCAGTCTGCTAATCTAGAAAACAGCCTCTTCTGCCTGTGCCCAGCATAGGCTCATACTGCTCCACGACCTGCCTCAACCAGTCCTCCCTCTATGAAGAAGTACAGAGGAAACCTCTGTGGTTTCTTCTGTGCTGCCCCCTGCTTTTGCGAATTCCTTCTCCCTTGACCTCTGAACCAAAACTGATTGCTAACTGGGTAAAAACCTGTACTTTGTTTGTGGTTGCTGCTTCTACCTCAGCTGTTCTGCACCGCTCCACATGGCACAGCTCCCTGCCCGCCACGTCAGAGCTTGGCCTTGCAGGTGCTGCTCTGGCTGCACCCCTGCCTGGGTCTGGCAAACGGGGCTCTGCTGTGCACAGCTGGATGCAATGCCTGGAACAAAGACTGTTCCTGGGTTCACAGGAGTAGGATTCCTTGGCTGCATCTTTGCCCTTGCTCAGACGAGGTCTGCATCCAAGACCACCACAGCGGCCTCACCTAACAAGGACTCTGCCACTGACAGGACACATGATACAGATGGCCTCCTCATCTACTCTGCTCTCCTGCTGTGGCACACCAAATTTTCTGTGTTATTCTGGGTCTCCAAAGGATCCTCTAAGATCTCAGGGAAGCAATACAAAGTTTTCAGGGTGCTGTGAACATCCTCTGTGCATAAGGGCAGCAGTTATAAACCAAAAATTGCAGTGAACTTACTACACTAGCACATGCTCCTTCCTTTTGAGAAGTGTGCATTATTTTTATTTAATAGAGCTTGATCTGCTGATGGAGCATTTTAGTCCCCACATTCAGTAACCAGACAGTAACTTTTCCCAGTTAAGAGCTGAGTGTGCAGCACAGAGAAGACAAAGTGGGAGCCCACATCACTGAAAAATCAGAACAAATTCAATTAACTATCAGGAACAGTTTAAGGCTCATCATTAATAAATCAAACACATTAAAAAAATGAATCATCCACTACTGTCCTTAGATGCTGTGGTCTGCTCTGGAGCCAATTTACATTAATTACACTGGCTATACTTGCTTCCCATGAGTGCTGTGCAGAAGCTCATCTACCTATGGAGACATCAGAAGGAATTACAGAAATAGTAACAACTGGATAATTCAGAACTGGGGAAATGTTACACTGTGGTGGGCCAGAGGAACATGTGTAACCTACATTTAAGGACACAGGGCTCTGAGAAGCCAGAGAACAGTACTACTGCCCTTTTCTTTTTTACTATTGCCTTATCATCTCAGCTGGTGTTACTCTTTAATGTCAAGAAGAAGTTGTAAATCACCTTTGGGGACACCTCTCTTTTAAACCAGCATTCTACATACTTCACAGAAAACAGTGATGAGACTAATATGTACTTATGTAATGAGACCTCTGAGCAGACCACTGTGTGGTGCTGCCTGCTGGGGTTAGGCTTCGCTAGACCAGGTAGTTTTTATTATCATCTGTACTTCAATTACTGAATTTCTTCTCCCTTCTATCAGAGAAGCTCAACAGTTTTCTCAATTTGTTTTGCCTCACAGCCTTCTGAGCTGCTTCTCATATTTGAGGTGACTGACTATGGTGGGTCAAAGAGAACTTGAAATTTGCAGCTCGGTCTTCTGCTTCAGGCATGAAGCCCCCAACTCCAGATGCTTTGGCCCATTCTCAGTACAAAATAAAATAATTTGTATAGAAGAAGATCTTCTGGATTAGCTCTTTTTCCTAGACTATCAGACCTGTGGATACTGTAAAAATATGGAGTGGCTAAAGGGTGGCCAGGTAGTAACGAAAAATCATTCAGTTACCTTACAGCTTTGCTTTCATGACTTTTTATCTGAAGGTATATTAGCCAGGAGTGGTGTGAACTACACAAGATGTGAGTGGGTGTGAGTCTGTCAGCCTGTGAGGTGTGTGGGTACCCAGGAATGTGTCACAGGAGAGGTGCACGTATCCCAGTGGAGGGCTGGGAAAGGCCAGCGAAGCCCTGATGCAGTGCCACAACGAATCAAGCAAATTGCAGTGACACAAAAATCAAGGTCATTTGGTGAATTTCACGAACACATCATTCCCATATTCATGTCTTGTGCTTTGCTCCTGGGATTTGCTGATTTCTCATCCCTCTGTTTCACCCCCTTACACATTCCTTCCTGTCTAGAGCTCTCTGCTGAACTCCAGTGATTGCTTTGTTCCAGTTTCTCTAAGTGGCTTTAACCAAGCCTGTCTCATGCACCTCTTCCTTTCTGCCCCTCTACTTCTCCTCTAACTAATTTGCAATAATATGCCTGTCAGAACTATTTTTCTGCCCTCATCTTTGCTGCTCCACCTGCAGACAGCCCTTCTGCCCTTCATGTGATGCAGCTGTTCACTCTTTCATCCCCTCCAAAAAGAACCTGGACAGATATCCTCCAGGAAGGATGCTACCATAACCCTGTGTATGCCATTTCTCTTTATAAATGGAAAGAGTGGTAACAGACGAAACGATGTTTAAATGAATGCCTTCCCAGCTCAGTGAGACTTCCGAGTGGAAGGCTGCACTTCTATCTTCATGAAGAAAATCAATAGCAGTGCTGTAGTGCTCCTGCTCTCTGGCTTCCACTCTGCCCATCCCCTCGAACAGAGTACAGTGTTCAAGGAAATGGGTGCTCCCAGGGGAGCAGAACGGCTTTGTGCACTTAGGGTAATAATGTCGCTTGAGGTCACCATGCAAACAGTCATGGATATGGAAAACTGCAGTTTTGTCAATAGAGCTGGAACCTGTGGACCCAGCTTAAGAGTTACATCTTTTTTTATAAAATATTTCCCAAATTTACCTACAGAGCGTCTTCCCAGAAACAACAGCTGCTGTATCTAATTAGCATTAATCACCTTGTTACAGAAGAGCAACTGGGAATAGTACAGTACTTAAGGTACTGACAAAATGATACACTAATGGCATTGATTTGTCCGGTGTACTTCAACTTCCCTTTATTATTTTGTTTTCTGTATGAAAAGCTCAAGAAGTCACAAGTTGTGAAGCAGACTGGGAAGCGATGACGCAGGAAAGGAGCCACAGATGCGGGCAGCCACAGAGCCTTCCAGCCTACACAGGATGCTTGCTCCCTGCTCGGTTTCAAACTGCATCTCCCAGTGCCACTTTTGCATCTTGACCTGAGGCAAGAGCAGCCCTGGAAAGGGATCTCTGAGCACGGCATCCTTGTGAACAGAAACGGCGTAAGATTGCTCTGCTGTGTGCTTTGTGGCTGTTTGACGCAGAGCTTTAAAACAAACTCTGAACCCACACCCTGCCTCAGGAGAAGGGGTTAAATAACTACACCAATTGAAAGATCAGTCTCAGGAGCCACATGGGGAGATAAAGGCAGTCTGTCCTTTCCTAGGATCAGAGAACATCTGTAAAGTTTCAGCCAGAAATGCACCAATTTTGTTATGTTGAACCCTGAGGGCTTTGTAGTTCCGACTGATATTCCTAGTAATATTCCTTCCTGATCTCACAGCAATTCAGTATCTGCCATGAATGCTCAGCAGCAGGCAGGAAGGCAGGAGCTAACACCACAGACATGTCATCAGCCTCTGTCCCCAAACAGATTATCTCCTCTGTCCACTTCAATCTCCGCCAATATAGGACTTAGTCATAAATTAGATCCTCAGTTTTGTCCAAGTCAAGCACACCAGGGAACAACATTCTCTATGTCCTTGCAACATTTTTGTTGCTGTTTAGCCTCTACCAGTTTTGCTTGGTCCCAGCAAACAGCATTCCAGTGACTTGGTTGAGGTTTTTGAGAATCTTATTAACAAGTAAGAACTAATCCAACAGAACTAAAATAATTCAGTGCTTGGTAGTGGACACACTAATTGGTTTCTCCACGCAGAATACCCATCCCTAGCTAGAGACTGTGGAAGACAGAGACACGAACTTCTCTGCTGTCACCATGTAAAACATTAGGAAGTTAATAACATGAAGAGGAAGAAGCAGAAGCAGACAAGGTGGTCTCATCTGAGGTGTCTCCTTGGAGGCTGAGCACTATGATTATTTGTCAGAGAATGACTTTTTCTACTGTCTTCTAGAGGAAAAAAGCAACATTCTACAGTGCAGCTGGCAGGAGGAAAGTGCTAGCTTCCTACTAATTAATGAAATAACTCTGCACTGTTAGCTTTACAATAGTGTCCTGCCTCTTGAAGCAAGGAAAGTTTCTGGTTAGGATTATATACTCGTGGATTATATTCTGGTGGATTATGTACTTGATTACAGCAGCGTATACCAAAGGCAACTTTCTGACTTTCGCTTCTCCTTTCAGGGTTGACTAGAATCAGCCACCATTCTTTTTGGTGTTGAGATAAATACCATCATGAGATCTAAGCTAGGAGGGGAACAAAACAGTAGCTAAGAGAACAGGAAAATTATCTGGTACATTTACTCAGGTAATTCCTTTTTTTTTTACAAGAACCTTTGCAAAGAAAATCTAAATCAAAAATCATAAACACCATGAACCCTGTATCAATATGAACTAAGCTAGACTTCAACTGCATGTAGCTCAATCAGTCTTACTTTTAGGCACCCTGCTGATGAACCTTCCAAAACCAGTGCCTTATTCTCTAGTCCAAGGAGAAAAGATGCTTACACCTAAGGCAACAGGCACCTCATAGGGCTGAGGGCTGCTGTATGTGCCACTGCTGCTTTCCCTCATCACAGCTGTTGCTTGTATTGCAGCACTCCAACCATTTTCCACACTGCCCGTTCTGTTCTAACACAAACTGTAACGTTACTGACTAGCAGGTAAGACAGACACAGACTGTCTGGGTGGGGATTTCAGAGCAGAGAAGGGAAATTAAAAATGCAAAATAGAAAAGCAGATGGCATAAGCTTCATTAAAATAATATCTTGTCTCCTGGGAATCCCAGCAGGATCTGTTGCCTTCCGGTAGACACGGTGCCCCTGAGAGTTACATTTGGAGATTATTCTGTTCCTCCCTCTCTCCTTATCATAACTCTCTTCTATTTTCAAAGGCTTGTGGTATGTGCTCCATCTGGATATAACTCCTAATAAGGATGTGCTGGAGACATCTCCTAAGCACTAATGTACACCCAGCCCCCAACCCGTGCTGTTAGGATTCTCCTTATCAATGATTTGAAAGAAAGAAAGAAGCATGGCTGAATCTGGCAGCTCCTGACAGAAGGACAAAGTGGGGGTGTTTGAAAAGTAAGAAATACATAATTAATATAGATACAGCAGCAGTAAGGGTTTAAAATTTTGAGCTACATGAACTGGGAGATCATTTCCCCTTGGTGTGAGGTTCTCTTTTTTGATGTGGCCCTAAGCAGCAAGCTGTGTGTTTCACTGATCCACTTATAAACCAGGTGTAACTCACTAGAAATATAAGACAACCGCCAAATTTTGCCTGTATCTAACTGACCCTCCAAGCAAACGTGTGGCCAAGTGTGTTTATTTAGAGGGGGAGAAACAACCAAGGAAAAGACCACTCAAGCAGCAGGGTAAATCTGCCTTCAATGTGTGCGCGGTACATCACACTCTTTCTGTCACGCCTCAATCACTGCAATGTCTGGAAGCAAAAGTTGTGTTCATGCTGGGTTGGTATTTAACTGAGCTCACTTGACCCAAGCTTACAGCAAGCACATACGATGCAGATTTATACATGAATCTTCACAAACTGAAAAATGACATTTATCAACCATCTACCAGAACATCTGACATTTGAACAATTGATTCTGATTTTACAGTGAAAAATGCCACTATTCATATGGAAAGCCTACAACAGCATTAAAACTCTAGTTGCTACCATCCCCAACAAGGGCTTTGCCAGTTAAACTCTTAAATATTTACATACTACCTTAACTTTTTCTAGCCTTAAAGAGATTAAAATCAATCCAAACCCTGACAAGTTTAAAGCAGAAGAGACAAAAAAATCTACTTGAAGGAATGGGGGCCAGAGATAGGAGATGCAGTGATTAAGCTGCTTGAAAATTGTAAAGGCTGGACAGATATTAAGAATAAAAGCAGCAGTAGGAGCTGGTGTGGATTAAAGGCATGTTACACTGCCTACATACAGTACTGTCAGTCTCATTTTGGCTCAGCTAACCCAGAGCTCATTTGGGGATGGCTGAGAGTAGAGAGCTGGTCCAAATGCCAGTAGAATGTGTTCACCTAATTAAAGAGGCACGCTGTTTCCAAAGGCAGAGGTGTTGGAGCAGACTTCTTTTTGAAGACAAGGCAGGAAGATGCTTGTCAGCCTTTCAAGACAATTCCTCTTAGGCAGGTAGGTTTCACCCACTTACTATCTTTATAACCCCACTGTGGTCAACAACAAGTTCACTGGGCAGAAGCACCAGTTGGAAAGGAAGTCCCGGCAATGGTATGCCTCTGTCTACTGCAACTCTTCTAATATCTCCCTTTGCCTCTCTGTTCATCCCTGGCTAAATGAAGTAGAATTTTCCCTATATGGAAAAGCAGAAGCTCTGGCAGAAAGGCTAGTCATTGTCTTGCATCTGATCCATGGAAAAAAGCTCCTCAAGTTCTGCAGAAATGTGACTATGGCCTATTTTCATGTATTAGTCCATTTCAATAATTACTTACCTTCCAGTCAACTAAAGTGGTCACCTTCAGTTATTAAATTCCAGTTTACAGAAGATTGAGTCTCTCCTATCATATTTTTCTCATTTCTGTTATTCCAGTATTCATGTTTTTACTCTGTCCTATTTCTCAGCCTTTATTGTACTTATGTCTCCCAAATATGCTCTCACTACATTTTCTTTGCCTGCTTTTTACATAAAAGTCATCAATAACCATATAAATAATGACTGTTACAGAACTCCATTAGTAATGTCCTTTCTTCTGATACTTTCTCCTTCAACACTATCTGATGTGTTTTGACTTCCAGAGTTTCTCATTCTACTGGCTTTGTTTAGAATTCTGAGTTTTGTTAAAAATCTACCTCAAATTATCTTTCCATTTGATCTGTAAGATTTGAACTTGTTTACCCTGAATCCAAATCTATTTTCCATGACCAGATCCCCTATAACGTTCTCAGGACTTACCAAAGCCAAGTCTAAAAAAGCACCCTTTCCCACCAGGTTAATGAATCTCCAGAGGATATTTTTATTGCCTAGAAAAGCAAGGGTATCTCAGACTTACCAATAATAGCATTAACTGCTCTCTAACCTGTTTCCTGATGTTAAATTCTCCTAAACAACCACTGCAGTAGTAATTATCTCTCTACAACACTCTTGGCAGTGAAAAAGGATCCTGGTGGCATATGGCACTCTGGCAGTGGTAATCTTTTACCAAACTATGCGTTGTGCCATCATTAACACACACTGATGCTCCCTGCCTTTCTCTGAAAAGCAGCCACTGTTTTTTAGAATATTTATGACTGTGACTGCAGGACTGATCTACTGCCCCAGTCCACTTGCTCATATCCTGTATCTGTAGGTCAAGGTCCTCCACTTCGTTGCACAATCTTGCTGCATTTTTATACCAACTTGCTGCTATCTCCTTCCTAGTCACTCTTTCAGGGAAATCTTGCCTATTCAACTACTTTATTTTCGTTTACTGTCTCTGGGTCTATGCAGTTACATTCTCTTCTCTACTGCTATGACTGATTTACCACATGCTCAGGTGGAGTCACAAGGCTCCCCAGCCTTTTTCTGGTGTTTCTTTAAGGCTCCTCTTATAAGTGAGACTAACACTGGTTTTGCAGAAGTACTGCAGGTCCTTGGGAAAATCTATCAAGAACATATCTTTATACCAATGCCTAAACTTTCCCAAACCTTCTTCAAACTTTAGTTGTCTGCTGACCTTCTCTATCACTCATTTGGCAGGATCCAGAGCTAATCCACTTCCATGGGGGCTCCCACTTCTTTCAAAGCCTTCCCAACATGGCACAGACACCTTCAGTCAGCACCAACAGCATTCTCTCAATGTCATTTGTATTGCTGTGAAGGACAACCAGGGAAGTGCTTCCTCCTTCCTACTGGGAAGTTTTCCACTCTTAGATACCCATTTTTTAGCACACTGTTCCCTTGATTTTTTTGTCATGAGGTTCTTGAGGCTGTGTAGCAAAACAGTGGCTCAGGTTTTTGGGGGTGGGACAACCACGTGTAGATTGTTGTCCTCTTGTAAGCATTAGCCTTGCAAGGAAGCAAGGCTATTGTGCTAACTGGATGATTCTGCTTCCAGAACTTAAAATGTATTGCTCAGAAATACCATAAGTATTTGTATGAGAATCTTTACATCTCCATCTCACAGTAACACAGCTCTGTCTTTTCCAGGTAGTGTGTGGACTCTCTGATCCTTTCCCTTCTGTTTGCAACTATTCTGCCCTCTCTTCTTTTTACAGTCCCTCTATATTACCTTCATTCTTTATGTGGCCAAGCCTTGATCTTAGCCTGATAAAAAAACTGTAGGTTTAAAAAAGCTATGCTTTTTTTCAAGGCACAGCTTCCTTCCTCTATCACATCCCCAGACACTGGGTCTTTACATGTTTGTAGGTCAGTTCCGTCAGCAGCAGAATCACAGTTGATAAAGCTGCTCTGTGAGCTGTTTGAGCTGAGCTGGCATGCTCAGCCACATGCATGGAGATCTGCATATGATCACACAGGCACCTCACTGTATTTCAGACCTTGGATTCAGCCTTTTCACTCTGCATCAGCAAAGACTTACCTAATTTCACTTGAAGTGGGGATGGCTTATAGTTCATGGCTACAGTCTCTCCCTCTCTCGTGTCACAATCTCTGTCCGAAATTGCTGCAGCTGTTGGATCCTGTTAAGAAAGAAAAGGAAACAAAACAGAATAGCTTAGCTAAAAGTTCTGCAGCCTCTTCTCTAACCGGTTGTTAGGCAAGTCCACCCCATTTGCATTCAAAGGGAGCAGAGAACATGCCAGTGTTTTGAATGGCTGAAACCCAGGGGCAAAACACAGAACTCTGGAAGCACATTTAGTACGCTAAAAGTACCTCTGGAAATGCCAGGTTTCAACATCAGACTTACATGATGGATGATACTGGGAATATAATGTAGATGGTGGGTCACCAGTTCAAATCCAGCCTGGTTGGCAGTATTCCCAAATAATTTTCATGTGATGACTCCCTGGGGTGTTGTATGAAACACATTTACAGTTTCAGCTGAATTCCAAGTGGACCGGTCAACTCAAGCTTAAAACTAAAAAGTTTGAGACCAGGTCTGTCTGAAAAGTCCAGCTCACAAGTAATGAAGACTGTATAAGTAGGAGAATTCAATTTCCAGGCCCTCTTGGGACCTATTTTGTGGCTGACTGGAAAGATTTCAGTATTTGTCAGCACAGCATCTTTCACTGTCACCGAAATCCACCCCAAAAAACCCAAACACAGAGTCTGTTCCATCATGCCTATTGGCAGACAACATGTGTTGAACTCTGTGGTAGAGGACGTCAAAGAACTCAGAGAGAGACAAACTACCAATTCAGGTAGTTCTACCACTGCTAAAAATATTTGAAGTCCTATCATAGCAAACTGCAAAACCGTTGGAACTATCTCTACGTAATGCTATAGTGAACATTAAAATTGGATTTCAAACATATTCCCTTATTCCCATCTCGAAGGCAGAAATTAAATTGAACATGCACATATATGTGTATGTAAATTTGGGTTTATAATAGGTAGAGCTGCACATGCAAAACAAACCATCACCTTGTAAGAAATGGAACAAGGCATCATAAATCAAATACTAGAAAATACTATTCCAAACTGGTGAACTCAGTTTCCCTTGCACTACCCAGTAGACTTTGACAGTGCTTAAAATGGAGAAGGCTTACAAGACCTTGCATTCAGTGAAAAGGCTCAACCATATACAGCTTTTCCTGCTTTCCTCTAATGCAGCCACTGCTGCACTGTTCCTCTAGTGCAGCAGTTTAATGACTAGTTCAAATGGTAAGAACAGGTCGGAAACCAAAAAGCCAGATTCCACGAGAACTGGAATTAGACACAAATCACAGAATCATGAGCACTGCAGTTTAAAAATCCTACTTTAATAACCACGCTAAATGGCAAAATGGCAAAAATACAGCAGCTGAAATTAAATGAAGCTAAAATCCCAACTTTACAAATGAAAATGACGAGCTGTAGCTATCTATGGGCAGTCAAGGAAGAGATCTGGGATGACAGGTTGCATCAGATGACCAGTTAGACAGACCAGGACTCTTCAGCCAGGGAGAGATAACAGACAAGGGCTCTGAGAGATGTCAAAACAATCAAAATAATCCTGAGTGGGGTGAAAAGGTGAATTGGGATCAGCTAGTCCTTATATTCTACAAGCATGAGATATCAAGTGGCAGTTAACAAGGAGCAGCTGCAAAAACAGGGAAACAGAGGGGCAAGTACTGATCTCCTCACTCTCATGACCAGGAACAGGACTTGAGGGAATGTTAGGAAGCTGTGTCAGGGGAAGTTTAGATTGGATATCAGGAAACAGTTTTTCACTCAGAGGAGGAATGGGCACTGGAACAGGCTCCCCAGGGAAGTGGTCACAGTGCCAAGCCTGACAGCACCCAAGATCCATAGATACTCGTGGTTGACAGGAATGACAAAAGTCAAGAGGGCTCACAAAACCTTACAGAGTTCTATCAGTAAATCAAACTTGCAGCATGGAAGTTGGAATGTGAATCCCTGACCTCCAATAAGCACTTGGCAGTGGGTTTTGGATAAAGGGTAGGGTAGAAGGGATGAGAGAAAAAGACAGAGATG
>JAWMRA010000090.1:61485666-61503194 GCA_035584735.1 Pseudotriccus pelzelni | reverse complement strand
GTAAAGCAATGCTGTCCATCTGCAGATGGACAGGACTTCCATGGTGACTTATGCTCTCCCCACCAGCATCACAGCGAGAACAGATGCTCTAGGTACTTCTGTAGGGTGGAGAAAAGGATCGCAGGCAGCAAAAACTAACAAAACCGGCTCAGTTTTACTCTGCCGATTTTGGAACAGTCTGAATAGCAGCTATCAGTTATTGAAAAAGATCAAAAAAAGATGGAGGGGAAAGACAATGGAAATTCTCTCTAGTTCACAACCCAAACAACATGGCTTCAAAAATATAATGCTCCTTCTGTCCAGGAATGAAAGCAACCAGAACCTATTTTCTGTATACACTGAACAAGGCTCCAACATAATAAAGAGCAGGATCACCTCAGCAGGAGTCTTGACATCTTTTAATTCCAGCACTAGCTGTGGCCAACAATGCAATGTTTCTCCCCTAGTCTTTTGTTCCAGCTCTGAGATATCAGATACATAAATATGCTTCCTGAGCCTTGTATGAGCTCCAAAACTCCTGTGCTACTCTACCTATCCAGAACTGTGCTACATGGAAATCCTGTGTCTGCATTTCCTTGTACCCTTTCTTTGCAACTCAGACAGGTGTGCAATACTGGAGAAAGGGGAAACAGGTTTTTGTGAGAACAAAACTTCTCTGTTGGCCTCAAGCACTGCATCCCATCTCCTGTCCATTTCCCACCATCCTCAGCCACCTCAGAGGATGCTGCTTGACTCTGGCTATGCACAGTCAGCAAGAAGGACCCCAGGAGGATGAGGGTTTACAGACTACAGTGACTTACATTTCATAGCTCCATCTGATCAGAATGAACAAGCTCCCCCTGCACTGCAGAGCTACAGATGGCAACTCTGTAATGGGAGAAAAGCCACATCCACCAAGACCCTTCCTTGCCTGTTTGAATGAAACAAGCAATTAGTGGTTAGCAAAACCACCCCTAGAGCTGTAGGCTTGTGACAGAAAGAGGAGAGGGCTGGGAGAGGTGACCCAGGCTGTGCAGAGAGAGCAGCTTGTATCCAGAAGGACAAGCATAGTGCAGTGAACTGCCTTCGCTGCAGAAGCAGCCAAGCAAACAAAGCTCAATGTGCCGGGGTTAACCTATCAGTGCCACTATGCTTTTTAGTCCACAGCATCACCACCTCTGCTGACCATCAGCACCTGTCCCGCCCCTGATCTGGCTACAGCTTTCAGAGAGCCTCTCCTCAGGCTGGAAACGTTTTGGACTTCCTTGTTCCCCACCATATGAGACCGTGTTTGCACAAAGTTCCCAGGGCACGAAACACGCTGAGATCATTACCCAGCACTGCTGTGAGAAGCAGATGGTTTGCACTGAATCTGGCTGGCAGGCTGGTAGTCACAGCTGTCCCTGCCCACACCAGGTGAGGGTCCTGAACAGGGATTGCTCCCAAAGCTAGGCTTCCAAGGTACCACTCTCCCATGAGATACACACAGACAGGCAAAACCAGGTAACAGATCTGTGTGCAAGGCCACAGTCATTGCACTTGGTCACAAAACACCAGAGCTGCAGCGAGGAATGAATTTTTATTTTGATTTAGATTTTGAAATGAATTCATAAAACCAAAAGAAGGAACTCTGCTAATAAAAACAGAGCACAGCAGAATTTGAGTGGCTATATTCTGTTATGATGTGGTGACACTAGATTAATTTAAAGGGTATGAAACACTAGTGCAGGTTTCTCCAATATGTTTCTTCTCCCAAACATATCTTCCATTCAACTCAAGTCCTTGTGGGAGAGGGAAGAGTCAGCATTTCACAGAGCAATTTAATCTATTGCTTGGACTGCTGTTTTTTTAATTTCATTTCACCTTCTGCCTGAAGAAAATCGCAACTTATCATTAAAAAAAACCACACAAACAGAAAACAAACAACAAAACAAACCACAAAAACACACCAGAAAAAACCCCAACAATCATCACACAGAAGAACACTGGGCTACTGGGGACAATAGGAGATGCATCAGAGAGCTGGGAACAAAGAGGCTGATGCACAGGTTGGAAGGAATAAGGCTTCAGCCTCAAAAACAGATGAAAGTTAACAACACATGATGCTCAGAGGGGAGAGTTCCTGAACCATCTCGTATTGTTCTGATTCCAAGTGCTGTACCACCCTGTGGTCAAAGCTCACCCTTCATTAGTATGCTTTGTTCCTTACAAGTTGTTATCTGCTTCCCCACTTCCCCATGCATAAATTAAGACACAGCTTCTATATTAAAGTCCTTTTCTAAACACCCAAAGCTATTAAAATGCAAGTTTTTAATTTCTAATTAGACTCATTAGACACAGATGTGCTTCTTACAAACCCACTCAAGCATTTACAAGGGTAGGCCAACACAGTATTCCAGTCCAGCATAGAAATTAAAGCATAGCTCCACATCTGGAAATGAATTCTAAACATATCATTCCAGAATGCACAAATCTCAATGGCCCACATCAAAAACGCCCCACTTAAGTTCTCTAGGAACATTTCCTGGTGAGCAGCGTACAATGTAGCCCTGTGGCAAGATCATTTTTCCCACACCCAGAAATGCAGTTGAATGTTTTTAAGGACTCACACCATACTGTGGCAAACAGAGAACTGCCAGTGTCAGAGACTGGGTGATTTGATGTTTACCACTTTGACTACAAATGATGCTTCATGAAGCAAGATGATGAGCATCCAGGTCTGGACTGAGTTGCTCTTATAGAAACAGCATCTTTCCTAGCAAGGCAGGTGAAAGCTAACCCAGCCAGCAACCTGGAAGAGCACTACCACCTCAGGTCAGGGTTGAAGCTTTGGGAAACCAAAATCATCCTTTCCAGCTCTTTATGCCCAGTTCTTTTCCTTATTTGCTATGTACCCAACACTGTTCAAAGTCTTTCAGTCTTACAGAGAACAAAACCCAGGAAGGCCTCACTTCTTCAGGTAAACCAGCCTCTGAACTATAGAAGTGTTGGTGGTAAAATTTTGTTGACTCACTAAGGGCCAGAGAGGCTTCTCGGAAAAATATGACTGCCCTATGCACAGTTGTGGTCCTTTCCCCCCAGTTCCATATAGGGCACTGTATTGTGTCTATGGTGATGGTGACAGAAGAATTTTCAGGCCTCAGACTCCTCAAAAGATCCAGCCAATCCTTCCGGCACTGCAATAAGCCAGGACCGATGAACTTGATCCCTGAAGATTAGGACCAAAGCTATTGAATGAACATACTATACAATACAATGATTTTTATGGGCAGCTATTTCTAGGAGGAAAGTTTACTGTCCTTTTAGTAGTGATTTTATGAACAGACATTATTCTGTGTCAAGAAAAAACACACCCATATTGGAACAGTTGCGTGTTTAGCAATAAGCTTTATGAAACAGCAAGCAGCAAAAATAAACATTTATTAATGAGAACAGAAACAACCGACAGAACATGCTGAAACACAAGGCTTCATAAAGTTTTACAGAACAATAGAGTGGAGACCAAGCTGTACTGTACTGATCAGAAAAGCATGAAGGCACAGGGCTTCACCAGATTAGAACAACCTGCTACACAGAACCAGCAAGGAAAAACACATCTTTGCTCCCGCCAGTATATTTTTTGCAGCACTGGTTCTTTTCATTGCCTTAAATTGCTAAGCAAAGATAGCAGGATGAGTTTAAGTGATTTATACACTCATTAACATCAGTGACTTCAAATCAGCAAGCATGGAACGTAAATTTAAGTCACTAACTTTCCATTTATGCAATAGTTTTTACTGTGATGACTGGTCTCTCTTCATTTTTTCAGACAAGGTTAACTTTTACTTTGCCACTAAATCTAGACTTATATCATAATTACTAATTTTGTTACTGGTATCAGTCTGCAAACAAAAGTACTCTCCTGTCATTACATTTGTCCAGACTCTGGTGTCATGATAAATGAATCTGATATCCCTTCCCCCAAACTCCTACTCTGCTGCTGAAACGACAGAGTACAAATTGAGGGTCAAGTGCACAAGTCCAGCTTTTAAAAAGAAACAAGAAGCCTTAAAAGCACTGCACATCTAAATTATGAATGCATTTTAAAGCAAAAATAATCAAATTTCTGACCACATATCAACAAGATTTTGGAACAAACTGGTCTCTGCCTCAGACCTCTTTCATAGGTTGTTGAAAACAAAAAAGCTTTCTTCCCTTTTTCTAACTCTCAATTGATTTCTCAACCATGAAATTATTATTAATAACCTGAAAATCTTTGTCATGCCCCTGAAGAGATGATTACCAAAGAAGCTAGAGCTTTGCACATCAATCTAGGCACCAGGTGTTCAGCGATGTCTCCAGTTTGCCAGTTGGACCATGAAGCACTGATATTCCACGTTCTTCTGAATGATTTATTTATACAGTGGAAAGTTTCTTTCACACAGGTTGATTCTGAAATAAATACATGTCTCGAATCTTTAAAATAGCTGATTACACCTTTAAAATCAAATTCAATTATGTTTGCCATTGAATTGCCTAGCAAGTTCCATATGATTACCAGTCACCTGACAGACATCACTGGGCTAAGACTGCAGCAATGAGCAACAGTATCACAATTCTGCAACCATCATTTCTGCAACTTCCCTCCCACTACAACCCCGAGCATCTCCCTCCAGATCTTTCTTCTTGAAAAGTCCGTGTAGTAACTACTACATTCCCTAATTTTACAGAAGTATTCCCAGAAACTTTCTTTAAACTTTGTTATCAAAGTGCTTCTCTGCTTAACTGTCTCCTTCACTCGGGAACTCTAGAAGTGTTACTTAAAAGAAAAAGAAAGGTTGAAAAGTGTCAGAGAACAGGCTGACAACTAAGTAGACACCTCTGAAGCCTCACTAGTTGTCTCCAGGGAGAAGAAGTGTGTCTTGTTCAGGCTGGTACAGGACACTTACAGATATATACACCTAACCAGATGCTGCTCTCTTCCTGAAGCAGAAGCAGTACTGCTTATTCACATAAGTGGTAAAAGCAATGGACAGTCTTGAGTATCTGTAGGAAAAACAACACTTTCTTGCTTTCGAATTCTGTTCTGCAGACAACAGGTGATGAGAAGTGCACTGCAAAATAAGCAGATGTCTGAAAACCAGAGTCTTTAATACTTCAAGTGATTAACTGAGCAACTTATCTCTCCATAAATGTACAGAAAAGAATTTCTCCAAGTGTCATTTAAAATAAGATGGCCAAAAAAGCTAGAAGTTGCTCAGACTTGAAGGTATTTTTTTTTATGCTGCAATTGCCTTTGGTTTCTGACATGCTGATTTCTATACCTCTACCATGAAAGTGTTGCCCTCGGCTGTGCAACCCAGTTTACAGGGGCAGGAAAATAAGAGGGGTCTAGCAGAAGACAGAGGCCTCTCCACCTAAAAATTCTGAAAAAGGAGGCAAATCTATGCTGAATTGCTTAGAAAAAGAAGCTCATGCTGAGAGGACCACTGCAGCCATTAGTCACAGCTAAAAGTGTACTACCAATGCATATACCAAAGTGCTATATTTTAATATTCCCAAAAAACTCACTCCATTTCACTGGATTATAGCAGACTTGTGTCTACCACAGTTTTGGAAATTCTGACCTTGGAAAATATTTTACTTTTAAGGGCTGTGACTTCCTATCAAAAACCTTGTTAGAGGTCACTGGCCTCTGGCATTTCTTCATCAGCACTACTGCTGCTTAATTACAGCCTAATTGCTGCTTTCATGGCGGAAATCCCATCTCACTGAACACCCAACAAGCCTGTGGCTCCCTCTTCAGTGCGTGTCTGATGAATGGGTTACTGGTTTGAAGTTCCACAGGGGCTCTTTCCCTTTGCTCTGCTACAACTAGTCGTAGATGTGACAGCCTGCGTCACATTTCAGGTAGACCCATGACCTCTGTCTGGTACCTGCTGTCACCCCGTGCCAACAGCTATACCCTACCATACACACACACACAAAAACCCTTAAAAAACCTCTGCTGGGAAACTGCAAACCATCTTCCCTTAGGTGCTTCACCTCCAGTCTCTTGCAGACACACAAAAAGCTTGGTGGCTCTCACAGAGAGGACAGAAACCTGCAATTGCACACAAGTACACCTGGCTGTACCCCAGTACTTAAGGCAGGATCTGATCCCGTGGCAACCCGAAGTCACATGTGGGAACAGCAGCAGAAGGGCTGGCAGCAAGAAGGAGGCATCTGCAGTGAGACCTTAGAAAGCAAACTAGCTGATTTGCAGAACCATCACGCAAGATAATGACGCCTTAATCAAGAAAAAGTCTCAACCAAAACCAGTCCCAAGACAGGAAAGCCTCGAATCTCTGCTGAGCACTGTCATATGGGTGTCTGGGAACAAAAGGGCTGTGTCATGGAGTAGAGAGCCTCACAGACTGGCCAGGAAGTGACAGTGCACGTTCAGTCCTTTGGGACTCCTTGCCTTGAGAAACAAAACCCTGCATTGCAGCTCGAAGCCAGAACCAAGGCACATCCGTACTACAATCAATTTGCACCAACTTTTTACATATTTTTCCACTCAGCACACTGACCCACCAATGGTCTAGCAGAAGCTTCTACTTTAGCATGTACTATATTTGATGTTACTGCCCCAAATCAAACACTTTTTAGAAAGGAAGTCCTGCGTAGTTGCTCCTTTGAACACAGCCTTCTACAAACATCTGGAGAAATCCTTACCTAAGTCTGTTTGCTTACTCATTCACTTACTTAATTTATAGGCACAGTCAAGGCATAAAGGTAATTTAAAACTCTTATCTGATGGCTTTCCATTGTTTCCAGTGGTCTGCAGAGCCTAGTGTACCATGGCAGCATAGCAGTCACCTGAAGAAATCACTAAAACTATTTGAAAAAAGTTTAGTGAGTAAAATTATTTCAAGCAAAATCAGAGCAGATTTCGAAGGCCAATCCCCACAGCTTGCCCTGTTCTATAACACTTCCTCAACAGCTGCAGAATGCAAAAAATCCTTCACCTGAAACACCTCCTAAATAGGTTTTTTGGAGGAACATGGCTGCATAGCTGGCAATCCTGTTAATCTGCAAAAGCTGACCCCAGTAATCACTGCCCTGAACAAATAAGATGCACAACTCTCTGCAATATTCTGTAGCACTTAGAATTTACTTGGAAACTGCAGATTAGTAAGTGAATTACTATTAAGAGAAATCATGTTCTTCCCTATTTCTTAAGCAAAGCTACTTGCAGTCAGGTTTCCACGCTGCCACTCCTGTAGTTACCTACACAACACATCCTTTAGGACATGTAAAACTAAAGCCAAATAAGTGAATATAAAACAATCTCCCCTATCTCTATACAAGTAGCCTTGCTGGAAGCAGTTTGAATTCATTAGTAAGTGAAGACATGTAACCAAGAGACAATACAACCCCTGCATGACCAGCAAGCACTCTTGCATAGCTTACAGGCAAATCTTTTTCAAGTGGCTAAAAAAATTTCAGTGCTCTGAGGGACTTGCTACTATTTGAGTTAGTGCAATGTAGCTGAAAGCCAGCTCCACTTAGCTTTAAACAAGTGGCCTGAGGTTTATTTTCATCAAAAAAAGCACAAAGCTTACTGAAGGCTAAATTACCTGACTTTTGGGACAGACCTTGCAGAAGGCTCCATGCTGGCATGTCTGGACAGAGATGCTTAACTTAACATTAATTCAGGTGTCTCTACCCTATGCTGGAGTCTTGATGTGGTTACAGCACAGATGCACACTCAGATGTTCCTGGAAAAGAACAGTACCAGGTACCCATTCATTTTTCCCACATGGCTGTAACAGCCACCACCAGCTGTGGAACTGACAGCTGCCTGTATCACATCATTTCCCATACTGGGCAGGAGGTTCCTTCCATGAAAGAGACTTAAGAAACCAATTGGAATAAAATGATACGTAGCTCACAGTGAAAGAGATAGTTACATCCCATGCCAGTCAGCTGAAGGACACAGCCAAATCTTTAAGGTATAAGAGAAAAATTGTTATAGAAATACTTTGTATTTCTGGTAAAGTCACATTTGTGACTTTGTATACTTCTTGCCTACATAAAATTGAAAGAATTTCAGAATTGTAGGTCCTGTAACAAGTTGGCTTGTAGCACCCCATCTGCAGGAACAAGAGAACGGGTGTTCAGGGAGAACAGAGGATGTGGACGTCAGTCTTGCAGAACGCTCCTTCTAGCCTACAATGGCTGCTGGCTACCATCTGACTTCAGCAAGAACAACCAGAGGGTAAAAAGACAAAAATCACTGCTGCAAGATCACATTAGGGATCACCTCTGGAACATGAGTGTCCATCTCTCAGAAGCCGTAAGGTTCCCTACACCCTTACATTGTCTAATGGATTGGTTTTTCTTTGTGTTGTTTTCAATGGATAATTCCCACTACTTCCAGGAGAGCCATGAACTGCTGAGCTCCAATGGAAAGTTCATGTGTACAGTTTATTAATTTAATCTCCTTTCACCCTCATCTGCCCTGTCGGTTTCTTAGGAAACGGACAATACCTCCAAAGAGAGATCTGCTGGAAGGCACTGCTGAAATGTGAACGCCAAATCCATTTTTTAACCTTAGATACAGAAGGTGGGCATTGTGTGGTTCCAGTGTGTTTGCCCCAACCACCCAGGAAGCAAGAGAAAGACAGACTTTAACAGAAAACCTGTTCCACAGTGGAAAGACATTTAAAAAAATAATCAATGGAGAACAGACATCTAAATCCCTGATCTCGTTAGCATTGCTTCAGAGTCCTCAAAGAGCTGTCAGAGCTCTCTTCATTTATGGGAAGAAACCTTGTTTGTACCAGAAAGACAATGGAAACATTAAATATAAATCTAATATTCAGTAAGTTTACAACATATTGGTTGCCCATGGCAACACAAGGGCACTATCACCAGACTCTCCTTCACTGAGACTGCCATTTTAATCAATATTAACTGAGTGCGCATCCAATCAGACATTATTCTTGACATAGAGCTGATATTTAAGTACAACTATCAGATTCAAGAGCTATTTTTCTAACACCCAGATCTAAGAATACTTAAAAGATATGGTGGTACAGCTCCACAAAATTATCCTGTTCTTTATCAACACTGCCCATAGGAGGTTTAAAACTTACAGTGAACCATTTATTTTATATGAAAGACTTCAGATTTATGGTTTCTACTGTTTGCCACCTCTTCCTCTGTCCAGCAGAGGTATCTAATCTAGAGCTCTTCTGAGACGCAGCAGGCCCCACAGAAGCCCAGTGTGCCACCAACAAGAGCTACAGCAGATCAACAGTATGACAGTTTTCACAATAATGAGGTATATCACCCCAGGTGGACCATAAGCCTCTTTCCTAGAAGTCTGGGCAAAAAGTCTCCTGCACTGACCAGAAAATTTTACTGATTTTGACTCATTGGGAGGTTTCTGTGGCTCTTACCCACCTCCCACACATTTTGGGACAGAACTAAAACCTTTCAGCACCAGTTGTCCAGGTTCATCCCTTTTTCCGTAGCTCTTTGGTAGAGACAGGTTCACAGATAGGATAGATTCAAACAATTTGGAGGAAAGAAGAAAGAGTTCGCTTTATTTCTATAATGACCCTTTAGCAGACAATAGCAGATGGAGCTTCGGCACAATTTTTACCTTAAACAACGATTCACGAAATCACAGAATATCCTGAGTTGAAAGGGGCCCACAAGGATCATTGAGTCCAACTCTTAAGTGAATGGCCCCAAAGGACCATTTCTCAAGGCAAGGCCAGACAGGTGGAAATAATTCACCAGGCACAAATGGCAACACAGGCAAAAGCAGATGACAAAAGCAGGTGTGGCAGTTTTACCTGGTGGCCACAGATCAGACACACACTGCCTACACGTGTCCCACATGTGCTTTTGGAGTGGTCCACAACCTTCTGATTTCTTTGGACTGCTAAGTGTGTACCTGCTGTGCCAAAACAGCAAAACAACAGTCTACAGGAAGGTTTTACCTTGCAAGCCCTGAAGAACTCCTGCATGCCCAGACCTGTCAGAGCCCTGCAGGTAGCAAAGGAACTGCCACACAGGCCTCCCACCATCCGCTGGATAATTAGCCAGATGGCAAGCCTGCAACAAAGCCACCATGAGGCAGTCCATGTTCCTGTTCACTGAACCTTGTAATGCAGCTTAATTTCTCCAATCTAAATACCAAGCCCCGAAAGCTGCTGTATCTCTTGCCTGTTTTCTAGATAACATTAGGTATCCAGAAGGGAGCTGTTTGCATTAAAATTAGGATGTGTCACAGTAAGCACATTCTGTAAAGGCTGGGGAAAATATTTTTGAGAAAACACTCTAAATAATGCTGTCTGTTCCTCTTGCTACAACCTGGCCTCTGTATTCAAGGGGCATCCAGCACAGTAAATGCTACCCTGTGGTTGAGCTGTAGGGAGAAAAGTCCTGACTCAGCACATTGCTTCATCTGGAGAAATCCTTCTCCAAGTTATGAGGAGATAAGGACTTCTTCTAGGGGCAGGTCCCCTGGAGATAAGAAGGAATCCTCACTATTTGCTTTACCAGTAACTTTTAACCCAGTGTCCTGGGTTTGTTTACAAAAGCTTTAGCACAAGAGTCCCTCAATATATAGCACAATTTACAGCCTGACACTGGGGCTGGTCGGTGTCTTGTCCTGTGATGTTTCCTGGCATTGATAACCACAAACTCATTTCTGGCTATAACACTCAAGACTGTGACCACACAGCTTGCTGTGGAACAAGTGACAGAAGCACACAACTCTGCATCATGTGCAAGGCAGCTAAGTTTACACACCTGTGTAAAAAGAGCTTAAACACCTGCTGAGGATATTAAAAACTGGCCACTGCACATGGTTTTCCTTAAACTGAAAAATCTGTGCACTATTACTGATAGCAAATGCGCTATGAAACCCTTTCTGTTTCAGCAGAGCAATGTCCTACAATAATTTCTTTCACATGCTTGCATGGGCACTTATAGCTCCAACATTTCACCCATGACAAATACTGCTGGAAGGGAAACAGCCAGTATGCAACAAAAGCTTTTTGCAGTAGCAAAGCCAGCACCTGTACCTAAGTAAAAACTGGAGGGATGCTCAGCATCCCCAGTAGGACTGATCACATCCTTCCTACAGAAGTTACTGCACTTCAATAACTAAAGCAACGTGTACAAATAATCTTTTCTGCAGTGGTAGCTGTAAGAATCTCAATAATTCCTTCACGTCAATCTGGTAAAAAGGCATGTTTCAAGAAAAGATGTCAGTCTTCTCATCAACCTCTCAGCTGAGGTTTGGAACAAAACAAAAAGGCAAAGTTTCCTTCTTTATTTTTTTTTCTTTGTTTTTATTTCTTGATTTCAGAGGCATGAGAGAAAGGAGACCAGAGAGAAGGTTGAAAGAAAAACTTCCATTCAACATCAAATCATGATAGCAAGTGGTAGAACTCTATCAACACTAGAGAGGAGAGACCTCTATTAAAAAAAAAAAAAAAAGATAAAAGCAAGAGTTCTTTAAATTAGCACAAAACAATACCAAGGCTAGGGGAGTTGGCAAAAGCACTGACATGTCAGGAATTGCAAGAGCAGAGCAAATCAACTGCGGAGTTCACAAACACAGCTCTGCACAGCTGGCAAAAGTCCCCTGGAATGGCTCTTACCCAAGAGACTGGCACAGTGTGTTACCTTGCACACCCACAGTAACTTTTGCTGCCCAGTTCACCAAATTTCATTAGAACTCTTTGAGGTGTTGCAGTTTCCAGCATCCAACCATACCTTGTGTTATTTACATATGGACTCCACTCACTAATGACAAGCAATTATCTCTGAAGCTAGAACTATGACAAGGTAAGACAGTAAGACTAATATTGATGCAGGTTAATTTTAATTGCACAGTGGCATTTACACTATCATAAACTTCTGATAAAAAGTACAGCACTCAATTTCAAAACAAAATCTGATTTCGACCCATCATATCTGCACAGTTCCCGGGGAACAGGCACGAAGTGTCATTTCCTTTGTTGTGTTTCAGTAAGAGAAGGTGCTGTATACACAGATTTTACATTTAACCAGCATTCCCTACTTAGATCTCACAGCAACAAGCTTGCTCATTTTTAGAAAGTGGTTTGTGTCTGTTAAGGTATATATAAGGAGACTGATACAGATCTTCTATATGCTGGGGGACAGGCAGGTTTATCACGAGTCCATTAATTTTGTGCAACTGAAAATCATGCTTCATTTCAGTCAGGTTTAGCAGAAATGGCAGAGCAATATCAAGATGTCCACTGATTTGGAAGCACTTCATGGGGCATCGGCTTCTTAAGACTCCTTAAGATGTTATTCCCTCTCTTCCCCTCCAGTTATTGGCGTTAAGATCTCAGTGATCTTTCTATCCCTGATGATACCTCTGCTCTCAACTTAGACCTTTTTGATGTGGATGCATTGCTCAGCACACCTCTCTGTCCTAAATAAAGCTTTTGCTCTTCCTGATGCAAATCCAGTTGAGTTTCAGAGTAGCAACTCAAGTCAGGAAACATTAATTAGGCTAAAATTTTCACTGGACATGGTCAATGGTTTTCAGGTGATCTGCCAAACTGAAAGAGGGACAGATTTACAGAGCCACTTATTGCCCTCCAGCAAGCAGTAAAACAATTTTTAAATAAATCTCAGTGGTTTATTAGCCCTTTCTCTTCTGGATTGGAATGGACCTTTAAGATCATATAGCTCCAATCTCCCCTGCCATGGGCAGGGACACCTTCCACTAGACCAGGTTGCTCAGAGCCCTGTCCAATCTGGTCCTGAACACTTCTAGGGATGGGGTAGCCACAGCTTCTCTGGGCAACCTGTGCCAGTGCCTTACAACCCTCACAGTCAAGAATTTCTTATTAATACCTAATCTAACCCTACTCTCTTTATATACGTCATTATATGCTCTTGTAAATAGCCTCTGTCTTGCAGGCTGCTTTAGGTACTGGGCGGCTGCAATTAGGTCATCATCAAGCCTTCCTTTTTCCAGGCTGAATAATCCAAATGCTCTTAGCCTTTCCTTATGTGAGCAATGCAATAACTCCTCTTTTTAAACTTTTTATATTTACAGGGGCTTTTTTATAAAAAAGTTTCTGCAAGATAAAAGTAAGTACTTTTAAAATAACTTCAGAAGGCATCCATCTGATCCTTCTAGAAGTCTGTAACTTGAACTGTTGACACCACTCAGGAGACAGTTAATCTGAATCCTAACCATACAAGTTTTTACCCCCGTCTAGGCCATGCCTGATAGGTGCCTCTTGAGAAGGGGACTGTACACCCCCCACCACTCAAGTGACAGGGACAAATGTACAAAGGACTTGGCTGGAGCACAGATTTGCAGCACCCTACTGAAAGCTGACCAGGCAGCTCTGGTTTAGAGTGCTATATGTGCTCACCACCCGAGCACAGGATCCGCCTGCACCAGCTGATCCACTGCGTGACTCAAGTTCAGTGCCTGCTTACAAGAGACTCTGGCTGCAGGCAAACACTTGAGGCATTAATTGAAGGTCATGCTGACAAATACAGCAAAACTTCCCTGGAAACCCAGGGAAGGACAACAGCTAGCTTTTGAAAAATCTGACCTGCCAATACAAAATGGCAACTGACACAAATAATGGCAGACTGTTGGAGGGAAGGATGGTATTCTCACATGCATAACAATATTTTGAAGTTTGAGAGGATGCTGGTGGCAATGAATTGGTCTATCTGAAAACTATACAGACACATTGCAGTAGTTACTCCAAAAGAAAAGGTCAAAAGAGGACCACTGAAACTACCAAAATAATCATTTGGAAAAGATCCTCATTAAATTTAGTATGATTTACATGTTAAGATGAACCTTTTCTTTTTTAATCATCATTGGCAATCAGCAGAATTAAATGCCAAGTCCTAGTAAAGCCCAAGGAAGAGCACTTCTACCTTTGCATAATAAAAAGGATGAACTTACTCTAACCTTTCAAAAATTACAGTATTTGTCATGTTTTATCAGTTAAGACCACAGCCTGAAGTACAGCTTCAGACTAGTAAGAGAAAGTTCTTCAGCCCCACTAAACCCAAAGAACAAGTTAGCAGTAACAAGAGGATAAAAACTCAGCAAGGGTCTAATACACTTCAGAACAACAAGCTTGGAGGGGTATTTAATAGACCTACCTCTCCATGCCTCCTGGCCCTCTGTGTGTCAGCATGAAAACCTTATCACTGTTGCACTTGACTGCTGGCAATTCCCTGTGATGTTAATGAGTTCTGAATTTATGCAAAGTCTCCCGGCAGGTGCTTCCGCAATATCTACCAACCGAGGAACCAGTAGAGGATACCTGTGGTAAAAGAATGTAGCTTTCTCCAGTTATTAAGTAATCGCAAGCCAGACTTCAGTGGCCATTTGAAAAAATCTTTCAAAACCCCAAAATCAGCTGGCCTAGCAAGAAGGAGTCAACAAAAACGCATCAGGACCTGATTCTGACTTCCTACACATCTATGGAAAAAAACTCACGACACGTTCCTACAATTCTGATGAATCTTTCAAAAAGTACAAATCAGAAAACAGAAAGAAAGTGTTTGATCCTCAAAGCAATTAAGATTTTCAAGAGCTGTCAGAATCTTGTGCAGTCAAGAACATCTGCAACGATAGCATAAACTCACAGCTTCTTTACAGAACTACCGAGGGTCATTCAGCGTCACAGTCTCTGTCAAATGACCATGGCCTTACGAGAAGGAGTAAAATTTCTTGCTTGAAACGGAATCATAAAAGATGAGGAAATGAAGCAAGCCAGCATCACACACCTCTTAAACCAGGAAAAGCAACTTGTGCCTCTCCAGCCAGGTGCTGGGTTATTAAGCACCAGCCCCGCTATACAGGCACACAGTACCAAATATTGATCCAAGGGAAAGCTTTGGCACTACTGGAATCTATATCATGGAATACTAGTTTCCAGATCAGAGCTGGAGAGATGGATGGTGTCTTGGCAATACAGACATGTAATATTCTCCATCTCATATGCAGATTGAACAACCGGGGTCCCAGTCACTGAAAAGAGCTGAAGTGTGCACCTAATTAATCCATCTGTCAGATCGAGCACAGCCTATAGTCACAAACCAAGCAGCAAGCAGTGCAATCTTCACACCTCTAAAAGTCAATACAGAAGCACCTCTAATGTGTGCTACCAGCTAACCTCATGGGAGGTTAAACTGGTTTTTTCTGGTCTCTACCTGAAGAAATTTTCCCCCAAAATTCAGAAATTAATCTTCGAGAATTCAACATTGCAAATATAGAATCTTAGAGTTAATAAAAGCTTATATCTGACATTTCCCACTCCAGCATGAGGGAACTTTTTTTCTGCAGAAAGCATGGATTATAAATTCTATGTAGCTACATAATCCAAATAAAGCATTCTCTCATAACCAGATAATCTCTTTATAATAATTCTTACATGCACAGCATGGATCATCTCAGTTATTTTCACAATCACTTTGCCCTAATTTTTGCAAGAAGTACAAGAATTTCTTTTCACAGAACTGCTTTTGTGATATGCTTTCTGAAGTACATCCACTGAAGGGTGTGGCTCTGCTGGAAATGATGAAGACAAGCAGTATGACTTTTTACTCCATCAGAGCAGCAGAGGAACTGTTAGTGTTTTGCAGAACTGTAGACCGTATCTTCAGGTTTTCCATTAGCATCCTGAAGTGGCAATTCCTGCCGGTTAAATCTCAGTACAGATGTGTCACAACATGTTTTCAAGAAAAGCTGGACTTGCTGTAACTCCTTTACCATACCCATTTCCCCTTAATCGTAGCACAGTGATCAAAACCCGAATCTGATCCAACTTTAGACACACACACACACACGTTATCAGAAATGGAATCACTAGCCAGCAGTTTCTCCTTGGCTTATCAAGTGCCAACTACCCGACGTGAAGTGCAGCTTTTACATGCTCCAGTGGGCTGGGTGACCTCCATCTTCTGAGCCAGTGAACATGCTGTTCCTGTAACTATTCTCAGAACTCCCTATTCACTTTTTTTTTCCCCCTTATATAAAGGGAAATTAAAGGTTAGAGATCCAGACAGACCCACAGGCCTAGGTGGAGAGAGGAATGGTTAAGTCTGTCCCTGGACTGCAACACAATTTTTCTTCAAGATTCTTTGAAGTTTAAGAATCCTAAGCTTAAAAAAGAGAAAAAAGCTTTCCTGCTGTTTTGATATCACACTGATTCTATGAAAGCCCTGTTACACACTCCTGTTCCCAAACTGTCCACATATCCTCCAGTTCGTCTCAAGGGATGTTGTGCTCGGCTTTCTCTTGCTCCACATGTATTCCACAGTAGCATCCTACCAGAAACAAGGTTCAGGTGTTGTGCATTGCCTTGTGCTTTCAAAATAAATCTACATTTGCCTCCATTAGGGCTCAAGGCCACAAGTAAAAAGACAGGAGAGCATTTCGATGACGCAGGCTGTACTTATGCTAATCTATTTTGCCTCTGGAACAAAGCTATCCCACAGAAGCAGGAGAGGAAGCGTTGCTGCAGAGGGGAGGCTGTTCCAGCAGAGCCAGCCCCTGTATGGACATGGGAGCACTGCACATTTCTCTGCACACCTCAGACCCCTACTCCAAATGACACAAGTCTGGGAGGGTGAAACCTTCACCAATTTTGTTCCATCAGTGTGATCATCCCTTTCCATGCATTACCTGAAGAAGCAGTGCCTGCAGGATCTGTATGTGGTGTTCAGCAGGACAGTCGGCTCTGGCCATCACAGACAGCGTGTTTTTCATTTGCATCACATGCATGTTGTTGGGAAGAAATTCATGCTTTCATACAAAGAAGCATATTGTTTCTAGAAGCATCAGTCACAAGATCATGCCAGACAAAAGCTTTGCAATGCCATCTCTGGCTAGGAACATTCCTATTTGTCTCTACTTTTCAATTAACAACAGAAACCCTATGCAATGCACATCCCTTTCCCTCCCTCTGCCATTTCTCAGGTCAGTTGGCTTAAGCAGCTCCTTGGATGTTTGGGTTCTGCAGACTTGGGAAATTTTGAAATTTGTCTTTTCCTACACCTTAAGGTACTTGCAATAATTGATGGCAAAACAAGTGTCAGATTAGAAATTAGGCCCCACAATTGGGTACTACCAAATGAGGACAAGCCCCATGAGTATTAAAGTAGTAAGTACTTTCCTCTACTGTGTAAAACACTACAAAGAAAAAGCCTTATTAATCAGAGATTTCTAACTATGGCCACAAACATTAACATTTGTCTTATAGAATTGCTCTACTTATACAGAATTCAAACATTTTCTAAGCCAACAAGAATCACCAATACAGCTCTAGTGCATTTTCTTTTTTTGACAATCTCTTAATATAGAAAATAACTTGAGGATCAGACTGGGTTTACTGGACTCTGGCACCTCTCTCAGTGATACATATCAAAGAACTGGGATTGGAAGGAATCTCTGGACATCATGTGATTCAACCCCACTGCTAAAGCAGGTTTACTTAGGGCAGGTTGCACAGGATCACATCCAGGTCAGTTCTGAATATCTC
>JAWMRA010000090.1:61475039-61485440 GCA_035584735.1 Pseudotriccus pelzelni | reverse complement strand
AGACTCCACAATTTCTCTGGGCAGCCTGTTCCAGTGCTCAGCCACCCCCACAGTATACAAGTTTTTCCTCATACTCAGATGGAACTTCTTGTGGCTGTTCATGGAAATTCACTGGGGGACTGGGGAGGAAACTGTAATTAGATCAGCATAAGCATCCTGAACATCGATGAAAGAACCAAGATTGGTTTTCACCTGGGACCACATACAAACAAAAACACGAAACACGACATAACCAAGGGAAGCAGTTTGCTTGAATATGTGTGAACTAAATCACTAACCTACATTCCCATGCAATCAGTAAAACATGCAAAAGAGAAATGATAATTAGAATATTCCTGCTCTGGTTGGCTTAGGAAAAGAGACTGCCTACAGACTGAACACTGCAGAGCCCAGAAGATCAGCTACTCATATGAATGGAAGTCAGTTCAGGAAGGACACTGAAAAGAAATTGAGAAAAACCTGCATCAGACAAGCATGAAGCAAGACACCATACCATTCCTGAAGGGGAACAACTCATGACCGATGGTCCTGGATGCTGAAAGAAACAGGAGCTCAGCAGAAAAGCTCTAACACAGCCTATTTTGGAAGCATGTTTTGGGAAGCCTGTGGAGAAAGGTTGCAGATCACTGATAAGGTATCTTTGTGCTACCTGCTTTGGCACTGCACACAGAGTGCAAACAATGTGCTCTGGCAGAAACGGTGCTGGGTTACAGGAGTCACTTGGTGGATAGTTATTTGATAGCCTGACCTATACAACGACATTGTTGACAAGTTTTCTCCACTAACTCCAGGCAGACAATTTGTCAACAGCAGCAATAATGCTGCAGCTATGCAACAGAACTTACTAACCTCAGGAAGAATTGAAATATTATTAGCAAAATAACTTGTTCACAGGCAGAGGCTGCATATCCTCTAGCCAGTTCACCAGTATAATGGTCATGGAATAACTTTTTAAAACATAGCAAACAATATTCTCTCTTTTCTCTTATGTATGGAAAATAAGGTCTTATTCATCTTCAGAGAACCTGTGCTCTTCTCAACAAAAGTAACTAGTTCTGCCTTCAGCTTTACTAAAAATAACAAACTTTACTCAGTACACAACTAAGATGATTCTGCAACTCACCTAGTAAAAGCAGCTGGGATGCAGCCAGCTCTGTGTGTATTTAGGAGAGCATTTCTTTGTGAAGTTTCCCGAAGGGATAAACCTTGGTATCCAGTGAATTGGTGATGGATGTGTCCAAAAGCTGAGCAGATTCCCTAGGAGGTATTCTTCAAAAGTAAGCAAATTTCCACCTACAATTTCATTCACTCCAACTCGGTATCCTCAGACACAAACCACTGAAACAAATACTTGCTTCCTCTTGCATACTACAAAATGGGTACCAGTTCACTGCAGAAGATTACACTTTAAAACTCAAAAAACAATGGTCAGACTACACAGGTTTTAAGCTGGACTGATAGATTTATTAGTTGCAAGTTGCGTGGCTGCATCACAACCATGTCAATTTTATAGTGACAGATACAGACTAACCTTAGAGGAATCTTAAATTCGGAATGGCACAAGACTTCACCGAAGATGCATGGCGTGTGTGAGTGTGAGGGGAAAGTGTAGATACACTTCTACAGACTGTCTGTGGAAAATGACAAATAATTGATCTACACAGAAGCCAACAGACAGCTACTCCAGCCAAGGTCTTAAAATGTCTGGAAAAAAGAGGCATGGCCATTAGCCAGCTCCACTCTTAATCCCCTGCCCTACAGATCAGAACAGGTGACGAGGTCTCCTCCTCTTAGCTTTATCAAGTTTAGTCTTCAACTTCACCAAAACAAGATATATCTCCAGACAGGTCACAGCCCTGTTGGTAAGCTTTCCTGAGGGCTTTCCTGGAATGAAGACTTGCAGAACTGAAGGAATGACCTGTTCTCCTCTCTCACCCTGGCATTTTGCTCATCTCATCTCCTTATGGACCTGCCACTACTTATTGGTACGTCAGTGGCAGAAATTGCTGCCTGAGCAGATATTAACATCAAGATAACGATAACAGATAACGAGCTCTTGGGAATTATGGAAGAATCCCAACAGGCAATGTGCAGATTTAATTTTATACTGCCTCCTTTTAAACACTTTCCTATACTCCAGAAAGATGTCCAAACATGACTAGCAGAACAACCATGGTCAGAGCTTGTACAAAGAAGTGGAGAGGAAGCAGCAGTGTTCCTGCAGGGACAGTGAGAGCCAGAACATGCTCCTGTGTCCTGACAGGTGATCCTAGCTACAGCAGTCACATCCCTCACCACCACCATTCGGGAGCCTGTGCTGGAGCACGGTTGGAGTTTCAGCCTGGCCAGGGTTGGTAATAAAAATGTCCTTGTACCTCTGCAACACAGGCCTAATACAGGACAGGGAGGTGACAGGACAGAACTCCAGTGAACTGAAGTATTCAGGGAGGTAATGTTAAGGTTACTGTTACAGATGACACCACAGCACGTCAAAAAAAAAGCTGTCTAACTAAAAGCAGCACTGTCTGAAATAGAATTATTTCAGAATTCATAGCACTGTAACATTACAAATCTCATGTACTGTAAGCATTTACAAAACATACATCTGTGTAACCCCTGGGCTACATTACAATGAATATATACAAGGATGACATTTTCATTTTAGAACCTTTTTTCCTTCCAGAAAGACAAGGGGTTTGTGTATCTGCATTAGAAACCTAGCATCATATTAACATATTATTTCTAAGGCCTGCAGGTATAATCTTTCTGCTTCTTAGTTACTTCTGGTTTTCTGTTCTTAGGTTTTCCCCCCTTTTAGGGATACATAAGAAAAAACAAAGAGTTTTTAACACACAGCACAACTTTCTTAGGGTGAGATACTCAATATTTTCCAAAAATAAAGAATGCAAATTTTATAAGCATGCTGAGCACTCCTGCTGTCTGCTGACTAAAATTAGATTTTGTTTTTTAAAAACTAAGTATCCAGTAGATAATCTAATTTTTTTTGGTCATCTAATGTTAAAAAAAATCCAAGCTGTCTAGAAATGCATCCTCTGTACCTTCACAGTTTCAGAAAATTTTACACCTCCAGAACCAGTGCAGATTCAGCACCTCAGCTAAAAAACCCAGCAGTATCACTGTAGGATTTGGCTAAGCAAAACCCTTAGGTTGGTTGTTATTATCACAACTAGAGCTACCAGGCTGAGGTCCCTGTTGGCAAGGAACCAGGCCAGCCCCACAGTGCTTCAGAATGAGATACAGGAACCACCAGCCCCAATTCTCTGGAAGGAGCTCCCATTTTTCATGTGGGCTGAAAGCCGGGAGACTGAAATACTGCGTTCCTGCTGCTGTTTTCAGAAAACGAGCCAAAGTCTCAGAAGTTTGTGTCAAAGCTCCACTGAAGCTCCTGCACTTTGATAGATGTGTTTGCTTAGGAAAAGCTGTGCTGGTGCCATTTGGGCAAAGGCACTTTTGCTCCACTTTCATTTATGTGTTAAGAACAGAAACTGCTTGTATTGGTGTACGGGAGCAACGTGTGATCCAACACTGTCACCTGCCAGTTTGCCATCAAATGCCAGCCAGGGACTGGTGTGTCAAGAGACACAGGCTCAGGAGGGTTCCATGTACCAGCAGACTCAGGATACAACCCCACTGCATCATACTCAGCACATTTCATTTTAACAAAAATACCAAGGATTTGGCAAGGGTTTCACTAATATTCCGAAAGACGGACTTATAATTCACAGGGAGAGCATGCAGTGAGGCTCCAGTGCTGAATATAAGATGGGTCTACATATAATTACAGGCTCTGCCATTTTTATTTCAAAGGGAATTTTAATTCTTTTTTCTCTGCAGCATCCCCACTGTGCAAGTATCCCTTCATCTCTCTCTCTCCCTTTAATATCTACCATTTTAATGAGAATTTTCTGTTAGGACAAAAAACTTGGAGAAGACAAACCAACACCAATCATCACAACAAATGCACTACCAGCAACAGACTGGTAAAAATTGTCTAGTTTGAAGTTAAGACATTAAATACCAACCCCATGAGCCAAGGTAGCTATCTACCAAGTGTAAGTATCCCGAAATAATGAATATCAGGCCTCACCACACCATGCATCCCTGCAATGCTGGGTACTGACTTTACCTGAAAATAACCCACTACCCAGTGCTGAAGGATCTCAACAAGTCCAGTTGGAGAAAAATTGAACCTAAGCAGAACTCAGTTTCTGCAGCTGAGCTCGCATCAGATTGACAATGATGACATGATACTAAGCATTAGGAGTAAACAAAGCACCCCATAAATCAGTCCATATTGATTTGAAGAGGCAGGGACTTTTCAGATGGACGGCAAAAGCCACCCGTATTTGAGAATGGAAATGTAGATCACAACAGACAGTCCAGTTTTCACAGAGTGGCACCACATGAATGTGACCAAGTGCCTGTTACCAGCCTGTCTTTCTGCTGCAACGAATAGGTACAGAATTGTACCACAGTATCAAAACATGCAGAGTAACGAGTCTCTCAAAGATGTGAAACACTAGGCCTCATCCTATCATGCAACCAGACCATGTTTAACACGGTCTCTATGCCATTCTGTCCATCTGCCCACAGCAACTGTGTCTCATTAAGTCCTGCACTGAACTTCTCCTTGGGTCTGCATTAGTTACACAGCAGTTCTCGTAACACAGTTGCAGAGGTCATGCAGAGTCAAGCCAGCCTGTCTGACTTCACAATGCTTATTCCAACAGCCTGGAGGGAGGAAGAAATGACTGCCCACCTTCTTAACTTCACATCACTGCATCTGATGCAAAGGGTAGGAGTGCACATATGACAGACTTGGCCACCATGCAGCCTGCAGACCAAATGCTTCTCAGCTCTGCAACACAATCCCTGTCTGACTTGTTATCAGCAGAGAGAAACTGCACCAAGCAGAGATCCTAGTAGGCTTTGTCAGACGAAGCAGTACTCCACACAGCTCCAGTCTGTACCAGTTAGGGCCTGCCTTCAGCCTTGCAGTGGGATGGCAATGCAGACCTTGGCTGGACAAGGCTGTCAAAGAGAGAATGTTGCCCAACCAGACACATTAGAGCTTAAAAGAACTCAATTTGCATAAAGCTATGGATATGTCAGGTTCTCTGTCCCTGCTCTGTAAATACAACACTGGTTATTGTCAGGATGTACAGCCAGTGGACACCAGACACTAATGCACTATTACCCCTGATAGGCAGCTCATCGATAAATAGTGCAAGTATCAGCAGCAGGTTTGGTGGCTGAGGGGTCCAGGAAGGTTTCAGATGCTTTCTAAGAATGGCTTCCCTTCAGCATTTAACAGCCATATCTATCCTTAATTTTGAAGAGGGGCAGATCAGGAGGCCTGTCAGATGGTTTCTAGGCAGATCAGCAGTGGTTATCCTGGAGTTCAATATAAAGACATCAAAAGGTAGGATAACACTTCACCTACGCAGATGAACAGACAGTCAAAAGCACCCATGCCGGCCAACAGTGCTAAGGATTTTGAGCAAAGTGTAGCTTCACAAATCTCATTTCAGCACCCTTCTCATACTGGCCAGCACTCAGAGGGAACAGTCCTTTCCTACGACACTGTCCAGTCTGAACAGGATGAAAAAAACATTTCATGCAGTGTGTGCACTTCAAATCAAGCAAGGTACCTTCTCTTCTCTACTTGCTTTCAGCAGGGGATCATGTTTCAAAACACTATTTTTTTAATATAGCTTCAGTGGCAGGTCACAGTGACCCCTACAACCTGAGAAAACAAACTTTTACTTCAGCCCTCTGAATGTGGAAAAGACTGACAGTTGCATCTCCCCCTGAGACCATGTGCAACTGAAAGCTTTTAGCCTGGGAAGAAGAAACAAGAGGTGCTGAGATGCTGAGGTTATTTTGTACTTTGTGCCACTTTGGACAGGGGTACTAGCTAATTTTCTTCACAGTAGCTACCATGGGGCTATGATTTGGATTTGTGCTGGAAAGAGTGTTGATAACACAGGGATGTTTTAGGTATTGCTGAGCAGTGCTTACACAGAATCAAGGCCTTTTCTGCTTCCCACCCCATCAGTGAAGAGGCTGGAGGGGCACGAGAATTTGGGAGTGGACGCAGATGGGACAGCTGACCCCCACTGACCACAGCCACGTTCCATATCTTACAGTGTCATGCTCAGCATATAAAACTGGGGGAAGAAGGACAGGGGATGCTGTTTGAGTGATGTTTGTCTTCAAGTAACCAATAGGTGTGATGGAGCCCTTTCTGTTTTCCTTGGGATGGCCAAACATCTGCCTGCCCACGGAAAATGGTGGATGAATTCCTTGTTTTGCTTTGCTTGTGTGCATGGCTTTAGCTTTACTTATTAAACTGTCTTTACTTCAGTACACAAGTTCTCTTGCTTTTACTCCTCTGACTCTCTCCCCCATCCCGATGTGGGAGAAGAGTGAGCTGTGAAGGGTTTAGTTGTCAACTGGGTGTAAGACACAACAGCTTTAAAGTACAGGATGGCAGGGAGAGGGACATGACAAATGGTAACTGTAATGGAACAAAACAACAGTATTGCCCAGAACCATGTTACCGAAGTAAATCAGGATGATAAATACCAGACTTGCAAGGATTCTTGCAGTCCATACTTGCAAAGTACAGACCAAGAACTACAAAGCAGAGGAAACCAGTGGAAATGCTGTGCCAGACTTGTTGTGTCCCACCTGACACCAATGACAGCATTTCCATGCACATGGAAAAATCCTACACACCCAATCACAGCAACAGGCCTTCACATACACAAGGTTTCACTGTGAGCTCCATTGGCTGGAAAAGAACTGCAACCCTGAAGCACAGGTTCAGAGTATTCTATGAATACAAGTGTAAAAGCTCTTTGTGAAAATTTTCTAATTCTTGGATACCAAAGGAAACCTGTTTTGTAAGCTCACTATTGCTGCTGCATAATACAACATCCTGTACCGAGACAACAGGGTTGGACCAGACAACCTCTTTGGATTCTGCTTGGTTCATGTCCATGCAAACATGCATGTATGTGCAAATTCCATTCTTCCACTATCATTATGGAGTTTCTAGAAAATACTTAGGAGTATTTTTTGTCTGCCAACAGCTTTTTCAAACTTGTTACTCTCACTACTATGCTGACAATATCACAAATAGAGGCCATTCTTGTAACATTTGTTGCCTGTGCTTGATAAAAACACAAACAACGAGTACGGCATGCCACAAGGCCACATTAGTGTGTAAGGACAGTTTTTTTGTCCCACCACAAAGGTTGAGAGCCAAAGAATCAACTAACTAAGAAAACCCAAAACAAACCAAGCTAAGAATATTTTCACAATTTGTTAGCACTCCCACAAGTAAAAGAAATGTTTTTCTTGCCACTGAGGGAGAATTTGATTTTGTAGACCTGGTAGAACTTTTCTGTTCTCAGGGCAATTATTGTGTTCTCAACTTCTCTCAAGCACTAGGTGCAATGAGGAACTGAGGATTCAGATACATCAACTCTAAATAATGTATGGCTTGATAGACTCGAAATCTCAGTAGCACTTCAGTGCTAACATGAACCTGTCAATAATCTATCCTCACCTGCTGCCAAGAGGACCTGTACAAGTATTTCATTACAGTTCTTTCCACCTCTCCAAACATTTCATATCCCTGCCTCACACAATCAGACGGAGATGGAATTTGCTTACTTCAGGTGCCAAAGGGAATCAACATCTTGAGTGAGTGAGCACATTATCCAGCTTTCACTTTAATGCCAAGGTGAACTGTATTTCAACAGGTCCCAAGTCACAAATAACAACACAGCTTCAAGCAGAGACTGAGGCAGACTGAAGAGTAAGGGGAGGGGAACACACAAGAGAACCTCTCCCAGATGGGAAACAGAAATGGACAAATACATTCCAGAGTTCTGTGGCAGGCAGCTGGGGCACAACACATACACAAGCAAGCCTGTGGCACCAAAGCAAAGCAGCTACATACTCGTAAGGTGTCTTGCACTACTTGATGATGGTCTAGCCTCTCCCATGGCTGCCAGCCAGCTCACCTTCCTTCCCAGCTCATTTTAGAAGCTACCAAAAGCCCAGGACCATTCCACCTGCCCATTTAGGCATCCACCAAGTCCCACAAGCCTGTACACTTCCTCCTCTGCAAAGGTTCCCTAGGGCTCCATGTAGTAGTGTAACCATTATGTCAGGCTCTTCAGAGCTCATTAATTGAGTATAATTGTGTCTGCGAAGTGTAAAAACATCCTGATATTAAAAACACATGTCCTGGCACGGGGAAAGCAGAGAGCAACAAACCCTCACAGATTGCTTTCCTTATGGAAAGAATTTTATGCGAGCAGGACTATTTTAGATTTTAAATTTGACTGAGGCATTTCTTTGCAAAACACCTGGACTTTTCACACGATGAGCATCTCCTTAACTGCATCTTAGCGTCGAGGGCAACGGCTATTAAACCAGCCTGGGAGAAGGTCCTGCAGCCTCGCACCGCGTGTAACTTCACACCCTAGCCCATGCAGCTCTCCCGTCCCTGGGGAGCATCGCTGCCCGCCCGGGCTGTGCACAAACACCGCCCTTTCCCTCTCCTATTTTCTAAATCTCAGTTAAAAGCCCAGCCACTCTCAGCACCTCCAGTTGCTCCCGCCGGGTTCCCCGGTCCCTCCGCCGCCTCCCACCGCTCCCAGAGGCACTCCTGGCCGGGGGAACACCCAGGGATGCTCCGGCAGGAGCGACGCTCGCAAGCGCGGCAGGAGCGGAGCCGCCCGCCCGCCCCCGCCCGCTCCAGCCGCCGCTGCCGACGGGGACACCCCGGGGGAGGAGGGCGAGGATGGGGGCGGCAGGAGGAAGGGCCGTGCGGGTTCCCCGGGATGACACAGCAGCGGCCCCGGGGGCGCAGGGCCGGCGATGGCGGTAGCGCTCCCCGGGCTCCCCGTTATATAACGGCGGCCCCGCCGCCCCCGCAGCGCCGGCACCGCGGGTGCGGGTGTGCGCGGCCCCTCCGCGCCGGGGCCGTGTCCGCCCGGGCTCAGCGCGGCCCCGCCCGCCCGCCCCTCACCAGCGGCTGCATCTCTGCGCGCACGGCGGGCACCTGGAACCGGTCTATCTCCTCCATCATGGTGGCGGCGGCGCCGGGCGCGGCGGGCGGAGCGCGGGGAGGGAGGAGGGCGGGCGAGAGGGCGCGGGCGGCTCCTCAGGCGCCGAGGGACGGCACGGACAGCGACGGCGACAATGACAATGACAACGACACCGCCCGCGGCTGCTGCTGCCTCATCGCCGCCGCCGCCGCCGTGACTCAGCCGCGCCGCTTCCGGGTCCGGCCGCCGCCCCGCCCCGTCCTGAATATTCATGAGGAGGGCGGGGCCGCAGCCACGAGTTGGGGCCCGGATGGTTGGCCACGCGGCCACGCGCTTTTGAATATTCATGACATGGGTGGGGCAGCTGTCAATAGTTTTTGGGGCGGATGCTGCGTTCCTGAGGCCCTTCCCCCTCTGGAATTTTGATAAAGTGGGCGGGGAGATCTCCAGTTCGAGGTCCAGATGCTCCGTTCTCCGCGGCCCCGCCCCTTGTTTGCATATTCATGAGGCGGACGGGGGCACTACCACAGCGGCCTGGCGGCGGCGCTCCAGTGACCCCGCCCTCATTTGAATATTCATGAGGTAGGCGGAGCCGCCATCGCCCGTTCGAGGCCCGGATGGCCGGTGTCCAGCGGCCGCCGGGACGTACCATTCCCTCCCTCGGGGGGAGCGTGGGGGGGGTGTCGGGGAAATCGCCTGGTCCGCTGGCCGCTTCCGGCGTGTTGCCATGGCTGCCGCGATCAACTTCCGGCGGGCAGGGCGGGCGCGGTGAGGGGTGGCCGCGAGGGGTCGTGAAGGGTGGCGGGGGCCGCTGTGGTGAGGAGAGGCCATGCCCGCCAAGGCGGCCGACAAGCGCCGGCAGGTAAGGGCTTGCCGCCGTACTTCCGTGGAGACAGCCCCGTGGTGACGTCACCGTCTGTGCCGTGACGTCACCCGCCCGAATGGCGTCACTGCAGAGACTCCTGCAGCGGGGACGGCGGCCCACAGGAGGGAGCGGCGCTGTGCAGCCCCGCTGTGGCTGTGCGACCCTCGGCTCCTGGTCTGAGCGCTGCCCCTGGTGTGGTGCCAGCGGTGACGTCACTGTCCCCAGAGCCAGCACGCTTGACGTCACCGTGTACAGCTCAGACCGCTTCACTCTGGGCTCACAGAGTCACAGAATTGTCAGGGTTGGAAGGAACCTGTGGAGACCAGTCCAACCTCCCTGCCAAGGCAGGTGACACAGGAATGTGTCCATGTAGGTTTGGAATGTCTCCAGACAGGGAGACTCCACGACCTCCCTGGGCAGCCTGTTCCGGTGCTCTGTCATCCTCAA
>JAWMRA010000090.1:61446501-61462463 GCA_035584735.1 Pseudotriccus pelzelni | reverse complement strand
CCTACAAGCAGGTGTTCATGTGGGGAGCATTAAATCACAAACGACTGTTCTGCCATCGTCATCTCTTGTGCATCAGAGTGCCTGACCTTCCCTACAGCTTGCTCATTTCAGCTCCCTTGGGGATAAAAAATAAGGCTGCAGCCTGTGACTTTCCCTGGACATATACAGAATTCTCTGTTACTTTCAGCCACTGCATATTTTGTCTGAGCATTGTGCTTTTTACCTTCATGGTGCTCTGCAAATAGCAAAGCTTTGCTGGGTCCAGTCTCCGTGCCTGCAAACAGGCTGCACTTATGCCTTGGACTCACCCACAGCTGTATGGCTATAAAGTTTAGCCTTATGGCTATAACGTTTAGGCCTGAGAGAATTGTATTTAAAAGAATGATTGATTTATATTAAATCAACTCATTACACATTTTGAGCGGAGGGAGAAATTTTGCCTGGAGCAGTTAAGCACTTTAATCAGCAACTTTGTGTTCTGACAGTTTTTCTGTAAGGACAATTAATTGAAATTCATTCCTGCAGTGATTCATTTTCCCTTGAATGGTATCATATCATGACATCAACCTAAGGCTAGCCCAAGGAGAGCAGCAGTCTGTTTTGGGAGAATGCAAATCCATTGGCCTTTACAAGAAATTCGTTAACATTCCTCCAGGAGCCACATCGCTGCATCTTTGTATTTTGAACTTTTTTCTAAGAATAGCTTAGAGAATAACACATCAGGAGTAATTGCAGGTCCTTGACTTGTGCTGTTGAGACCCATTAAGTATGGGTCTTTTGGGTTTATGTGGTCAAAAGAAACAGAATTGTCAACTTTTAAACTGAGATTGAAGTGAAATTACTTGAGTTTTGTCACTTGTTATCCAGTTTTATTACAGGGCAGGACCTATCTTCAGACAGCAGCTCTTCCAACTCACTAAACTCTTGCTGTCAAGTCTAGGCATTCAAAAAACCTCAGATTTTGTCCTGCCATTTGTGTTTTTCTGCTCTGCTCAAAACGATGGGTGGGAGAATGTTGTTTTTTCCTCCTTGCTCCAGTGCTGCTTTGGGAGGGAGAGAAACAATCATAGCCTTGTTGCACTGATGAGCTTGTCTTTCCTGTGCAAGGATGAAGATGCTTCCACTGAAGTAGGAGATGCTCTTGGAGACTTGGCAGCAAGGGCTCTTGTCAAATCCCCAGATCAACTGGAGCTGACTGAAGCTGTGAGTAAAACAATACCTGTGTTGACATGAGATGTGTACAAAGCTCCATAAGCTGAAGCCTATCCATTGGTTTTGGAGGAAATCCTGCCAGAGTAAAACTCCAATACTGGCTGAAGTACAGTGTCTGCAGCACAAACTGAAAGGGCTTTCAGCAGGAAAACAGAGAGAGCGTGCTTTGAAACACAGTTCTGGGCTTAAGGCAGTGTAACTGCCTGGAGCTGATCCAGGAATGAGGCTGGGACATCACTCAGTTAAGGACCCCAGAGCCAACCCTGAGCTTTTCAGGTGCCTCTGTGCAATACAGGGAAGTGTTCTAAAATTTTACTGCCATTTTTTCCCAGCTGAGTTCAGTAGGGTTGCCGTCAGTCACCTTTCCAGCTGCAGTTGTCTCTCTCTTCCCACTGCCTTATAAAAATCTAGCATTGCTCCCGGTCCTCTGAGTAGCTCTCATAGGGAAGCTTTATGCATTTCCTCTGACTCAGGTGGCAAAAACAGTTACCAGCAGTACTGTTTCTTGTTCATAATGGTCAATCCTGAAAGTACTGCCACTGAGCTTACTCTTTATTTTTGGACAGTGTAGGCTTGAAGACACAACTTGTCTGTTTTGCTCCATGGAATACATTTTTCAAGTGCTGCCGCATCTTAGATAAGAATTACCATCAAGAAAGCCCATTGAAATACTATGTAGGAAGTGGGATGACTCTTCTGGATTCCACTCTGGGCCAGCCTGGCCCCAAGCATTGTTCCTGTGGAGGCATCAGCTGCACACGGAGCATCTGCAGTGAACTGAACATCATAGAAATGAGCATAAACACGGTGATTTGTGTTGCTGCTTGTTGTATTAATAGTGAAGTTTTATTTACAATACCATTTTTTTCCATTCCAAAGGAATTAAAACAGGAAATTACACGCACCTTGACAGCTGATAATCCCCAGGCTCCTCAGAATATTGTCAGATTCAGCTTTAAAGTAAGTGTGGCATGACCTGTAAAACTGAAATGAGATTTTTTGCAACTGATTGGTTTTGTGTTTTCCTTTGAAATTTCCTAAATTTTCTGTTAATACAGCTTCATCTGTTTGCATATTTGCTGCCAATGGTTCCTAAAGGGTTTTGCAGAGGGTAAAAGTCTAAAAACATTGATGCATTTATTTAGAAGGAAGATATTACAATTACAGAACAAGAACTGGCAGTGAATAATTAATGCAGCTAATCTCAGGTGGTAACTTTTCCCATTCTGTGGGAATTAGAAGACAATAAGCAATGCTTTTCTCAGTCCTTAGGACAGCTATGCCTCAGTATCCACACGTAAAGATTCGGGTTTTTTGAATTATAGGAGAGCTCAGAAATATGTTTTGTAACTCACTGACAGTCTTTATTCTGGATGAGTCGGAGTGAGCAGGGGAGGGTGCATCAGTTGGCCAGAAAACATCCAAGAGTCACATCTTCACAGCCGTGTGTGCAGAGCATATGCTGCATTACCTTAGAGGAGCCTTCTTTTGTGTGTACAGCCAGCAACTGCAGGGAAGCTGCCTGGGAAGAGTGGAATGATGGCTTTGCCTCACACTCCTCTCTTGAAAGGGTTGCATGCCCTTAAAGAAAGGGCACAGGGACAGTTCCGCCAACTCTAGCATTGAATTATCCCAAATTTAAGGCAGGTGTCGTGGTTTAATCCCAGCTGGTCCCACATAGCCACTTATTCACTCTCCCATGGTGGGACTGAGGGGAGAATCAAAGCAGTAAAAGTGAGAAAACTTGTGGGTTGAAATAAAGGCAGTTTAATAGGGAAAGGAAAAGCTGTGCAAAGCAAAACAAGGAATTCATTCACCACTTCCGTGGGCAGGCAGCTGCTCAGCAATCCCCAGGAAAACAGTGTTCCATGTCTCTTAATGTTTGCTTGGGAAGACAAATATCATCATTACAAATGTCCCCCCTTCCTTCTTCTTCCCCCAGCTTGACATGCTGAGCATGACACCATAAGATATGGAATATCCCCATGGTCAGTGGGGGTCAGCTGTCCCACCTTGTCCCCTCCCAGCCTCTCATACCCCTCCAGCCTCCTCACTGGTGGGGTGGGGAGCAGAAAAGGCCTTTACTCTGTGTGAGCACTGCTCAGAAATACCTAAAACATCCTTGTGTTATCAAGACTTTTACCAGCACAAATCCAAATCATAGCCCCATAGTAGCTACTGTTTTACCCATGGCAAATTATCCCTAGCAAAACTAGCACCTAAGGAAACAGACAACCAGGTAAAATGTTCCTGAGTCTTTCTCATTTCTGTGTTACTGTGCTTGTTTGATCAACCATTACATGAGTTCACCAGAGAAAGGAAGTCAGTCTTGTGAAAGCAATTCCATATTTATGGTATATTAACAGGTGATCAGTGATCCATATATTCAAATCCTCCACAATAACAGTAGTGGGCTTGGTGCTATGCTTTGATTGGTGCAATAAACAGTATTTTTAAGAAGAAACTATTAAAGCATCTGTGGTCTGTGGTGTCTTCTGATTGCCTTCAGGTGCAGCTCAAAATCTAAATTATACAGATTGAGCTGTTCTCTCCTGTGATGATGGTGAGGCACTGGAACAGTTGCCCAGAGAAATTGTGGATTCCTCAGCCCTGGGAGTGTTCAAAGCCAGGCTGGGTGGGGCTTTGAGCAACTTGGTTAATGGAAGGTGTCCCTGGCCATGGCAGGGAGGTTGGCACTACTTTAAGATCCCTTCCAACCTAAACATTTTATGATCTGTGATTCTACAAGTCTGTGATTTTGTTGGGTTTTTCCTCTTTGTAGGAACGAGAATACAAGCTAGTAGACTACCTGGATCAAACAGCCATTCACTTCACTTTGAATGGCAACCTGATACCCAAAGATTCAGATGAAGGCAGGCGCCAGAGTATCAGATCAAGCACTGAAGCAGGTAGGTTTATTTTCTGAAATCACAGTAATTTTCAGAAAGGCACTGGTTCCACTTACTCAACATGACAGAATGATCATGCTTCATTACCACTGAGTTAAACAACTCCTGTCTTGGCTTGCATTGTTGCTGGGAATCAAAATCAGAAAAAACAATCAGCCAGATGTTTGCTGAAGTGTAGAAAGTAGTGTGTGCTTTTTGAGCCATCTGAACACTAACACTAAATTTTCAAAGTTAGTGTCTTTTAAACATCTTCCACTACCATTAGTTGGACATACATGTCTAAACTACTTAGCCTGCTTTGAAAGTTTCAGCCATGATTTAAAGTAGTAAGGCAGAAATGTTCGCAAATGGGGTGATCATTCAAGAAACTATCATATATTTGACCAGTTCTTAAATTTTTATCAAGACGTCTTCTTCCAGACAATGTTTGAGACAAGACACTGAGCTAATTGGACCTTTGATCTGAGCTACTGTTGCCATTGTTAGGTGTTCAGTCAAAAAGACACATTAATCAGAGACTGGAAAGCTCTGTTGTTAGTAAAGAATTCTTACTTGCAGCTTCTGAGGGTAGTGTCTCCTTTATATAGTACACTTAGCAAAATAGGCATGATGATTTGAAGGAGGGTAAAATGCTTAAAGGGATCTTCAGTGTCATGAAATCATGGATTGTTGTTGGAGGTGCTTTTCATAGATTCCAAACCAACTAGTTTCAGGCAGGATGACTACACAGTCAAGGCTGTGATTGGAATGTAACCATCTGTCATTCTCTAACAAGACTACTATATTCATTTTATACATATAAACAGGAACGTCCATTTTATAACTTCTCTGTGCTTTGAAAACATTCTTAATAGTTGTACATAACTGAAGAATTTTTGGAGGACAAAAAGGTCCGGAGCTGAAGGGATACCCAAAAGCAAAGCTCTTCAGATCACAAGTTTGCTCTGAGTTAAAATATTTTTTTTTAGTCTTAGTCCAGACAGAAGTATTGCAGTTTCATTTTAGTAATAATATTGTCACCTTTTGTGGCTTTGAGCAAACAATTACACTCCAAATTGTGAATTTGTTGTCTGATGAGGCAGCATTAGGAAAGGATGCATCTGTATATTAATGCTTCAGAAGACAGAGGATCTGCAGAATATGGTAAAATATGTCCTATTATTCTGGGCTTATTCACTTATCCTTTCTGTCACCAGAAAATGCTCCTGTTGAAACTCCTGCTGAAACATCTGAACAGGCAGAGGTTAAAGATGAAGAACACACAGCAGATACTGAGGTAATTCTCCACAGTCAGCTGAGAGATGTCCATTTTATTTGTAGTATTAGATTTGAAATTGGTTTGTTGAAAAGCTTCTGTGATTGATTCTTTTATATCTGAGATGTCTCTGCTGTAGGCGAGAACCTGCAGAAAACAGCTGGGGTCCTGCTGCCATTTTTCAGTTGCAGAAGCTGTGTAGGGGATCACATCAGATCTGTCTTAATCCAGATGTTATATCAAGGTGCAGTGTAATCTGATGGGATCTGGAATCTTCCTGGACAGTATGTCCATTGGTGAAAACCAAAATGTGTAGGGGTCAAGCAGCAGGCATAACTAAATGAAATGAACAGTGGCCTGATTTAAAGACAGTTGGCTGACAAGAAAGGAGTAGCCTGTGAGAAGTTTGTTCTTATCTACACAGTGTCAGACCCTGGAATCAAATTCCAGACTAATTTTAGATGAAGCTCACTGTCTAGCAAGGCAAAGAAAACTCAAGGTCGTTGGACTTCAATGGAATCTTCTGGTCCCTGGGTCCATTTTACCAAAGGCAGTTGTGCTATATTATCTCTTTCATGTCAGGTTTTGCTTTCAAGCAACCTTAGTTCCTGGATTTCTATACTCCCATTTAGATATCATTTCAGAATCTCCTCGCTCTGATTGCTGGAAATTTCCTAATTTACATCTTAAATATTGAATCTTCAATTACAGTCTCTTTCACTAGACAGCAGAAATCTAGCAGCCTGAGAAGAAGGAAAAGAGGTTCTGTTTCTTTCAGGGTGGAGTCACTGCTGTGTTTTTTTGCAGGCTGCAGGAGAGGGAGAAGAAGAGGGAGAGGAAGAGGGAGCAGGTGAGGAAGTAGCTGAGGCAGCTGAGGCAGGCGAGGCAGCAGAGGCAGCAGAGGCAGAAGAGCCTCCTCCTCCAAAAGCACCTGAGAAGAAGCTTCCAAACCAGTTCAACTTCATTGAGAGAGCTTCAATGACGCCCTTCAACCCTCTGCGGGTATGCTGCCATTCCATTAGTGACTTGGAGGATCTTTCCGCTGGGGGGGCATGTGTTTGTGTCATACCCTGTGATCTCTGTAGGTACCATTAGGAAAAAAAGTACACTGTTTTACTGTTGTAAAACTTTTGGGAAGAGGAAAATGGTGGCAGAAAATGTCTTGCCTCGTGGGCTCTTGGACAGCCTACAAAAAATTTTGGTGCTATGGTAAATCCTTAAGCCTCTACTTGGATATAGTATTTTTCATGGTTATTTTCTCATCTGAACAAGATAGGAGGAGCAATAGGTTAGGATAGTAGCTGAGGACTTGCAATGCATGAAAGCATTTCCTGTTTGGCACTCAGCCCTTTTATGGTCTCTTACTTCAATTCTTACTAGTGTAACAGGGATATTAATGCCTTTATATTAAAAGGACAAATGTATTTGTGCTTGTATTAAGCATTGGTACTACAGTAACAAACCCATGTGTGATAAATCTTTACTGCTGCTACATGGTACATCTCCCACTCTGTGCATGCACTTTCTAATCACTGCAGACCCAAAACCTTATATTCCTTCCCTAAGTTTTTTACTGAGCCCACAGCCATTCCCTTTCAGCATGTCTTCATGCGACCTCCTGGTTGAACAATCCCAGAGATGTTGGCCCCCAGCTGAGTACTCAAAAAGGAGGTTTCTGCATTAGAGATAGAAGTTTCAGGGAGAAAATTATCTTTATTTCCTTGCTACCCTACAATCAGAGTATAAGCAGGTTCCCCAGAGAGCCTCCCTGACTTCTTGCAGCCATTACAGGTGAAGTTAGGTGTCTTTACATCTGATTGACTTGGAGGGAGATAAGAGTAACTGTGCTGCTGGAGCTGCCTTCTCCTAGAAGGAATGCTCTCTGCTCACTGGTAGAAACAGAGTATCTCAAGAGAATTTATGTGACAGTGGGATGCTTATTACAAAGTTTGAGCTAAGATTTCTGCATCTTTCAAAAATCCCGGTGGAGGCCACGGAATTCATTATTTCTCTGTTCCCAGATCTGCATATTCTCTTCCCATTGATTTTATTGGGAGAGGCTTGTGTGCCTCTTTGTGATTCTGCCTTTGAAAGAAGAATATAGACCTTAAATAGCTGTGAAGTACTGCTGTATGCTGTACAAGATGTGCAGTTTCCACCTCTGAGACTTCTTTGTTTCAGAGGTCAGTGGACTGCTACAGGCAGCTTCTTAAAAATGTTCTGACACGACACTTTTTTGAAAGAAGATACTGTTCCATTAAATGAAAGTTTTACAGAAATATATTAATTCATTTCATAATGTTCGTTTAAGGATGATAAAGATATTATATCAGTAGCATCAGATGAATTGTTTATAAGTTTCATTCCATTCTCCTCTTTTGTTTGTCTGTTCTATCCAGTTGGCTGTTTAACATATAGGACAAAACTTTTCAAATTTGGTAGGAAGTCACAACTGATACTGTAATTGGTATCAGAATGTTTCAAACGGTAGAGATAAAACAAACCGTTTGAACTCCTTCAAAATTCAATACTAAAGTGAAATATGTAAAGTATGTGGAGAAAAAATCAGGAGATCTTGAGAACCTTCTTTTGGTCCAAAAGAAAATCTCTTTTTAGTTACATGATCACCAGGAGTGTTGTGGAGTGCTCTAGGAGTGCTTTGGACATCCAGTTAATCATGCAGACTGTTTCCACAACTGGACTGTGTCACTGCAAAGGGTTTCAATGCCAAGATTACTCTTCCTTTTGCCCTTTTTTTTTTTTTTCTAGGAAAAAGGATGTCAATCAGAGCCTATACCTTCTTTGAATTTCTCAGCCACCGTTCGCCAGGTATATATATTTGTATATACTCTTTACCTTTAAAGTTTATTAGAGTATATGTAGGAAACTGAGGTATGAGAAAGTTAAGAACAAATGGTTGTGTTTGCATTCCTTGCAGTGGAATGAATTCCCATACAGGGGCTTTGGTCTCTGTTTTGTATCTGAGGACAAACTAGTATGGCCCTCTTTTCTGCGTAATGGTTGAACTTGATCAGGGTTTATATTTCTAAGGTTAAGTATCTCAGTTTAGCTGCTTTTAACTGGTTTATTATTTGCCAGCCACCCTGACCAGTCTTCTTTGAAGACTCTTAAATGAGTGAAAATGGGGAAATTCACAGTGTGAGTATGGTTTAGGACTCAGCAAGAGGTGGACTGCAGCTTGCAGGGCACTGTCTCCTCTAAGGACACAGCTCCCTTTGGGGTGGGAACTCTCCTCTTGCTGAAGATCTTCCATCACTGTGTGGTGAGCAAGCTGGTTATTTAGGAGGATCTGTGGTCCAGCATTCATTACCTTGTCAGCTGCTGGGCACCTCCATCAACTTAAGCCACTTGAGGAAGGTTTAATGTGGTCTCAAAATACAGGAACAAAGTAATGAAAAAGCATTTAGGACATGTCTGCATTGCTAGCTCCATGTTGAGCACGTTGTTTAGAGAGTGCAGACCTCAGAAGATTTTGTACAGCTGGGAATTTACAAGGATTCATGGAGTTTTTGGGAGTATTGTTAAGAATTTGACATATGCAGCACTTGGGTTTTTACTTTTTCTAAGTTTAGTTGTATGCAAAAGCAGGTTTCTCAAGCCTGAAGCTGAACCCAATGAGAACTACAGCAAAATAAACACAGAAGACCGACCTATTAGCTCTGTTTTCTGTAGTGGGAATGTTTATATATTAATGATGAAAAGGATTTTCTCCATCTCTTATAATAATGTAAAAAAAAAATAAAATTTGGATGACATTTCACACATGAAATATGCTACAGCTTTTGTTGGAGAGGGAATCTAGCCAATTCTGCTGATTAATTCCCAGATATTTGCAAAATGTATTTGTGTCTGTCACTGATACAAATATTGTTTTGAACTAATGTATCAAACTGGTATGAAAATATTGTTTTGTTACCAGTGTAGCACAGGAACACCCAAGGACAAACTATAAGGCAATGGCAGCAATGTAAAAAATGTTGTTCTAGGAAAGTGATAGGAAGGGGAGTGAGGGTGTCTCTGTCAGGTTGATAGCTGTATCCCAGTCTATTCCTGAACCTGAAATCACAGAGTACTTGGCCTGAAACGTTCCCTCCCTCCAGCTGGAGTTTTCTTTTTTTTTTTTTTTTCCTGACAGTAAGATGACCTGAAACTTGAAACAGACATCTACAGATAATCGGGCTGTGGCTAAAATTTTGCATGAAATGTTTGAAAGCTAAGAGGAAAAGTTTTCCATTCCTTTCTTTTTATTCAACTGAAATTTTTGGTGGATCTAAAATAATATTATTACATAAACTCTTCCCCTCCCCTTCTTTTTCCTTCATGTTCTTTCTTATGCTCACTGTTTCCTATTCCAAACTTTTCTACTTTTTCTCATACTTGTCTCATCTTTGTCCTTTCCCTGATGTGTGGAATATCTTTCCATTAAATTTCTGCCTGCAAATTTACAACACCATGCAGTTTTTTTACTGAAGGTTTCTACTACCTTTCTTTATTGCAATGTTCTGGTCTGTATTGTCTGTTTGAATCATACTCCCTCTCCCAAGCTAATGTGTCAGATTGCCTTTTGTTTTTGTCCTGTAAGTAATATACCTGCTTCAGATAGAGTACTAGCACTTCAATACTAATGAATAATTCTTAAGTAGAAAAATTACTTTTGAAATCTGCTCAAGTAAGACATTTGTGGCATGTGGCACAGCAGAAGATGTAAAACTGCTCTCAGTTTGCATCATATGCTGCAGAGCTGGAGTTCAAGATTTAAATTGTGTTAAGCAGCTACAATTTAATTTTCCAGCACCACATGAGAAATGTCATAAATGAGATGTTTAATGCTTGTTTTCTATTAAACACTGGTAAATTAGCTAAACACAAAGTCCTACAAAAAAAAACCCCCAGAGTCAAAGCAGCAAATAGAGTGTTGGAGGAAGGAAATTATTAAAAATGCAATAATGTGTTCTTAAAACATGAGACATTCCCCACTGTGTTTTGAAAAGCCTAGACTTCAACCCTTCACTTTTTGTGCAAGGGGGCAGATGTTCAGCTAATTCCAGCATCAGTGTTACTGTGGTGATGACTGTCATATTTTTGTGATGGTGTAGATGACTGCTCTCAGGAGTGTTGATCAGGTATGTGTATTGATCAGGAGTATAAATCCTGCCTCTGTCTGTCTCTCAGTGGGACATCTATGATGCCTACGTGGAGGAACTTCAGAGAATGGAAAAGGCAAAAGAGAAAGAAAAAGCAAAACCCCAGGCAGTGAAGAAAGAAGAGGAGAAGAGAGGCGCAAGAAAGTTATCCTATGTGGAGATACAGGTATGCTTCATAATGCCAGAAGAATGTGCTGGGTACATCTGCAGTGCAAGTCAGATGAAAGCAAGTCATGTTGGCTGTGTAGCCAGTTGTCTCAGCTGGCAAGTAACAACTTTACGAAATGCGAAAATTACTTTTTGCTAGGAATTGTATTTCCTACAAAAAAATCCTGTTTTATACAGCAAACCAGGATTTCTGTTTTGCTATATAAAACAGGATTTCAGTTTTGCATGATCTTATTTTCAAAACTGATTTCCAAGTGAGGCATATTGCTTTCTTTTGTGCAGTATGCTTGTGTCTCATTTTTTATTATTATGTGAGGGATAAAAGAAGAAAATAAGTAGAAGTAGTCTGTTACTTTTCAATTGCACAGAATGCAGAGGTTTTACATACAATGTTTCAATCTGGAAGGCAGAGAAATTTAGCTGTACTGCAGTAAACCACTTTTCACTGTTTCCTAATTTTAATTTTAATTTTACAGAATTACAATTTATACATTTTCTGATTGTAGATACATAAATGATATAAAATGTATAATTTATATAAAAGTTAATGATAGCTAATTGAAATAGAAGACTAGATACTTAAAACTGAATAATGATTCTTTGAGGCTTGATGAAATTTGGGGGGAGGGGGTTGATGCCTCTATTATGCGTTTAGTTGGAAAGTGACAGAAGTGTCTCTCTTCAGTGCTAGGAGTTCTGTGCCATGGTGAGTAATTACACACCATCCTGTTGCCTCAGTCAGGGTAATGTGGCCATCCCAAGAGAAGGTCAGTCACTGTGAATTAGCACAGTGAATGCAAGGGCTGCAGAACTGGAGCACCTCCTTCAGTCTGGCTTCTCAGACTAGCAGGTATCCTAATGCCTGCCACACTGATGCCCTCCAAGCTGATGCTGTGACCTTGCTGTAAGGGTAATACTGCTTCCTAATCCAGGCTCCTCTGGAGTAATCAGGGGTAGCCTGGGAGTGACTTGTGGGCACAACACAACTCATTCCACTCAAGGGACGGTATCCCCATCTTAAAAACATCGTCCCACTTCAAGCACTGAAGATACACTATGGCAACCCTGCAAGATTTTCTTCATGCTCCAGAATGTTTTCAAGTGGTTCATAAAGTTTCTGTTAGGGTTTAACAGAGTCTGATCTATACAGAATTGTGGGTGGTTCTTTCCTTCCCAGTTTAAGTGAAGCCATTTAGAAGGCAAACTGAAATAATTTCTGTGATGACTGGAGCAAAGTACACTGAGAACTGTAATACAAAATCATGGAAGTGAGTTCTTAATTGGCCCCTAAAATAGGTGTAGATATATCAACATATGTAAGATATGTATGTATATATATATATCTATGTAATAAGAGCTGACTCCTGAAACAGGCTTTATCACTTTCATACCATATGGCTGATACAATCTGCAGAGGATTTGGTTGGTTTAGCCACCCCACAGCACTGTGCCAGCATAAATCTTACAGTATAAACAGACCATGTTCTGACAGGCTTCTTCCTGTGAATTGTGCCAAGGAAATTCCAGGTCCTTTTGAAAACTAGTAAACCTTTCACCTGAGTATGTTTTGGAGAATTAAGCCTGAAGTCAAGGCTGCAATTACAGGCTTAAAGGACGGACTGCTAAAAACTGATAATGAAAATAAAGTAAATATTCTACCACTGAAACCATATTGTAAAAAGCCTGCTTCACACTAGTGACAACAGTGGGAATTCAGTCACTCATGATCTGTTCCTTTGGTGCTTTGCTTTTCACTCTTAACACTTTGCAGAGGGCTTGCAGGGAAGACAGAAAGTCAAGTGAAAGAGAAAGCTTCTCTATGCAGAGCCAGTGTCCCAGATTGAGGCCCTCTGTGAGGCTGGTGTACCAACTTTAAGTGCATGAAAGACCTGCTAAATTTTCCACTCATTAACTGTAAAAATGCAACCTGAAGTACTCCAAGGCTCAAATCAGGCTTACAACAGTCCTTGTTCATTTTTAGGTCTATGTAAATTAAAGGTTGATGGCATCACAATCTGTATTTCTGGTCTCAAGTCAGCAAATGGAGAAATGGGTTTTGTGGGACTTTTAACTCACAGGTTACATACCTTGCATCATGTTATTGAAGCAGAGCTTTCCCAGCTGAACACTTTCTGAGGATAAACTGTGGTTGATCATTGCTGAAGGGAACTGTGGAACATCAAGCAGGAGACATGGCTGATCTGGATCAAGGATGCAGTGGCAAGAAGCAGCAACTGATTTTCGCCATTGTTTTGGTCAGGCTAGGTATTAGCAAAAGTTACTGTGAAATCTACTGAGATAGCACCAAATTCAACCTAAAGGAAAGAAGAAGAGAAAAGGAGTGGCTCTTACCGTAGGTGGATACCTGGTAGAAGCTGTTGCTGTGGTAGGAGGCCATGAAAGAGAAGATCCAAGAGCTAGAGCCACACCTGGAGATGATGGTAGGGATTAGATCAAGATTTGAAAAGGTAGTGGATAAAAAGAGAGAGAAAACAGTTCTAGTACTGAGTAAGAGGTCAAGAGAACACATGACTGGGAGAGGAATGATGGGATCTGTGAAAGAACATGGTCAAAAGCAGAAGAGAGGAGGGAAGATGAAGGGAGGAGGGGAAGGCAGGGGAGGAGAGTAGAGCCTTCACAGTTAAGCAGAAGCTTCTCATAGGGAAAAAGAAGTAGAATGAGGCTATGCATTGCACTGAAGAGTTAGGAGAAGTAGGGAGATTGTGGTTTAGCAAAGCAGAAGAGAGGCAGCCAACAAAAAAAGGAATGGAGGTAACCAAGGATACCAGCAGAAAGAAGGATGGGAATGATATAAAGATATGGGTGAATAAAAGTTGCAATAACAGGAAGTATTTGACTGGAGACTGTGATGAAAAACTCTTAGAAATCTCTCAGTGTGCCTCTTTTCCAAATGGATCTAGAGAAGAAAGGGTGTGCTACATCTGAGGGCAGTGATGCAGCATTTGAAACTTTTCCTCAGTTTTCAGTGAAGGCAGTACACAGAACATGGAGAATATCAGAATATCAGAGGAACGATATGAAATTTTCTGAGCTGAAAATATCTGGAAGCAAAGATAACTAGGCAGAAGCGTTGTCCTGCTCTTACTGTTCCTAAGCCATCTGCTTATGGTGGATGTCTGATGGAAGCTGTTGCTATGATAGGAGGCCGTAAGGGAGGATACTTGATGATCTTAAAGGTCTTTCCCAATGTAAATAATTCTATAATTCTACAGTACTGAGCCAGAGACTTGCTGGGTCTGATCCAGTACAACCCTCCTCATGTTACTGCATGAACTTGTAAATTACAGTATCTGAGGTAGAAACAAAATGCAAAGACCTTCATGCAGTTGATGCAGGCTTGTTTCTCTGACCCTGAGCTGGCAAGGCATGAAATCACAAACCTAATAGTAAGGATTTTTAATGAATCTATGCAAAAAGGGGTGGAGCTATGTAATTAGAGTATCACAAAGACATGTTTTATGTAAGAAGGGTAAAAGTGATTTCATTAATTTGACCTTTAACAGTACATGAGGCAAGAGAATTAAGAGGGAGGAAAAGAATACGGAACTGGGAGTAAAAATGAAGTGTAGTAAAATAGCACATGTTTACCAAAGGTAAGCTGTGTCCAAATAATCTCATCTCTTCCTTTGATGAAAGGCAAGTTGTGTCTTCCCTCAGTGAGGAAAGTAGAGTACAGGTGATCTAGCTGCAATTCTGCAAAGCTATTGATATGGTGCCATTAGGCAACTGTTAGACATAGCAGAAAAGTTGTTATTCGTACAAATTGGGTGGGACTAGTGGAGAGGGAGACGGCATTTTGGAGTATCAAAACAATCTTTGATGAGGTGAAGGCTTAGTTTGTAATGACAGAAAGAAACATGAGTGTGTTGGTTGGAGAGTTGTGATGTGGCTACGAAAGACATGTATATTGCTGGAATATACTTGGTGATGGATAGCAGAGAAGCTGTTTATGTTAGGTAAGGTGGGGTGATACATGGATACATGGTGTACTACAGGAGTAGTACAGGGATATGTGATTTTAATCACCCCTTTTCAAAGATGATAGATTGCAAGCCTCCACAGATACGGAAAAGACTATAAGAAATGGAAAGCTTAAATACATGACACTAAAAAATCTTAGCATATTTATCTGTTGATGCAAAGGTGGAGAGGGAATCGGAGTTAGATAACAGAGAGGGAGAATTACCAAGGCAGAGGATCATCATCATCATAGATGGCTGTGAACCAGTAAGGAATATGTTAAAGCTGGAACTTACTGCACTGCAACAATCTCTAATCTCCTCTGAAACAAAAGTGGTTGATCATTGTCATAAGAAGTCCAAACAAAATTTATATTCAGCAGAGAAATGTGCATTTCTGAATCATGTGGGGTCCTGTCTGACTTGTCTAGCTCACTATAGCTTTACCCCTTTCTGAGATATGCCTGGTGAGACAGCCCACAGGGCCATAGTTATTATTTGGCAGCCACTTGGAAAGCACTAATATTTTTTACATAACAGCTGAAATTAGAATGCAGTTACTTTCACATTATTGTTCACTTGTTCCTGGTCATCCCTAGGACTGGAAAAGTTATTACTAACTCCATTGTCATCAATTTGCTGTTAACAGTGTATCAGAACTAAAAGTGAAGAGTGAAAACAATCAGTTGAGTCCAATTCTGGAAATTATTAAGTAGTTACTACACTTCAACCTGAGGAGCTTTAGCTGGGATTCGCAGTGGATGTGTTTGCAGTGCATGGAGGTGTTGGCTGGGCAACAGGTGACAACAGCCCTGTACTGTACGTCTTTCTTTGCAAGCCAGGGGCTCCTCTAGTCACGGCATGTGTATGGCTAGAGGTATGAGCAGTTACTGCAATGGTTTTAGGTTGGGATTTGTCTTCTGGATATGCAGTTACACACCAGCAGAAGCTTTTTCTTGTGCTTCAGGTTGCAGGAGTTACACGTTGCAACTGGCCAGCTGCTGAGAGGCAAATATGAAGCCATTAGTGTTAATGAATTGCAGAGCAAGACCAAGACATTTCTTTTCAAAGTATTAGCCCATTATCCATCTTACATATGGTTCAATTAACATTATTGCTGTTCTAAAAATAACTTATGAACAGAAATAAAACAAATTTGTTATCCTGTGAGCTCTCATTGCATTTGATTAGCTGGCCCAGAATTGGCCTTAAGCAGAAAAGTGAGTTTCAAACAGAAATTAAAAAAAATAAAAAAGAAATCAGGCCTAGCCCA
>JAWMRA010000090.1:61390464-61433778 GCA_035584735.1 Pseudotriccus pelzelni | reverse complement strand
GCTGCCAGGGCACTGTTGGCTCATATTCAACTTGCTGTTGACCAGGACTCCCAGGTCACTTTCCACAGCACTGCTTTCCAGCATCTCATTCCCCAGTCTGTATGAATATCCAGGGTTGCCCCATGCAGGTGCAGAATCTGGCACTTGACCTTGTGAAACTCTGTGTGGTTGGTGACTGTTCAGCCCTGTAATTTTTCAAAGTCTCTCAGCAGGGCCTCTCTGCCTTCAGGGGAGATACCAGCTCCTCCCAGTTTAGTATCATGGGTAAACTTACTTTGTGTACCTTCCAGACCTGCATCCAATCTGTTTTTGAAGACACTGAAGAGAACTGGGCCTAAGATGGAGGAGCCCTGCAGAAACCCGTTAGTCACAGGTTGCCAGCCTGAGTGACCCCTTTCACTACAGCCCTTGTTGCCCTACTCATCAGCTTGCTGTTCACCCACTGCATGATGTAATTATCTATCTGTATGCTGGACATTTTGTACGGAACTATATTTAGGGAGCCCAGCTCTCTGAAACTCACAGATACATTAGAAAGTCATAAAAAATAGAGCTGAAAATAATTTCAGAAACTTATTAGTCCATCTCCATGCAAAATAGTACTTTATTTAAAACATGGGTTTGAGGTCTAAGCTTAGTCCACCTAATGATGATTGCAAGCACTATAATTCCTGTCACTGTTGACAGCATAGCCCTTATAGATGTCAAGCAATCCTTGCAACAAGGACAGAAGTGTATGTTTGAGAAGGAGAACCTTAAAAGACTGAAAAACTTTTATTCAACAGTATAGGCTGCAGGCTTAAGGAGACTTGGTGTTACAAAATGCGCCAGGTGTTTGTGGGTAATTTTCTTCTCTGCAATGGTAGATTCTGAGGCTGTGATGCAGGAAGATAGTCTGGAATGGATTTACATAACAAGCTGCTGTTAAATTTGGTATTTTCTGATGAGTGACCAAAGAGCTTTAAGTAAAAGCCCTAAGTGGATTGAATACTGCCTAAAAAATTCAGATCTTTGAACCAGATCACGGAAAGTGTCTTCCAAGATGTTTATGTATTTAAATTATGTTCCCAGAACAGGCAGAAGAGACTTCTGAGAGCAGAAATCCCTGCTAATCTTTCTCTAACCTACATGAGTTTATTTTTATGTTGGGAATAGAAATTGAAGACCTTGTCAGACAGGGAAAAAGCATTTTGTATTGTTTAGATGAAATTCCTTGTCTTGTATAAGGCTATGGGCATATGCAATTCGTGTGAGGGAATTGCTCTGGAGAGGAGTGATCTGACAGGACCCCAGTTGCATAATTGGCTGTGTGCTGGACCAAGTACAGCAGCAAGTTCCAGCCTTTTCTGACCCCACAGTGAAGCTATTGAATTTTCTGGGTCAAATACTACAAAAGGCTGATAGAGATTAATGTGGCCCACACACCTCAAAGAGAAGTTCATATTGCAGCCTGAATTCAGTTTGCTGTTTGGCATACATCTGTATAAAGCACTAAAATGCTGTAACAGATCCCATCTTTGGGAAAATGTCTCCATGTCCATTCAGAATCATGTGCCCAGCATGCAAGTTGGCTAAAATAAATACATCTTCAATGGTAAAAGACCCACGCTCACTCTGATGTTTTATTAAGAGGTTTGAGAACTGCATTGTACCAGTGTAGTGGCTGACTGTTTCCTTTTATCTGTGAATGTATTTTTTATTGACCTTTTGATACTTTTGCAGATTGAAAGACTGTCACCTTTTGTGAATGCTGGTGATGCCAGTTATTAATGGTTAGTTGGTACAAGAGTTAGTGATACTTAAATATCAGTATTGAAATAATGTTGAGAAAAAAAAGACAACAATCACAGAAGTAAAACATAATGGTTGCTTAGTTTTCAGTGATTTTAATTGATTATATTTTAAAATTTAAATTGTTACTGTAATGGGATATTACAGTACAGAAAACAACATCAACAGAATGAGCACAGAGGAAACTCTGAAGTGAATATGTTTTATTTGTGAATTGCTGTAAAACATTTGTATGGGCACTGAGTATCCCCACAATCAAAAAGGAACACCCTGGAGGATTTGGGCTTGCTCCATACTAATTTGAGTGCTGTTTGTGCTATGTGATTTTTTTAATAGCTGCAAGGAATTTTCCATTACTACATTCTATTAATTAAAAAAGGCTCCTGGGTAATAAAATAGGAAATAAAATGTAGCAATCAGATTCCTCTGAGGCAAGCATATCAAAAGGCATTAATAACTAGGTCTAATGCTAATCTATTATTATATCCATGAAATCAGTTCTGATAAAATGTTTTGATGAGGCAAATATCTGGGAGGTGACAAGAAATGGAACAATCAGATCAAAGAGCAATTTAGATCCCTTTATAGCAGAGTGGAAGGCATCACTCTGTGTTACAGAGAAGAATTTGAAAAGAAAGCTGTGCAGTCGTATGAAGGGAAGCCCCATTTTGGGGAGGAATGATTTTTAAAAAGTCTTGTAAAGAAACCTCATTGCTGGATTGGATCAGAGTTCCTTGGTGCTGTAGAGAAGGAGGGCTGCAAAGGAACTGAGAGGCTAAAAGAACTTTTTAAAACAGTTTTTAATTTAGTGCTGAAATTACTGCCCTGGAAAGGCATGATCATCACTGGTGACATGCCAAGGGGAAGGGTGACAGACTGCGAAGAGTTCAAAAAAGAATGAAAGAATGATATAAGAGCAGGATGACTGACCTGGGAAGCAAATTTAAGGAATTCAGTTTGTTCAGCTTGTCAAAGAAAAGCTTATTAGGTAGTCGGATTGTGGTCTGTTAACTCCCTGTACTGGGAAAGCAGATCATGTAACAAAGGGATCTTTAATCTGCCAGACAAATGATGTAACAAGATCAAAGAAAAGCTGGAGCTACATGAATCAGGCCAGACAATGTGTGGCTTTTAATAGCAGATGGGCAATTGAGAGCAGTTAATTTTGGCATGTAGTAAATTCCCACCTTCTGGAAATTTTAAAATGTGGAAATTTTAAAGATACTATATTTGTTTCTTAAGTTTTGGTTGGTTGCAAGCATGATTTCTTCATTCAAAGCAAGGTTTAATGTAGAAAAATCTTGTGGTTTTGATATTTTATCTTCTTATGATTTATTTATTCTTCTAACATTTTTTGGTCTTCTTTCTGCACTGTCTCATGTTGGAGGCTTTAAAGTTCATTTGCAAAACATCTATATCCTCCTCCATGATCTGACAGTGTTTGGAAAACCTCCCTAGTGGAATCAGTGTTAGAAATTTAAGCCATCATACATCCGGTATATTGAGATAACTCATTGTGGTCAATTAAACATAATTACACTGAAAATCACACTATAAAATCTGTTTTCCAGATAGTAAATATCTCTTACCACGTATACAGGGAGTGTAAAACTGACAGGACCTATTATACTGTCAACTCAGTTAGTAAATATAACCTAATAAGTGTAATATATTAAGTGAATCATATGAAAGATTAATTTCAGTTGGAGACTTAATTACTAATTTTCAATGTAAATTCTGTAAGCTTTGCCTAGTTTTTCCTAGGCTTAACCTTTTAATTCCTGTAATTTTCCATCAGCTCACAACATCATCTTTTGCTGTAGCATTTTGTTAAACACGAAACAGTAAAGAGCTCTGTTGATGTGTTTGGGGGAAAAAAAATGTATTAACAGTTTTCCAGAGCCTGGGGATCAAAGGAGCTGCTCAGCCATCCTGTTGTGTCTCCAGTGCATTGCAGGCCATTAACTTCCACCCACTTACCTCTGTGTGTAGCCCAGTGGGTTTGATTAGTACGTTTTTGTCCTCAGGACACTAAACGTTTCTATGCCATAGTCTTACCTCTTCGATAAAACTAGTCTGACACCTTCCTTTTCTCAGCTTTGTGCCTGGAAATAGCTACATTTAAGTTACTGTGGGAATTCTTTTTTTAGCATTTGCACAACAGAAACCAAGGATCAGTAGGTTAAGTCGCTTTGTCGTCAATGTCAAGGCAATGGTCTGGTGATGAAAATCTTCTAAAAGACTTCCTAGCCAGTCCATACTGAGAGACCCCCTGACTCAGCAGGAGAAGATGGTCAACAGATATTGAGGACAGGCAGAACAACCCTACATACTCTTCCTTAAAAGCATTATTTTTTGCTCTATTTTAAAGATTCATTTTCTGACATACAGATGTTCTTATGCCTGTGTTCTATAAGGTAAACACTGTTTGGTTTTGTATTTTGCATTCCCTCCAAATACTACAGTTATATTGTCATCATAGCTTGACTTTTCCATAACAAAGATTCCTGGAATCAACTCTACTTTTCACACTCTAGTCTAAGTAGCAAAAAATTTGCCAGGCCCTAAGGCTCTGATGGCCCTGACCATATTCACCAGCATCTCTTCTCAAGAGCAGTGGCTGCCCCCTGAGCCCCTGTACCACTGGCTGTGTTATTGTGCTGCAATATCAGCTCCCCATCATTTAGGGAGCAGCCAGTGATTCCTGCAACCAATCCTGACACACGTCGTGTTTCCCCAGCTACCCAATGCTTATGTAGATAAATAGCAAAGTAAAATCTGGATAAAACGCAAGCCAACATTACTTAGCTGAAGTGTATTTACTCATGACAGATATTAAATTAATTTTCCATTTTACCTTGTACTGTAAAGGGCTTGGTTTTCTTCTGCTTGCTTTATGTTTCATAGATAAAACCTTGACATGGGGTACAAAGCAGATTTAATCTGAGTGCTTTGACTTCTATCTGAGAGATAATAGTAGCAATACAGCCTTGATTTAACTCTTTTTGCATTAGGATTTGAGGATGAGGTTCAGTAACATGGGTAGATTTATAAAAGATAGGTACTTTTAAAATTCTTTTTGCCTTACAATAGTCCAGATTTATATGTAACTTTCGTTAGAGGAATTCCAGAGTGTCCCTGCAAAGGGAGACTAAATAAATTTATTTGTTTGGCCTCCATAGTGCTCCATACATGTATCAAAGCTGATGAATGCCAGGAGGCATAAAAGCTGTGTAAGGCTTGTGCAGACACATGTATTAGTTTAAGGGAGAGTTTGGTATGCTGTGGGTTTGCTCTGGTTGCGTCCTAGGGAAAGGCTCTGGATTCAGTGACCTTGAGATGTTTTTCCACTTCCTCTGTTTTTGAGATGTGGCTGATGTGATTGTGAAATCAGCCACACAGATAAGGAATACCACTGACTCTGTAAGGCTTATTTATTAGCTAATGCATACTTTCCTGTGGTTAATCAGCATTAAAGCTCAAAAGTTTTTAAATCCTTGTTAAGAAGATAGAGCTATTGTTAATCCGTCATGACTACAGGAATGCAGCCTCAGTGGTGAAGTGTTGCTGTTGAAAAACACAGTGATCCTACAACTAATTTGTACAGAATTCTGTTATGGTTTTTTCAAAAGTTTACTGTTACAGGCTTAGATACAATTGGGTGATCGTAATTTTTCAGTTGCATTCAGAGTCTTTCAAGCTAAGGAGCTACTTCAATGGTGAATCCCTGTGCAGAGGCTGTACTTTGGCAAGCAGTTCCCTCGGAGTAAAAGACGAGGATTTCAGGGATCTTCTTTGAGGAATCCCATGGTAACTGGCTCTGCAGGGAAGAGGGTTCTGAGAGAGTTGGTTGGTATTCAGGGATTTCTTCTTCCAGGCTTAAGAACAATGCATCCCAATGAGCAAGAAATCAGGCAAAGGGGGCAAGAGATCTGTCATTACTCTAGACTCCTGTCATTAGTCCAGTGTAAGCAGGAAACACACAGGAGATGGAAGCAGGGTCAGGCCACTTGGAATGAACATAGAGATATTATCAGAGTAAGTAGAAATGAGACAAGAAAGGCAGAAGACCATCTGGAATGGACAGCCAAAGCTGTCATGGACAACAAAAAGTCTTATTCAAATACATCTATAACAGAAGTAAAACAAAGGATAATGTGGGCTCATTACTAAATGGAAGGGGGACCCTGGTAAGAGAGGAGGCAGGGAAAGAAAAATTACTGAATGCCCTCTTTGCACTACTCTTCACTGACAAGACCAGCCCTCAGGAATCTCTGACCCAGAAGACCAGGGTCAGAGTGTACACCAGAGTGTTCCTTTGGTCAAAGAGGATTGGGTCAGAGAATGCCTAGGCAAACTTGACATTCACGAGCCCATGGGTCCTGATAGGATGCATCCAGAACTGCTGAGGGAACTGGCAGACACCATAGGCTGCTCGTAATCATCTTTGAAACTTCGTAGCAGTCGGGAGAGGTGCCTGAGGACTGGAAGAGAGCAAATATCATCCCAGTTTTCAGAAAGGGCAAGACGGAGGACCCAGGGAACTATTGGCCATTCAGCCTCACCTCAGTCCGCAGAAAGGTGAGGGAGTGCCTCATTCTGGGGTCCATCTCTGTCTGCATGGGTGACAAGAGGATGGTCAGGAGCAGTCAGCATGGGTTCACTAAAGGTTCATCGTGCTTGACCGCCCTGATTGCCTTCTGTGATGAAACGGCTGCCTGGGTGGATGAGGGGAGAGCAGTGGATATTGTCTGCCTTGACTTCAACAGGGCTTTTGACACTGTCTCTTGCAACATCCTCATAGGCAAATTCAGGAAGTGTGGGCCGGGTGAGAGGACAGTGAGGTAGACTGAAAACTGTCTGAACAGGAGGTCCCAGAGGGTCATAATTGGTAGCATGGGGTATAGTTGGAGGCTTTTCACTAGTTATGTTCTCCAGGGTTCAATACTGGGCCCAGTATCGTTTATGTTATTCATCACTGGCTTGGAGGAAGGGCAGAGGCGTCCTCAGCAAGTCTGGTGATGACACAAGGCTGGGAGGAGTGGCCAATACTCCAGAGTGCTGTGTTGTCCTTCGGAAGAACCTGAATAAGGTGGAGGGAGGGACAGAGAGGAACTATTTGAATTTCAGCAAAGGCAAGTGCAGGTCCTGCACTTGGTGAGGAATAAGGCCGTGCAGAGGCTGGGGGCCAACCTGCTGAGAAGCTGCTCAGCAGAAAAGGAGCTGGTGGTCCTGGTGGACTACAGGCTGTCCCTGAGCCAGCAGTGTGCCCTCAGGGCACAGGAGGGCAATGGTGCCCTGGGGTGCATTAGGAAGAGCATTGCCAGCAGGTCACAGGAGGTGATCCTTACCCATCTACTCAGCCTGACCTCATCTCTTCATGTTTGGAGTGCTCTGTCCACTGCTGGGTTCCTCAGCACAAGAGAGACATGGAGCTCCTGGAGCAGGTCCAGGACAGGGCTGTGAAGAGCATTAAGGCACTGGAACATTTCTCTGATGAGGAAAGGCTTAGAGAGTTGGGCATGTTCATACCAGAACAGAGATAACTGAGAGGGGACCTCATTGATGTCTGTACGTACCTGAAGAGAGGGTGTCAGAGGACAGAGCCAGGCTCTGCTCAGTGGTGCTGAGCAGCAAGACACGAAGCAAAGGGCAAGAACTGATCCACAGGAAGTTCCACCTGAGTATGAGGAAGAGCTGCTTTCCTGAGCAGGTGGCCAAGCTCTGGCACAGAGAGGGTGTGGAGTCTCCCTCACTGGAGATACCCAAGAACAGTTGGCTGCAATCCTGTGCCATGAGCTCTAGGATGACCCTGCTTGAGCAGGGAGGTTGGACCAGATGAACCACGGTGGTGCCTTCCAGCTTGACCCATTCTGTGATTCTGTGGTTTTGTGTGTTGAGGGGGTTGCTACAGCAAACACTGTAGTGTCTGTCCTGTCATGTGGAAATTGCTGCAGGAATTTTTAATGAGCATGATGCCATGTGGCTGGGATGTATGGGTATACCAGCTTGAGATAAATTTTTACGTCTTTCAGATGTAATGCTAATGTAGTCTTGAACATACCACTCCAATCAGCTTCCTTGGGTTAGATTACCTTATATTGCTACAAAAATTTTGTGTCTGCATTGAGATGAAGTTATCCGTCTCCTCTAACTTAGTTGGGAAAAGATAAATCACTATATCTGAGGTTTGAAGAGCTTGTTATCAAACCTTCTATGCAGACATTACTAGCAGTGTCAGTACCACACTGGCCAGATAGGTTAGGTATTAACTCAACTTCCACTTAATTTGCTTTATTGCTTAACTTAGTAGTACTGGCCACTGTAGAAGTATCTATATAGAGAACCTAAGTTGTATGAATCAGCATGGGCAGCATCACTGTCAGTTAAACCCAAGAGTTATGTTACAGTACAGAAAACTATAGGGCACGTATCATAAAACATGCAAAATTTCCTCTATGTAACTTCTCTCTATTAGTTGATCTGCCTCCTGCTACACTGCATTCCATAGCCACTGTTAAAATCAAGACCATGTACATAAATAATTTTTGTTACAAACCACTCTAGGCAAAATATCTCTATATTTGAATCTAACCACTTAAAAAGTATATTAACTAGTAGTAATTTCTTTTGGCAGATGCCCTTAAAGCAAAATAAGCTAGATTATTAAAGCAGTCTGTGGGACAGAATTTAGGGACATAGGGAGTGATGAAATAAATATTTTTTTTGTCTGTGATAAAAGTAGTATATTTAAAATTGTTTTGGATGCAACAGAAGGATTTATGATGTCTTCGTCGGAGAGTTTTTTGATGTATGGAAGTCTAGAAAACAAGAACGCTAAGTAGGTAATACTAATAAGCATTGGGAGTTTGTATTTCAGGTAATAGTTAAATTTCTCTTGGCAGTTAGGAAATGTTTCCCTGTGTATGGCGTGGTATTGCCAAGTCTGATCATTCAAAGACTGCAAGACGTCGTCAGATTATTACAAATTAAAAGTCTTCTTTTTATTTGTCCTCTGAACTTTCTTTCTAGTGTTTTAAAACCTTCCTTTATTGCCATGAGTGCTACTACTGTTTGTTCTGAAACAGAGTAGGAGATCTGGTGTTTAAATATTAAAGCTGAGGCTTCAAAAAAACACCTTCCTGCTCTGGCAGCACTCCTGATTTCAGGAAACTGTCAGCCCCGTTGTGGCTCCTATAGGTTGCCGTGCTCAACTCTCTGAGCAGTGTCTCCTCATGAAGGTAGAGGCAGTGGTTCCCAAATAAATGGACTTAGAAAAAAAATCCCAGTGTGTTTGTGTTTATGGAAATCTTAAGACTTGCAGCTTTTGCATTTCATGTATCTTGAGAGACCAGCTTGCAGGTCCTCCCCGATCCCTGGAATATAATAGGAAATTCCTGGTAAGTCACAGGTCTGCTCCAGCTCTACTAGTTTGATGCTCCTTGCTGTTCATTTGCTTCCTTTAAAGCACTTTAGTTAGTTTGTAATTAGATTAAATTGCTGTTGTGGCTGAGCTATTTATGATTTTTAATGTAATTTTCCAAATTTGCATCCCCACTGAGAAAAATTAATTAAGTTTTGCAAAGGCAAGTTTGGAATACATTTTCAGATTTGCAAAAGGGTTTTCAAGATTTTCAACCAAATCCCAAGCCCCAGTGGGATCTCCCATACTTAAAAGGCATCAGAACTTGGCTTCTTATATGCCTCTTGTACTGCAGGATCTCTGACAGCCTCTAATCCTTCCAGACTTCACAGCATGCTCTGAAAATTGCAATTTCCTTTTCCTCTTTGAAACAAATTCTTATCATTTCTTGCATATGGTATTACAGCTGACAGCATGTAGTCCCAGCCTGAATACTAAGACTGTAATTTTGTTTCTTGAGTTGTGCTACAGTGTATAAATTAATTCAATTGGACTTTCAAGGTAGATGCCACCAAAAGGAAATCTCAATTAATTTACAAATGACAGCCAGTTGGCATTGTGTTCTATACTGACCACCAGCTGGTTCACATTTTTACAAGCTATTATTTTCCCAATTTGAATTCTATGATTTCTAGAATCATCAGCTTTCTCCAAGGCCCACCGGATGCTATTTGCACTATTAATCATGCATTTTGTCTTTTACTTAGCACAATTAGTCACATAACTGCAGAATTAGTTAAGAGAAAGGGCAGAATGAGACTTCCAGATGAAGTGGAAAAATAAATTGTTGTCAGTTTGGGCAACAGCTGCATGTCAGGAATTCTGAAAACCATATGTAATGACCGAGATAACTGGGCAAGGAAAGCTTTCTGCCAATAGGGATGATTACCACATCTTACTGGTATTTTCAGTGTTGGGTAGGACAGATCAATCAGGCAATTAAAATGCTGCCAGGCTGTACTCTGATTTCATGCTCAGATTTACCAGGGTGTCTGGCTATGAAGTTATATCTAATTTCTGTTCACATAAACAAGTTTAGAATCAGTCCTCTGTTTTCACTGGGAAGGTGTTTGATGATGTCTGCCTTCTGCGTTACAACATAATGTTTTTCCTTGTTTGTTGAAAGGAACTTTTAATTAGCACGTGGGTTTGATTTTAATCTTTGGCTCTTGCAGGTTTGGTTTCATACAAGAAGTAAAAATTTAAAGAATTATATAAAATCATGCTGGAGTGGGCCTCTAATTCTGTATATCAGGGTAGACTTAATTCTGCCTAATGGCTTCTGAAAAATGTGTGGCATTTTTAAGACCGGTGTCTTAAAGCCCAAGAGGCTGAGGCTTTTATCTCCTCTTAAGCAGCTTGTCTCAGCATTGTCAGACTCACTTGCTGGAGAAATCCTGCACAAGTGCACCTGACATCCCTTGCCAGAGGGTTTGTTAAATCTCCAAAGCTGAAATTTGCTAGTAAAGGGACAGAACTTGAGATGGAAAACAGATGAGGGATTTCCCACTTCTGTCAGGTGGGCAAGTAAGGATACATCTTTCCTGGAGAAGAGTCTCCTTTCCTGTGATGGTACTGCAGAAATGTTTTAGTTCCTTGTGTGGATGTGCATGCAGAGGATCTTGAAGCTCATCATAGGCTATGCCCTACTGATGTTCCTCTCTTTGGAGAGAGACTCTTGCAAGGGAACACCTCTTCAAAATAAGGTTCTATTGCATGAAAATATCCACAGAGGACCATCCATGGGTTAATGACTGGTCATATGTTTTGGTTCTTGTTGGGACATTTCTGAAGGACACTGAATACCAAGGAAGCAAAGCTCTTTACTACTCCTAGTGATGTCCCCTGTTTTAACCGGCAAAGAGCGGGCCAAGGGCTTGCACAAAGACTCCGAGTGTGCTCCAGCATTTTTGTGTGCTGTGTAAAGATGGAGCAGAAGAGAATACCCTGTGTATCCCCTGGAAACTGGGATAGCTCCTGTCAATCAGATATCTACAGATTGGATCTCTGGGAATGCAGACTTTGTATGGGCAGAGTCACAGGTGAAGGCATTTGGTGTAGTACCACATGTGTTAATGTTGGCTGGCGTCCCCTCTGTACTGTAAATATCCCTACTGGATAGTGGCACGGTACTAATTCTTGCATGTGTTCATACCAATTTTACTTGCTTTTTCCAATCAAATATTTACAAACAATCCCATCATACTCTCTGGCACCATGAGGCGGCTCTCTGAAGGAAACCATTAATTTTCTGCTGTACAGCATCAGTTGATTAGATGCTTTGTGGAGAAAGAACTGATATGAAATCACAGAAATGAAAACAGTAACACTCCTGCCAAACACTGTAGCCTGTTGCTACATGTTGCTTTCATTCATCAGCTGTTTTTATTTATTTCTCTGAAGCAATGCTGGTGAATGAATCTTATTGGAGAGCTACAGAGACTGTGAAGCAGTGCTCTGGAGTACAGGAACTTGCCTTCATTGCTGTCTTCTATCAGTATCCCTGTTCCCAACACCAGAGGTCAGCTTTCTACTGTTCATTTGAAGCCCTTCCTGCTCCACCTGTGTCATCTAGCTATTACAAAATATAAGGAAACCAATGAGAAGATCAAACCCTCCTCTGGGCCAAACGTAGCTTGCAGGATGGGTAAAGGTAGAAATACTTATGGATTAGGTAACCTGTATTGCATTCTCCCAGAAGAGCTAATTTTTAGTTTCCCTTCCCTTCTATCCTGAAGCTGCAGTTATCTATTTGTTGTTTAGACTGATTCCAGAGCCAAAGGATGTGACAGCTCCTCCAGGATGACCTGGGATTGCAGAGTGGGCAGGATCTCTGCCTGCCTGTTTTAGTTACTTACATGGTCTTCATTGCTGTCATGTCTGAGTTGTTTTCTGCCTTGAGAGTCTGTGTCTTCTCAGATGAGGTCAGGCAGTGCTGCTTTCCCTCTTAATGATGAATAAAACAGGTGAAGGGACTCACAGAAGACAGCAAATACCCAGATCAGTGTTCATTTTATGTCCTGTAGAGCAGGCCTAGAAATAGAAGGCTCTATTCCAGCAATTCCCATAGAGGGCCAGTGACTCTAGAGGCAAATAAGTTGTTCAACCGGGAGTGCTGCTTCTCCAGATTTGTGCCACCACAGCATGATTCTGTTCTGGAGAGTCCCTGGCTTTTCCCAAGCATCCCATGCAAAGAGCAGGAAGCTACCTAACTCAGCTGTCCTTGCTGACTGGCATTCAGAGAGCTGGGTCAGCCGTGGCTTTAGAGACCTGGTCCTCCTTAGGCTTATTTTAGGAATTGCTAGATATATAGTTTGATTCATGTGATGTCACCATCAATACCCTAAGATGACAATGTCATTTAAAGTGATTGTTTTTTTCAGCCAGATCAGCAAGCACTGGTTCACTGGGGTGAGAACACAGAGGAGGGAAGAAAAAATGGCAGAAGATAAGAGAAATCAGCATTTTTAGCAGGCGCCCATGGTTGGATTGTTTTGTGTCAGACATGAAACTGGATTTGAAAATATTCTCTTATCTTGGTACACTCTGAGAAAGAAAACTTGCAGCTAAATCTGCAGAGCAGTTGCAGAACGGTGTCTAAGGAGGTCTGGCATGGGAAACTGGATGCATTCACCTATTAGAGAGTAGCAGGCGGAATAAGGTTCTGTTTCTATCTGTGATGCTTCACTGAAATGTTTTATCCAGCTATTAATAGTCCAGTCTTCTAAACAGATGTTAAAATTGAAAAATGTTCAGGGATGAGCCACAACGTAACTTATGTTTGAAAACACTGCCTTACAATGAAATTCTTAAACAGTTCAGCTTGGCTTATTAAGGAGAAGATTAAATACTGATTTGATTACTGCCCATTAGTTACTTGAAGGGAAAGGAAGGAGATATCTCATAGAACAAAACTCTTTCGTCTTACTTTTTCATCTAGGACATGATCTAGCAACTGGACGTAGAATTCAGAGATCTCAGAAAGCTGGAAATAAATTGAATTTTTAATGGTGGAAGTAATTAAGCATAGGAACAAATAACGGATTTATTCATCACAACTATCTCCTTTGGCCTTAGAATTTACAAATCTGCATTGAACACATTCCATCATTAATTCTAGCAATATGTAAGTTACTTTGTGAGCTTCTGAAGTTAGATAGCTTGTCATTATTCCTAGGGCAGAACAGTACAAAGAAATTGTAAAAAGCCCTATTAAAGACTTTCAAAGACTTTTCTATCTTTTGTTCTGGAGATGAGTGAGAGTCATTTTTCAACAGAATGCATTAGGAAAAACCTGAGGGAAATCTATCTAATTTAATGTTTTCATTAGTTGAAACTTGCGAGACATTAAGAGTATTCTTAGCTTACCTTTGGTTTCTCGCTGCTGCAAAGAAAACCCACGTATTCTACAGCGTAACATTTTCCTCTGCTGATCCCTGCTTAGGGAACTCAGTCATGGTTTTCAATTCTCCACTTCATGCTTAGTAATATTTGCTAGGCTACCAAACTGCAGAATATACCCAGAAATATCTGGATGCTAACCTCCACTAAGTCATATGATAGATCACTTCAGGTTAAGATTCTGTCAGGAATATTTGGAAAATTCTGACCATTGAAAAATAAGTGCAGATCAAATTTGCAGACTTTTGAAAATTTTAATATCAGAACAGTAGAGAAAACTGCACATTTTGTGGGTTTTGTTGTTTTGTTTTTTAATTATTTTGCATGTTTTTTTCTTGTGGATATCACTTTGCTATAGTATATGGAAGAGTGAATAAAAGTGAGTTTTAGGATTCTGTGAGATAAAGTCAACTAGAGAAGGTAGGAAAGAAAGTATTCAGGGACGCTTAACTCTGTATCAGTGAGGGATCAAGGTGGTGAATCAGTTAAGTAGCTTTGAGTTGTTTGATCCTTTACACTTCCATTTTCCTGGCTATAAGATGAGGAGAATATAGCCTTCCTGTGTGAAGAACTTGGGGCTCACTCTGTTTGTAGGACTGGATAACCTATATGTCCTTGATTTTTCAACACTATCATGCCGGATTTAGAACACTGGTGAAATTTAGCAAATGGCTGCTGTTAGAAAAAGGGTCATCTGCAGTAAAAGAAAGGCAGCAGGTATTGCTTGAAGAGCTATTGCAAACTCATTCTGTCCTGAGGTATTCTTACCAGATTCCTCCAGGCATGAGAGAGCTGGCTGGGATTCATTGGCATTCCCCAGCTCCTCCCAACAAATGGTGCCTGATGAAGTGGTTTCCACCACTGCATAAGAGATCTTTCATGGAGGGACAGTTCTATCAGCTCTTCTATTGTTGGGTGAGTTCTCAAAAGAGAAGCCAGCACTCAAGATGCTGATACTGATCCCCACCTTGGCTCACAAGAGACAGGAGACTGATGCTCTGGTGCAAAACACCCTTTCTAGATGCCATGCAGTCCCAGGCTTCTTCCTCTGCTGCAGAGATGCTGGAGGAAAAACTGACTGCCCAACAGCAGCCTGGCTAGTGGAGACAGGAGAAAATGGAGAGATAAACTGCCCTTTAACTCCCATAGCAAATCTGTGTGTTGGCTGATTCGGTTTACAGAGTGGTTGGCTTACCAGAGCTGGGAACCTGTCACTAGAGAGAGGTGGAATTTCTTCTTTTGTGGATAAATACCTGACGGAGGGGAATGACAAAAGCAGAGACAGACTCTCCTCAGTGATATCAAGTGAAAAGCAAAAGACAATGGACATGAGCTGAGATAGATAAAAGTTTCTTTAATCAGAAGACAGAACTTCTTTACAATGAGGGTGGTTGAGCAATGGAACAATATTTCCCCAGCCTAGGGCAGTTGTGGAGCTGTGGCCTTGGAGACATTAAAAACCTGACAGCACACTCCTGGTCATCATGCTCTGACTGACCCTGCTTTAAGCAGGGGGGATTGGACTAGATGTTCTCCACAGGTGCCTTCCATTCTCAGCTATCCTGTGATTCTGTGATTATTTTCTTTCTTTTTCATCCTTTATCCATCACATCTAAGGGTAAGCCAAAATTTGGCCAACAGTTTGCATAGATACTTGATGCTTTATGTGAGCCTTTTGGACCAGTTCCATTCCCTAGTAACAGCTAGTTGCTGGTTGGAAATTTCACTCTGAAGGATCCCCTCTGCTTTTGCTGTAACTACTTTTCTTCCCCTGACCTTATTATTTGATCAAAGGACTGAAAGCTTTTGCTTTATTGCAGTATTGGTGTTATTCAGGTGACCTGGGGGTGAAGAAGGCCAAGGCAAAGCTGGAACTGAACCTTGCAAGGGGTGCAAAGGATAATAAGGAAGGGCTTCTACAGGTGTGTTAACCAGAAAAAGAGGGTCAAAGAAGATGCAACCCCTGATAAACAGTGTTGGAAAACTGGTATCAATGGAGGAGGAGAAGGCTGAGGCAAAAAGATTGCTGAGTACCTCAGCCTGCAATGGCAACCTCTCTTCCCTCACCTCTCAAGTGGATGGACAGCAGGATGGGGACTGGGGGAGCAAAGTCCCTCCCACTGTAAGAGAAGATCAGGTTCATGACCACCTGAGGAACCTGAATGTACATAAGTCTATGGAACCCCATGAGATGCATCCCAGAGTCTTGAGGAATATATAAAGAAGAATGCTGAAAACTATTGTCTAAATCTAATGTTCAGTAGCTGGAGTAATGGGAACAGGTCCATTAGGGACCTGGGAGATGCTTAACCACAAATTATCAGGGGCCTAGGCAGTCCTCTGGAAGAAATATCACTGGGTTTATGCCCTATTTTTATACACTTCCCATAGCATTTGATGCTAGCAACTGATGCAAATGGGCTAGGGACAGGTGTCGGAGCTATAATGGCTACTCTTAATTTTCATGGTGCATGCCTGTTCAAAATTCAGGCTGGCCTGTATGTGTGACTTTTCTTCTTCCTTGCTCCTCTGTCAAATCTGGCTCTTCTGCCAAATGTCTTCAAAAATGTTCTCAAAGCTGCTGTATCTTTTCTCATTGTCTCCTCCATGGTCTGAGCTGTACATGCCCATCTCCTCAAGCATCATCTGTCTGCTTCTAAGAGGCCACAGCACATTCAAAAACTTTCCTGTCCTTTACTTACAGAATACATAAGCATCTTCTGCAGTGTACATACCCCTCATTGCTCAGGAATGCTGAGATGTTGGCAACCTGGCTTGTTTGCAGGCTAGTGTGATTACCCAAGGGCAGAAATTTGTTGATGTCCACTTGTGGCATGATCCTGGGCATTGCTGAACAAATCGTGCCATGTGGAAGCCCGCACTTGGCCACTTGATGGCACTCTTAAATGTTTAGTTCCTTGTAAACGCTCTCAAGTATTCCAATTTGTTAGAAGAGGGATAGAGGAAGCACAGCTATTATATCAAAATTGGATCTTACGTCAATGAAAACGAGAAAGGCGGGGGCAGAAGTTCAGCTGACTGTGCCAACTGCTGCCCAGTGTGTAATGGGGGGATTAGCACTTGTCCGGCTTCCCAGCTCCAGAGTGCTCTGTGGGGATAAGAGTGCTTCCTCCTGGGTGTTTGAGCTAGGAAGTGTCCTTTGCTCCTTGGTTTCGGAGGAGCTATAGGAGTGAGTTATGTGAGATTGTTAGTCTGCCTAGCTGAGGGTCAAAACAGACATGCATTCCTGGAAACAACAAGGAGTGTTGCTTTTGACATTACTGGTATACAGAACTTTTATAACTCACATCAGACACCCTTTTCCTCACTCATCTGTGATGTGTATCCTCAAAAGAGGATATGAAATATGGAAGAGTGAGAAATATGGAGAAGAAAAGACGGAGACCACAGTGGCTGGTCTTGACACAGCAGGGCCTGGAATAAAAATCCCCTTATTGCTTGTCTTGTGCCTTTATCATACAAAATATATCATGGAATGGTTTGGGTTGGAAGAGACCTTAAAGATTGTCTTGGTCCAATACCCCTGCCAAGGATAGGAACATCTTCCACTAGACCAGGATGCTCAGAGCCCCATCCAACCTGGCCTTGAGCACTTCCAGTGATGGGACATCCACAACTTCTCTGGGCAACCTGTGGCAGAGCCTCACTACCCCCACAGTAAAGAATTTCTTCCTAATATCTCATCTCAACTTGCACTCTTTCAGTTTGAATCCATGCCCACTTGTCCTGTCACTGCACACCCTTGTAAAAAGTCTCTCCTGTTCTTCCTTGTAGGCTCTCTTAAGGTACTGGAAGGCCACAATTAGGTCATCCCAGAGCCTTCACTTCTCCAGGCTGAACAGTCCCAGCTCTCTCAGCCTTTCCTTGTAGGAGAGGTGCTCCATCCTTTGGTTATCTTTGTGGCCTCCTCTGGACTCATTCCAGTGGGTTGATGTCCTTCCTGTGCTGAGGACCCCCGAGCTTGGCACAGCACTGCAGGTGGGGTCTCACCAGAACAGAGGGGCAGAACCCCTCTCTTGACCTGAAGTTTGCATTCACAACATGCAGGGAGTTGCACCATTAGTATTTACATTGTAAACCCATGCCTTTATGAATATCTTATTTAAAGAAGAAAATTTAAAAAATAATTCTAGTGCATGCTAGTCTCATAATGCAAACCCCTGTGTGACCAGAATGAGAAAACTCTGTTTTTACCTGGACCATTGCAAACTCTTTTTGCAGGGCTGACCTGCTCATCTTGATGTGAACCAAGGGAGAGCTGATCTGAAAGCCAGATCCTTCAGCTCTTTTCGGGGAGGTGCTACATATTTTCATCCCACTCTTCCCTGTTCTTCTTTGCTTCTAAGCCTCTGCTCTTGCAGACACTGACAAACAGGTTCCAGGTGTTTCCTAAATACTAACTTTTGTTGCCCTTAGTTGATTGTGGTTTCTCATGTATTACTTTGCCAGACTGTAATTTAGAGTAAGATGCAAACATACCTGACAGCTCGTTTCCTTAAAGGCTGTTTATATCTATCCATCTGTGCTTCCGAGGGGTGTGCCTTGCCTCTGACATGTGTGGAGCCCACAGCAGTTATTAGGACTGTGACACAGCCTCAGGACATGTATAAATTACAGCTTGCCTGCCATCTGTCAATTTTGTCTTCTCTGAAAAGTCCAAAAGACTTAGAAATTCTAGTTTTGTACCTCTGCTATAACTGCAAGTTCTGTGCTTCCTATAAGTCCCAGCTGAAAATATTAATTGGATCAGGAGTAGCAGGAATTAGTCAAGCAGCTGGTGAAAGGTATCAAACAGAATGTTAAATTTGGCATTCAAGCAACTGAATCAGCATAAGCCAAAATGATCTATAATTTGCCTCCTCTGCACTGGTGGACTTGCTCAGCCTTTGCAGATCTTGCAGTATCAAACTGCTAACTGGATGGTATGTATTTCCTGGGGGTAGGAAGTGCCTGTGCTCTCAGAATTCAGGCCAGTGCAGGTGGTCTTGACGGTGGGGGGTTCAACTTCCACTGACAAATGTAAGAAAATAAATGCTGTTGGAATTATCATCTGAGACAGTGTTTCAGAGGGAGTGCTGTTGGGGTATGTAGTGGCCCTGGAGCTAGGCATTGTTTTTGTTGGTCCTCTGGATGGGAATATAAACTCACAGCAGATGAAATGTGTGACTGATGAAAAGGCAGGTGAAGTTGTAAATCATGCTGGGAACAGAGCTGTCGTACAGAGTGATTAATCTTGTGGTAAGCTGGAATTATTCAAACCAAATGCATTTTAATGCAGCCAAATATAACATTATACCCCTGTAGACAAGGAAGAGTGCTGTGTTTTGGAAGGCAGCATATCTTAAAAAAAAAAATAGAAAAAAGAAAAAAAAGAGATAAACCTCTCACTTTTTTGAACAAGTAAGAAATTTGAGTTCCCAGTGTGATATCTTGGCAAGGAGGTTGAACATGATTCTGGTGTGCAAACAGGGAATCTTGAGTAGCAGTAGAGATATGATTTAAGCATTAGTGAGACTGATACTGGAATATTATGTTTGGTTCCAGAGCCAACATTTTTCTAAGCATGCAGAAAAACTGTAGGTAGTTCAGAAAGAGTCCCAAGTTGATTAAACAGTTGGAAAGGATGCCCTAAAAGTGGAGAGAGGACAATATCCTTTGAAATTTGGACTGGAAATGAATTTTGTCTGGCACTAGCACAAGTCCTAGTCATGTGATGTTCTGCACAAATCTCTGGAAAGTTTCTTGATACTCTACTTTTCTCCACGTCGTTAATAAGTGGCTTTCTCTTTGCAGATGGAAAGGCAGTGCCTTTGGCTGGTGTTGCAGAGCTCGTGTTGGTTTCTGGCTTTTTGCTGAGCAGCCCTCTCTATGCAGTGCTGGTGAAAATAAATGGGATTTTTGAGTTCAGGGTGTGATAGTTATCAAAAGTATGCTGAAAAGTGACTAGCATTCAGTTTTAAAGTATCTTAATGAAGAGAAGCACCAGAAATGAAAGAATTTCCTTATTCAGTCAAGGTAGGTATAGTAAGAATTAGCAGTGAAAGGCCAAATGAGTCAAATAAGGAATTATGTGCACTTTTTAAATCAGTCAAAGTGATCAAATGTTGAAACAAACTGCAAAATGAAAGAGTGGCTTCTCTGTCCTTTGAGATCTTTAAATGAAATATGCATATACTTGCCAAAACCAAGTTATCAGGCTTAAAACAGGATATGCCAGTACCATTTTTGAGCTGTGAAATAGAGGAGGCCAGGCCTTCTGGCCTTGAGCTATGAAGCAGGGAATTCTCAAAATATTTTTTTTTCTGGGAAGGGACTGTTTTGAAAGTTCAATGCGAGTCTTTTTCATGCCCACAGTGTGGTTTTACAGCCAGATCCATAGTGATCTGGAATATATCAACACAGCAGGATACTTGAGAACTTCTGGGCATTTTAGGGAGTAGGAACAGAATGAGCACCAGTGATCCTGGTTTAAATTTCTCAGGAATCCTGTGAAGTCCCAGCTCTGTTCCCTGTTATTCTAGCTTGCTGAGGTATCTTTGGCAGTCCCCTCCACTGCCTTTTCTCATTCTGAAAAGGAGTGCTGCGTATACAGGCTTAAAGCACTCTGAAGTGCTATAAAACTTCCAATTATTATTTACTCCTCAAGAGCCTTTGAAACCACATTCAGCACATGCCCGAACTCTCTGAGCGCTTGGAAAGATTTGTTCTTTCCTGATTTATCAGAACTATTGGCATACAGTTAAGCTCGAAGTGCCAGCTGTTTCCTTTCTTGCAGCACACCAGTTCTGCGACTGCAGCAAAGTGTGGAGTTGGCAGAACTATTTAAATAAGCCCGAAGAGAGTCTTGATACAGCAGTGCAAGCTCACCCAGCTTGTCTCACAGTGGGATAGATTAGCCTGTGCTCAGTGCCCTGTGCACAGGGTTTGCTTGCTGATAGAAAAAAAACGTATTTGAAAAGTCACTAATTTATGACTTGATAAGTCATCTGTCTATGCCATGGAGATGGAAGCACAGAAATATTCAGGGTTTTGTAGACCTACAATCTCCTTGGAGAAGTTTGCTGATCTTTTTTGTCCACTAAATATCTGAAAGACAAATAAGTAGCTGAGGGTACCAAATTTTTTTGTCTTTGAAACTAATCTCTCCTCCCCAGAGGAGATTGTGTGACCAAATGTAGAGCACAACCAGCCCCAGCCCTTGGCTTCTAAGAAATCCAAGACTAAATGACAGAGCCCCAGCCAGCCAGCTCATTAAAACTTGAGCATATCTGGGAAAATAAAGTAGATGTGCTTGTGTAGCTGTGATGCTCAGAAACAATTGGCTGTTCACAAAAGTACATCTCCATCTTGTTTTTTTTTTTTTGTGTGGGTTTTTTTTTCTTTCTTTCTTTCTTTTTTTTTTTTTTTTTTTTAATCAGATGGACTCCTGGAAGAGACAGGACAGATTTTAGGCAGGAGTAGCTCTTTTTAGCATGGTGATATCTTGTTCCAAGCCATATCAGTGAGACAGCTGGCAGTCTTGATTTATAGGAAGCCGTGTAACACAAGATCTAAGATATAAGGCTGCAGTGTTTTGGGTTTTAAATCCTCCAAAGAGAAGGTAATTTGCCAGTTCATCATGCAAGAAACTGGAGCACTGGCTTCTTGTGTAGTAAAAATACGTACTTTAACTCATGACCATGGAGGATCCCCACATCGAGATTTATTATGTAAATACAGGATTTATTCTAAACATTGTGTGTCTAAATTGAGGATATGATGTGTTGAGCATAACGGTTCAGCCACTAAGCATTTTGGAGGAAATCAAGGAAAATCATGCATGTCTCATGGCTTTGTTGGTGAGCCAAGTGGGAGAGATGTAATTAAAATTTAAAAAAAAAAAATCTCTCGAGCAAACAAAATCCTTTGGTCTGATATTGAACATTTGCTGATTCTTTTAAATTCTAATTCAAAGGAATAATATAAATGGAAAATCTGTTATAACAGACACTCAGTAAGCATCAGAACAAAAGATTTAGATGCTTTTTAGATTTTTGTTTTGCATGAACTATTTGGTGATATCACAATGATATTCTGGGGTACTTTCCTACCACTAAATCAGTACTTTTCCTGAAAAAACTTTTTGGTGAATGTGTCCAGCTTTAAATACAAATGCAGAGGAATATTTTAGACGATGTCAATAGTTGGTTTGAACCCTATTTCTGTTTGCACGAGATACTTACAGTCTCAGTTCTCCATGTTGAGACCAGTAATCACACTGCCTGCATTTTTCATTAGCGAAACTTGTCTTCCCACGTACACTTGTTACATGTCAGTGTCTGAAATTTATCCTCTGCTCAGGTGAACACTGAGGATCCTCATGACATGCAACTCACTACGTCAGGAGCCTGTTCACTCTCCTCTTCTTGCTGTGCTGCTCCTGTAAAGAACAAGCCCTGCTGGCAGTGATTGTCAGAAAAACTACCTGATATCTCTAATATCTCCAGCCCTTGTACCTCAGGAAAAAAAAGGGCAGTTTGCACTTTGTGGGTCTGCATGGGGCATTGCAGTACATGCTGGTGCGTCCGTGTGGTGCAGAGCAGCTGTCTGAAGCTGCCGCTTTCGCTTCCAGCAGTGGAATCACCATTGTCAGCTCTTGGGTCTGCACCCTTTGCTTGACAGGGTGCTCCATGCTCTTCTAACACTGATTCACAGAGCTACCTGCACGCCAAGAGGCTGACTACATAGGATTTTGGGGCACAGTGCAGTGCTAGTTTTTACTGAAAACCAAAAACCTTTCTCTTGAAAATGCCGGTCTTCATATCACAGATGTGCTCCTGTGAGTATGTGCTGTCCTTGCCATTCTGGAACACTGAATATCACTAATAAAATAAGCCATTTTTATTTATTTGTTAAAGAACATGTATGATGTGTATGTCACCGTTTAGTATTCTGGGTGAGAATACACACTTCATTAAAATGGATTTATATCCCAAAAGGTTTTACTGGGGTTTATGCGTCTTGTTTCAGTGTTAATCGTGGGTTATTCTCATCACATTGCCTTTCATGAGGAATAGGCTGTACTTTAGCAATCATATTATTCAGACTTATGTGTGGTGTTCACGCATCTGTGCTTTAACCTCAATCCACAATATTTCATAATATAATAATAGCATAATGAGTAGGGTGCAGCTCCTGTATTAACGTGGGTTTACCGAGCCAGTAGTGGTTATTAGAGTCAGTGGAGCATAGGGAGTAAATCAGCAGATTTACTCGCCTTTAAGGTGAATTTTCTGCACTCAGTGAAGTGGATTGATTGATCTCTACTGATGGTGACAGGAACTTGGACTCTGAGCATACAGGCAACCACACGTAGACCTGCATTTGGGTGTTGCAGTCTGCAGAGTGTTTCATTCTCCCAGAGCTTCTTCTCAAGGCTTTGCTCTTCCCTTGGCAGCCTAACCTCCAGGTGGACTTGTTGAAGCTGCTGGGCTATTTCACCTGATAAAGGCCTGCTCTGTCACCTCTAACTGAAGAATGTGGCTGGCCTGTGTTCCTGCCAGATCACTGGGGAGAGAGCAGCCTCCAAAACCTATTTCAGATCTTTGGTGGCTGAATTACCCTCTGAAGAGGTATCTCTTCTGCTGTCTGTACAGGGAGATGGGGGATAGAAAATAGAAAAATAGAAAAAATAGAAAATTAATGAGCTCCACAGACTTAGTCGAAATATACCTGACTGGTCAGCACACTCCAGGAGAAATAAGATAATGAAACAGGTTGGATTCAAAGAAAAATTTGACTTCACAGTCCATTCTGCTCTGAGTCAGTCCAGGTGGTCATTTCCACAGCCTTCCCAAGTGTTTTTGCTCCTGAGGAGAGCGTGGATTCATCTTTATCCTGGATGGACCTCAGCTAAGTAGCATTCAATGACATTACTTGGCTAAGAACAAAGACAATTCTGTGAATTAAAAGAACTGGGCAAATCTCTAATGGAGAAAACATGTTCACTTCCTTTTCAGCTAGAATTCTAGGAATAAGCTTCTTCTCATCAAAGAAAAATGTTAAAAATGTTATTTGGGCTCAGATATGTTTAAAATAATGCCAGTTTTGGAATCTCACCTTTCTGACCAATGAAGAAGCCATTTTCCTCATTTATTACCAGCATGGAGAGACCTGTGAAAATAGAGTATTTTCACGATCCAATACAAAGCAGTAGTTTTGTTGGTATATGTTTCTTTGCTGGTTCTTGGAATGTTCTCTATGTGGCCCTGATAAATTTGAGGTACACAAAGTCTTTATCAGCATGCTGATTTGGGTTCAGCTTACTGCAAAGGAGAGTTCTCTAAAGTTAATGTTATCTCTGGAGTACACATTTTCCAAATCCTAATCCTGCAGATTGCACAAAATGTGAAGAGACGTAGGAAGCACTTTTAAAAGAAGAGGACTGTTCTGGAAATAGGATGTATAGGGAGTACTTGTAGCCCAGAAAGCAGTATTTATTTCCCATATACTGTGTGCCTGCAGGCACTGACAGTAATAAAAAGCACTAGATGGCTAGGGTATTCTCAGAGACAGCATTGTTTTCATAGATTAGGAAAGTTTCTTCTTTTTTTTCTGGAGAGCTTATCTACATCGACAGCTTTTCTTTGCCTTTCAGAGAATTTGGAAATTGTTTTTTACATCACCAAAAAACCCTGAGAATTGCAGAGGCAGTCAGGGCATGATAAGAAAAAAAAACACAAAAGAAAGATGGTCCTGCTGAGAATAGGGAGAGCTAATTTTAGCAGTGCAAAGGAAAGGTGAAAGTAAATAGAAAAGAGAATGGAAAGCCTTGCCAAAAAGGAGGTTCTGTGCCAAGCAAGGAGATGTTATACATAAACAGAAAATAAAGCAGTAGTGACCTGTACATTGTCCACTTAAGAGTAATGGCAATGGATATGATGCTTTACAGGTACTTTAATAAAATGCTTTTCTTTGAAAAAGCAATGGAGGCTGAAATATCAAATATTGCCAATAGTGAAACTAAAATGGCACTATCCTTGGTTCAGCCTATATGTCTGCAATGTTAGTGGAATCCTCAGTGGGAGAGACATATCTGTGGTGTAAAGTATGTTCAGATGTAGGCACACCAGTGTGACCATTTGGTCCTGTGACTGTTGCCCTTCCACATAATTGTGCATCCAGGGATTTCAGGCATAGGAGGGTGCTGTCAGATTGTATGTTTCAATAGCTGGAAACTGATTTAGCATCTCCTTGTTTAGATGACTTCATGAAGCAGGGCCATGGCATGGTCCTGCTCTACACCCTGAAGAACCCCTCATTCCCAGAGTACATCTTCAGCAGCCACAGTGGCGTCATGTGTCTGGACTTCAACAGTGAGCACCCCCATCTCCTAGCAGTGGGCTTCTATGACGGCAACGTGGCCGTCTACAACCTGAGGAAGGAAACCTCCCAGCCCAGCTACAAGAGCAGTGCTGAGTCAGGAAAGCACTCAGGGCCAGTGTGGCAGGTAAGGCTGCTTTTCCTGTCCTCTAAGTGGGCTTTAAATAGGACTGAGTTGGGGCACAGCAGGAACAGTGCTGTATGGGGAAAGCTGTTGTTTTAATACATGCATTCCTGATTGATTATTAAGTTCTTTTTTCAAACTAATTTTGAAATATGCAGGAAGGCAAAGCAACTGCATGAATCCTTGGTCCCCAACAGAAACTAAGCATGTGAGCAAAAGTTTGATATAAACAATTATTTCTCCTTAATTTTTATTATTATAAATTACTTCTTTTTGTAGAAGACCTGGTATCCTCTGTGTATACCAGCATGCAATGCTATTTATGTTCCAAGTAGGAAATTACAGGGCAGCAAGTGGTAAGCTGTGTGTAAAACAAGTGTATCAGCTCTAAGAGAGATCTGTTGGACACAATAAATCCAGGGGCAGCTGCCCGTGGAACTGGCTGCCAGTATGATTCAGGATACGCTACCTTGTAGTTGACCTTGTAATTGATCCTGAAGTACTCTAGTGAATTAAGGATTGTGATGTGCAGGTAATGCTCTTAAAGTAAGGCCACTCTGGCATCTGTCACGTAGAGCCACCAGATGTGGCTGTGACTGTGAAAGATCAGGGTGAATATGCTGCTACATCCAGCTGACTTTATAGTTATGTTTACAAGGTAATCTAAACTCAGATTGAAGCACTGTAAATTATACGTGCTTCTAATCTCATTTGTAGCAGTAGAAGTGTGGCAGCACGTATTTCAGCATGGTGTGTATGAGCCTATTGGGGTGCAGGGATGTGTATCTGATTTGCCAGCCTGGGCTACAGGTGTCTATTGCTGCCACCTGATTTAGGCTGGCCAATACAGTCACATGTCCCTTGTACTTTGGCACTTGCTGTGTGCGGATTGTCTCCCAGCCATGGCTCCTTATTATTGCATCTACCAATAAAAGTCCAAGAAATCAAGAGAACCTGATGGGACTGCAGATGAATGTGGAATATGCCAAGAGCAAGACCTGTGCTTGCTATAAACAGAAAGTTTATGCAAATGTAACATTTCAGAGAAGGCCTGAATTTTATATTTCCTACTTGTCTGTCCAGAGCTTCTCCTCTAGCAAATAATTATAGCTCTTCTTACAGGTTAACGTGGTACCCCAGCCATGGGCTGTTATCATAGTACAGTGTGTCTCACACACACGCACGCACACACACACACACACATACAGAGAGAAAACTCCAGGCTTCTGCCATTGCCATTTAGGCTTCCAGTAGAAAAGCCTGACCGAATAGTAAGTCCTATGTGCAGTTTTTCATGGCCTTACTGCAGCATGCTATGGGAGGTCACAGTTGTTACTGCACACTATAGATGCCAGAATCCCACATCATTTGTGCCCCAGATGGAATTGGAAGGACAGTATCAGCTTAAGTGCTGTTATTAGCAACCTCATCTCTACAGACCAGAAGCAGATACATTCAGGAGTGGAGGCAGTCTGTAAGGAGTTTTTAGAGGTGGGTTTCTTTGTGCCACTTGGCAGCAATGTGGCTCAGAATTGAAAAAAATCAGCAGGCACTCTAGGAAGATACCACTGAAAAGGATAGAAATGAGCTCATGGTTAGGGATAGGTGTAGCTATGAGAAGGCTGTAGTTCCTCCTTTTTAATTTCTGCAGATTGAGTGCTAAGAATAATTATTCTGAGTTTTCTTCTACAATAAGAAAATTTCTCTGAGCAGCCTGGTCTAGTGGAAGTCGTTCCTGCCCATGGCAGGGGGTTGGAATAAGATGGCCTTTAAGGTCCCTTCCAACCCAAACCATTCTGTGATTCTACAATTAAAGTACTGATATTTTTACTAAACTTTACAATTTTTTACTTGCTACAAAATCTGGTGAGCAAAGTTAGGAATTAAGTGACTGTACAGCAATCCAGAGAGCTTGTACCCGTGTTGGAAAGATCTGAAATGTAAGCATTTGTCAGCATCAGCCCAAATATTTAGAAAAGGTTTTTGCTCCATTTAATGGGAGGAAAATCGACACAGACTATCTGTTAGGGTGAGACATTGGATTGTTATTCTTCATTCAGTATTAAATGATTCTAGAAAGTGATGCCTTGTTTCTCATATTTAGCTTATAGATCCTCTGTTCTCCCTCACCAACATCCCAACTAATTGGAGGCCTGGTCTTTGTCTAGATCCTAGACCTCACTTTTGTAGAAGAAGTGAACGAAGTAGAAAAGTAACAAAATTCTCCCAAACAATTAGCTTTTGTTCTCTGTACTGCCTGGCTTCTTCCTTTAGAAACAATACAGCCCTTTCACAATGGAAGCAAAATGGGAAGTGAGTAAAGCAGACTGACAGCTCTTTTCTTGTGCCACTTCATCTTCAGTGACTTAGTAATATCTCAATATATCTGCATAAAACAAAGCTGATGTAACATTGACCACTATTAACAGCAAAATAAAATAACGCACATTTTCTAATTTTGTTACCTAAGAAAGTGTTTGCCTAATACCACTCCCTATATTTTTAAAGAGCATAACAGTGTTTTCTTATGGATTTGGCAATTGTCTGCTATGTATCAAGTGCTACTGCATTGTGAATAATGGAAAATTCTGGCTTTTTTAAATTTACACGTTTCTAATGGCTTGCTACTAATTCATGAGTATCCAAATCCAGAATGGAATAAACACATACATGGACATGTGAATGTGTATGCCTGCAGTGCAGTGTGCATAATGCTACCAAACTTTAGGTCTTACAGCAGCACAGAACTAGAAATGGTCTCCAAGTCAATGAATTCAGGACTCTGCCTTTGAATATAAATTGAAAAAGAATCACCTCCTGTGAAACTGTGTCAAAACTGTCATGTTCTGCTGGGAAAAAGCCTGTGTGCTGTTAAACTAAACCCTACTTTAATCAACATAATACTCAAACAGTCAGCAAAACCCTCACACTCCCATCATCTCTGAGTAAGCCTACAAAGCAAGTTCCTGGTCAGTGTATTTTTCTGAGCCAATGGCTCACATCCCAGGGCTTGGCAGTGGATGTTAATGAGAGTGCCAAAGTGGAACAACTGGATTACACCCTGGCACCCAGAGCCCACAAGAGCAGTGTCCTCTGGGAAGAAGTGAAACCCTGCTAGGAAGGGGCTCTCAGCATGGAGCCTCTCCCCTTTCTAGCTTTGGAATTTGTTCTTACTTTCTCCTTTCTTTTTTAAAAAAGATTATGATTAGTGTTTATTTACAGGTGAGAAGAGTGCTTTTTGTCGTACCTTTCTATATTTTAAGTTTGAAGCATTTGAAAGCTGGAGCAGGTCAGAAACAGGGACTGAAAACTGAAACTTTCTGCTGTGTCAACGTTTCTGTTGTTCAGTCTCCCTCCTAAAACACATCTTTTTTGACAAATTTGTTTTCAGTCTGTGCTTCTAGTTCACTTTCACATCAAGTCAAAGGACATGATTTCTGCTTGCTGCTGGGACTAGTACAGAGCCAGCACTGCTACAAAGGGTTAGAAATAATTATTTTTTTACTTGCTCACCATCAGAGTTACTGACTAAATTGTCACTGCAGTGTGTTGACCCTAAGATCTGCAAAGGGAACATTTCTTTTGGCTGTGCTTAAAGCAAATCTCTGCAGTCACAGCATGGTTTGAAATTGCTATGGAGAGATCACTGGTTAGAAAAGCACCTTTGTTCATTGTTAATTTACTGAAGCTGGTCTGGCCTCCCTGAGGAGCTGATGCCATGGAGTTTCAGATGGCATCCTGAGGGAATTATGTTCTGCCTTATATTCATGCAGGGGAAGAGAAAAGGCTGGCCACTGCAGGCTAATTTTTCACCAAATGCCACTCAAGTTAGATGTGATGCTCATGGTTTGAACAAAAAAGAAAAGGCAGGATGGCAGTGGCCTGCAAACTGCAAAAGGAAACTAAAAGGAGTGTCAGCTTGCAGAATAGTTTCCCAGTAGGATTTGCAGAATTCCCACGTCAAGTGTAAGCGAGGTAAAACACACCTGAAACTTGCTCGCTGGAGTTTGCCCTATAATTGTGTGATCCCTTCTCCATCTCTACTTGCTGTGTTCCAGCCTAAGTCCCTAAATAAATCTACACTGAACTTTAGCAGTTCATGAAGCCACCTCAGATGCACTGAAGTCTTGTTTTGCTGACGGAGTAGATGAAAATCCCTTTAAAGTCAGCATGGCCTGCTGTTCTCCACACAGCTCCACAAAAAAAGCCCTTTCTGGGAAGATGATCACATTTGCTGCACTTAGGAGAAAAAAAACCATTTTGTTCATAATCCACTGTCACACCAGCACATTGTTTCATTTCTGATGACGGGCATTCTCCTAAATCTGTCATCTGCAGTCAGACAAACAGATTTTGCAGCTTGCATTGCCTCTGAGATGTTACTGCTTCACATAATATTTTGTTCCTTTGGCTTCAGGCAAACAAACTGTTTGATGCAAAGGAAATAAAAGAAAAATATAAGACAGAAGGTTGCTATCAAGGTCAGAATAAAAATCAGCTGTCTCAGAACAGCCTCAACACCTTCCTGTTGCCTTCACTGCTAAGAAGCACAAAATAGGTGTTTGCTGGGGGTAGTTAAGTGAAAAAATTCTCATTCAGGTCTGTGAGGATACTGCTACTGGATAACTCTAGAGGAGAAACAGAAATCTGGAGAAAAAAGGAAACCAACAGAGACCTGAAATCAAGGAGGCGGGACCCAAGATAGGGATGAGGAGCATCAGGATGTGGGCTGGCAAGTGGGAGAATGTAGCCTGAAGTGAAAATAGAACAAAAACCTGATGGATTACTTAGGATTACTTAGCACCAAACCTCTATAGTAATGCAAGACAACTTTGTGTCTCTTATAGTAGGTCAGTGCAATATTTGCACAGGGAGCCTTTTTCTTCAGCTCTGGCTTTCTACTACATTTTTCATGCTACCAGCCCTGCCTTGCATATCTGGCCCGGTGCAAACAGGGGAAAAAGTCTAATTGACTTCTGACATTCCAGGAAGTAAAGAGGCCACTGTATCCTCAACAGAGAGGTCATTTCAACTCATTCTGTGCTTGCACAGAAGTGCTCCCACAGAAGTGGGAAGAGCATCCATGCTCCAGGCAGCATGCATTTGGGGTCTGGAGATCTCAACCTGTCAAAGGCTTCCTTACTGGAGCAGTCCTTAACTGCAGCCCTGTTCCCTACACTCAATTCTGCATCCAGTAACAGGAGGAGCAGGAGTTGTGCCAGTTTGCTGAGGACCTAACACCACATTTCTTGCTGCAGCACCACAAGGCATTTAGTGGCCGACACACACCTGTTGTGTCCTCAGCCTCTCCTAGAGGGAACTGGGCAGGAAGGGCTGTCCTTGGGAAGAGTTAACGTATTCTTATGGTAGAAATAAGGGTTAAGATCAGCAGCTTTCTGTCCCTCGTCAGTGGGAGAGCTCACTACAGACATGCAGGCACAGCCCTGCTAGAGGAAATCCTGTTTCCCACGGAGTTACGTTTTACTGTTTTGTGGAAAGGCTGTGCAGGGTCCCAGAAATTCATTGGGAAGCTTTGAGCTCATTTAGACATGGTGGAGATGGTGGAAATTGCAAGGCACTCCTGTGGCAGAAATGCTGGATAAAGCCTTTTGCAGCGTGCTTTTACCTGGTTTCAAACAGTTTGGACACTTTTCAAGCCACACTAAGTTTAGGCAACGTAAATGTCCAAATGTCTTTCACAATAATGAATAAAATCCTTCATCCTTTAACTTTGATGGTGTGTTTTTGAGATGGTACATAACTGTATTTTCTCTAGATTAATTTTCTGTTACTGATTATTTTTAAATTGTTCCTTGGATGTGGATTCTTTTGGGTTAGAAATTGTCTGGCAAAGCATCCCTCGCAGGTCATGTAATGTTTGTCTGAAAATGAGCTCTTTCTGTTTGGATAGTGTATTTCACTCCGTACTTCATGCAGATGCTGAACTTATTTTCTACCTTCTGCTCTCACTGTTCCTTGCTCAGTAGATTCTCCTGTTGTAATGTGTTGCTATTCTCCCTTCTCTTCCTTTTACTTAAGAACCAAACCATCTTATTTTGGGTTTTCAGGTTGTTTATTTCTTTTCTGGTGTCCCCAAGCAAAATATAAGAAATTTTCCATGCCCTTTAGTTGCACTGGTGCTAGTTTGTGGAGAAAACCTTACTTGTAAGATTTAAAAGACCATGAAAGCTTTGGGATGTTGGAAAATGTTAGCCTGAGATTTAAAATAGCAGAGAAGTTGTAATGCATTTGTGTGGTTGCTTGGATCTTTGAATCCTGTTCTACTGCTTTATAGTATATATAAATACACTGATGGGTCTTAATGGCTCTGATACAGCCTGTGAGACAACACAGTGCTGCTCTGAAGAGGATGAAATAAAGATAAGAGAGTGGTAATGGCAGTGCTAGAGACAAGCTAAGCAGGGATGGTGCAGACAAGGTCACTTTGACACTTAGTGAGAGGAGATGTAGGGAGCCAGGACTGGCAATGGCTCCCACCCTACTCCCACCCCTGGGGCCATGGGGAGCTGCCATAGCCCTGATGTAGTGTCCAGAACTCTCAGCACTCAGCAGGCCCCAGGACTGTCTTTCCCCATCCCTGCTGCAAGGTCTGTAGATCCTGTGGTGATGAGAACTTTCTGTCAAATGCTGTCTCTTGTTTTAGCACCATCAGATAACTTGGGGGTTTGGATGCCAACCTGCCTACCATGTGTGTCTGCTTTTTCTGCACATGGGGCGGGAAACTTCATATTTTGTCCATAAACTGGGAATTTTGCTCCATGAGCACAGTCAGAATTGAAACCAAGAGCTGTGAATTGCAGCTGTCAAAGATCCCTGAGCTTTGTTGGCCTCTGGCACCCATTGCTCAGCTGCATGTTGTGTCTGACACGGCAGTATGGCCCCTGATGGGACAAACAGGTGAGAGTCCAGTGCCTGGTTCTTCTCTCCTTGGCTGTTAACGTGCCAGACTGATAAATACATTGGGAAGTGCTGCGAGAGGAATAGGCAAGCAGATTCCTTTGCAACACTGTGCAAAGCAGAGCATCCGAATCCCAGCAGGAAGCAAACAAACTGAAAGGAGGGCCAGCCTTATCCAGTGCTATTTATAACTGAGCTCTGCTTCCTTCGGATAAATCTGAGTCTCTGAAGCATGTGATGCACAAGCCTCAGGCTGGGCCTTTGCCCTGCATCAGTGGCACTCCCATGGTCATGCTCTCTGTTTACTGCTGAGTCCCTCCCAGTATCACCAAATGTGGTCTTTAGTAGGAGAGGTTTTGCTACCCTTTTTCTGTGCCCCAAATTTGTGGATGACCTGTGAATATGCTGATGCAGTGGGCCTGACTCTTTGCTCCTCTCTGCTGATCTTGCACCCTTGAGTTCCTTGATGCTGAAGACATGGTACCTGGGGCTCTGAGTCCCAGGAGGATCCTAACACTGTGGAAAGCATGTGATCTAAGTATAGGAGAGCAGTATTTTTCAGAAGAGGAGTGTTTGTGGGACTAACTAAGATGTGGGAGTTTCTTTCAGAGTGTTTCCTTGTTGCTGATGAACTCATCTAGCTGTTTTCCCTCAGCTATCAGGAAGCTTTTAAGGACTTTGAGAAGAAAACCCCAGGAATGCTTGTAGTAAAATTTACAAGTAGCCATCTGCTGCTAGAAGAAGAGAATTCATAAATTTATTACATGGAAAGTTCCTGGCATTGTCTGTAGCACATTCCACCAGACAGGCCTGGAATTTGCTGGTAGCTGTGAATAAAGTCATCATCCAGTCTCGTGCCTATTATGACAGTCTGCAGGTTGAGGGCTGCTTCTGGAGCAACCAAGCAGTGTTAGGCTGTGTCTTCTGTTCCAGGAGGTTTTGATTACCATAGCATTGCTGAAGGAGTTTGTCCTCCTGCATCTCTGCTTGGTGAGATATGGTCCTGCCAAGTTGGCTGGTTTGATTGCTGCCTAAATTCTTGGTAGATCAAGCACCTGCCTTTGTTTCAGTGCCTGTCTACTGTTAACAAACCTGTCAGCCATCCTGACACTTCCAACTGACGTCTATTATCACAAGCATACAGCAGGTAAAGTAAGGAGACATTGGAGTAAATGCCTTCTGCTGCTACAGGTAGGACAGGATGTCAGGGAGTACCTTAGGTCAGAGTTGCTCATTAAGGATGTAAGAGAAATGCAGGAAGCCCAAACTGACTGGAAGACATTGGAATCTTTGAACATTTTGATAGTCCTCAGATTTCTAAACCATTTCCTCTCTAAGGCAAACAGTACAGCCAAGTATTTAACTATTACTGGTTCAGCCTTAGAAAGAGTTATTCCTTGCAGACCTTATCTCTGCGCTGGCTTCTGTCCTGGGAGCAAGTTTACTTCCTAACCACATTGAGCTGATCCATTCTATCTTGTTGCATGGTGAAATGTCAACAACTTTTTCTACAAAGGATAGAATAGCACTGAGAACCCTCCTTTGCTTAGCAGCTGCCTTATCTGCAGATTACTGTCACGGCTGAAACTTTTGTATTTAAAAGAAAACACAGATTTTAAGATACAACAGTTGTCAATGAATTTATTTTCAAGTAACAAGTGATTTTCATATATCTATCTCCATGAGCTTTTACTCACACTGAAAAGACCTGTTTCCTATACAAAGCAGCCTCACCTATTGCAGAGAACGAAGTAGTCACAGTGTGATTGAACATAACATGCAGTAAACATGTGAGAGGTGAGACTAAATTTAAAATCAGATTAAATCTTCCTTTCTGGAAGTGTGGAACTGTTTGTGAATCACAGAAATGAGAAGCAGCAGAGGCCTTGGGAGTGTCCTTTTCTTCCCATCATGCTATCATAGATGTTGTGTTATTAGATGTTGTGTACATTCCTGAAGTGCATTCTTCAAAGTGACACTGGGCAGTCTAGCTGTCTTCACCAGTATTGACAGGCTGGAGTCATTGCCTACTGTGTCTTATATAGTACACACCTCTTAATGCATGAGAAAAGGATTTCTGCACTCTCCAGCAGTATCACTTTGCTGATTCCCACACCAGTCTCTGATCCTTTTCTGTGCTACTGTCACTTAGTTGTAAATTCCCAAATTTTTACATGTTTATATGCTTTCTTCTTCCTGTGTCCCTCTCCCCTTGTCTTTATCACATTTCACCTATTATTTTCAAATTATGATCCAGTTTGTTGAGATATCTTTGAAATCTGATCCTGACAGAATCCTCTGTCTCTCAGCTCTGCCATCTGCAAATATTCTGTGTATTCTGCAATTCATTATGCTACTTACTAATGAAAATATTGTTTAGAACTGAACCCAGGATATTCCCTTGTGGGAACCATCTAGAGATGTTCTCCCAAGTGGTCAAGAAATCACTGACTAAACTCTTGGAAATCACTGACTAAACTGTTGGAAATTTATTTTTGAGCACTCATCCACTTAACAGTAAATTCTTATCTTGCTTCTGAAAACATCACAGGGAGTATACGAGAATCCTTACGAAATTAAAGGTAAAACACATCTAATCCTTCCTTTACCCTGAAAAGGAAGAAAAATAGATTCTGTTTGACCAGGTCTTTTTTAATGAACCCATATGCACTGTTCCTTATTTTCTTATCCTGTACATATGTATGGATGACTTAATACTTTGTTCCAGCTCTCGAAGTTCAGCATTAGGCTGACTCATCCACAGTCCTTTAACCTATCCTTCAAGACAGGTTTTGTTTTCTGGGATTTCCTGGGGGCTTTTTTCTCCCTGTTCTTATCCTATAGGACCTCTCCTCTCCTTTAGTTTTGGTAGGTAATTGCAGTGAAATTCAGAGATTGCTTCAGCTGCTCCCTTAAGCACCATAGGCTGAATTTCATCAGGCCTTACAGAATCAGATATATCTGCCTGTGCTCCTTAAAGTTAATTTTTTTAAAATGTCTACTTACTATTTTTCTTTTTATATGGCACTTAAAGAAGGAAGGTCTTAATAGCTCTGTTTTACCTGTGGTTTGTTATAGGACCTGCCTTCCTTTAATCAATAAATGGAGTATGAGAGGAAGAGGCTCAGATGAACCTTTTTGGAATATCTGATTTTGGCTCCATGCAAGCTTCAGCCTCCTGAGATGAAAAGTCACTTTTCCCTCAAAAGAGCCTCCAACTTTCTCCTCCTGGAGGTGTTTCAGGGAGCGGCAGAAAGATGGTAGTGGTGGTGGTAGTGTCCCCCAACTCACGAGGGTTGCTTTTCACCATGAAGTTCCTGGATGTGCGAAGACTTGTGAGTCTGACAGTGGCAGCTCAGCTTTTAGCAGGCCTGATTCTTCTTGTGTGGGGTGTCTTCTTCTCTTTAGCTGTGGCTTGACTGACTGCGTGTTTACCAGCACTGTTTCTAGACCTCAGGGGAGAGGATGAGAACAGCTTTCACAGCAGGGCTCCTGAGAAAAAAAATCAGGGACTAATGTCTTCTGTGACAATGTTGACCAGAGCTCTTTACATTTTATATTTTGCTTTATTACTTCTGAGATTTTTCATTCTTACTAGACATTCCACAGCAGAAATGCTGCCTGATTCTCAGTGTAATAAGCAGGAATAGCAAAAAAAAGAGATAGAGACTGGCAATCTCTTTTGCTGAGCATGCACCACAGCGCAGGAGCCTTTATGCTGCACTCTGCTGCACTGACTCCAAGATGGGCATACTGATCACTCGATGGTCCTGGTCCCCCTCACTGCAGGACCAGCTGGGCATCCCTTCCTGCCTGCCTGTGCTTATCTTTGGCAGGAATTTCAGTCCATAGCCAGAACTTCTGCCACAGTGGTATCATATGCTCAAAGTGCAAGAAGGACGCAGGAGCTGCTTCTCCACCAATATAAACTTAGCCAAAGAGGTTGACTGGGCTGCTTTGACCTTTCATCAGGTTGCACTTGTTATCACAGCTCTTTAAAATCTTCATTATTGCCTTGAGTCCAAATGAGTCATCTGGATTTAGCTCACTCTTTGCCTTTATCCCAACTAACCATGATGAGGAGTGAAGCTTTTCTCCCAGCTCCACAACGGAGAACTTGTCCTGCTGTCCAGGTTGGCACTGGGGAGAGACTCCAGACACTGCCCTGTTCCTCACCTCTAAAACTTGCTCTGCCTGTCTTTTGAAGTATAAAAACTGATGCCAGAGTTACTTTGCTTGTGATTGAAGTATCCTGTGCTTTCTAGGTGAGCAAGTGAATAATTTTGGGGAGCCTCTTGTGACTGACTACAGAAGAGCAGCCTTGCTTCTTGCATATACTTCTCAAAGTGCCTGGGCTTGGCTTTGCTTGTGGTGGCTGGCACAGGATCCTCTGGGAGGTGTCAGGCCCACTTACAGTGCCAGGCTGGGGCACATGATAAGCAGCAAAGGAAGAATAGCTGGCAATGTCCTTGATGGAAGGCATCTGGGGACTTTGTTGTAGATGCACTACCTTGTCCCACCAGCAAGGAGGGATAAACTATTTGCTCCAGCAAAACAAGAAGTCAGCGGACTCAGGATAAGCTGAGTGTCCGAGGAGACTTTCACAGCAGCAGATCCCTTGGCAAACAGCGGAGACAAGTTACACAGGGAGGAGAATAAACAAAAAAATGGCAATTTGTCATGGGCAGGAGGAGAATGTGAAAGATTTCTTCTCTGCTGGTAATGACTTGATGTTTCTGGATGCTGTTTTGCTGAAAGTTGTTGTCAGGAACCAACAAGAAATACATTTGAAGGTGACAGAGGAAAGAAATGAGAACTGTGTCTTAGCTCAAATAGAAACTGCTGTAAGGGAGTCCAGGAGAATATTTGCACCAGAGCACAGGGGAAATCAGACTGGCTTCAGTAGATATGACCTATGGAGCAATTTATTGGGGATCAGCACTTCAGGATGAGCCCTCAGCATGATGCTGAGGCAGGCTGAAAGACAGGATAGCTGCAAAATGGGGAAAGTGTCCAAGACACAGACCAAAGGTGCCCACAGCTGGATTAATGTGTTTGGGTTTGGATGGGTATTCCTGGTTGGAGTTTAGTCTGTCTGTCTCTATCTCTGGAAGAACCCACACAGTGTTCATCTGTCACCTGGTGACCTGGGCTCCTATGCAATGAATGCAGCAAAACCACACCTGTGAGAGCCTGTGCCCTTGTTAAATCACAGCACATGTTCAGCTCTTCTACCTCAGCAGAGCCCCAGAGCTCTGCTGGCACTTTGCTTCGGCCTGGGCTTGTGCACACAGACGTAGGAAATGTGGTTTGGACAGTGGGTTTGTGCCGGTGCTTTGCTGCCAGGGCAGGCACATCTAGAGCGACCTGAGGGCTAATTCCCTTGCTGTGTTTGCTTCCTTGCTCCAGGAGCAGATGTTAGCCAGTGGGAAGCCTAGAGTAAAAGTCTTCAGCCACTGTGAATGTAAGGAGAATTGTCCAAATCCCACTGCTTACTGTGTGTGCCCGAGGTGTGGGGAAAACAGGGCGGCAGGGAGAGGGGCTGGAAAGGCCTTGTGCTCCTGTGATGCACAGCTGGACTCTACAAGAGACCTCCATGGTTCAGCTAAGGAGGAAGGTGGGTGAACTCCCTGAGCTGCTGGGCTGGGCAGAATGGCAGTGTCTCTGAGAGGGCCTGTGCAGCCACATCAGCTGACTTACAAAGTAATGCTTCAGGCACAGAAACAAAGACGTGTGTCTAAAAAGCTAAATTAGTGAAGAGAAAGTGGACGTGCCAAATGAGCTGTAATTATCCTGGGTCATAAAAGGGAAGGGGAAAATATTTGGGAAGTATATTAGAAGTTAAAGGAGTGAAGAATATAAGCTCATTACTAAAGCAAGCTTTCAGCTAATATTGAGTGTTATGAGTGAGGATGGAATATTTGATGCTGTATTGTGTAATCTTACAATAAGTGTCTGAGACTGGCTGCTTAGTGTGATTAATGTAATGAGAGGATAAAAGCACAGGTCAGAATAGGGAAAGAGCATGTTAAAGAATATTTAGATGAGACAAGTTCTTGCTCATCAGCAAGATCAGCTTAAACATACCCTGGAGTACTTAAAGAAGTAGCCAGAGCAATTTCAGACCATTACATGTATTTCAGAATGGTTTTGGGCTACAACCATCCTGCATTTTAAACAGAGGCTGGTGTTTATGTGCAAGTCCATTTACAGCTCTGAACTAAGTGAGTACCTCGAGTCAGAGGCAGGGTTGGGGTGTGCTCTGGTGCATGGATGAGGGAAAGCATCACTCCACTGTCCTCTACGGACCCACACACATTCATGTACCTGTGACATGAGCAGAGTGAAATATGATAATCTCCTGCCCCCCATCCCAAAGCACTTTTTATAGTGATGCTATAGAGCCAATATGTGGCAAATAGTTTTCTGCAGGTGCTTTCCTCAAAGTTTCATCCTGTCCTTGCACACAGGATGGACAGTGGCACGGGCAGGGTACCAGAACCCAGAAACCAGTGTCTGAATTTCACCCAGGCTAGAGGGATCCAAATCCAGCCACAAGGACAGCCAAAACGTGGATGATAGCATAGCAGTGCTTTGGGCTGCACCCTGGCTTGTGGGACAAGCGTGGCCAGGGGAAAGGAGGAAAGATCTCAGAGGACTGGAAAGAGTGAAAAAATGTCTGGAGGAAAATGGTTGGGTTGGACCCAGAGAATTATTGACCAGGCAGACCAATTTTGAAGACTGGAAAAGCATCTGAATAAATGGCAACGCTGTTTGTAAATGTCTAGATAATTAGGTGATTCAGAGAAGCCAACATGCATTTGTCCAGAATAAATTGTCAAGCCAGTATAATTCCTTTTCTTTCCTTTGTTTCAGAGAAATGGGCCTCATGAAGAAGAGAGAGGCAGTCAAGATTATCACCTCTATCCATCTTGACTTGACTAATGCTTTTGATCCAGGTTCACACAGTGACACACTTATAACCAAAGTAGAGAATATGAATTAGGTAGAATCACCATACAGAGGCAGCTCAGGTGGCTCAGGCAGTGTGCTCAAAGAGCAGTTACACAGAGCTCACTGTCAGACTCTGACGGTGCTTCAAGTGAGACCCTCCAGCTGTCAGTTCTGGTCTTTTTTTTGATCAATACTTTCATAAACCACTCCAATTACAGAATAGGGAAACCTCTTTGGAAGCACAAGGCACTTTTCAGGACGTGATTATGTCCAAAGTTATCTTGATAAATTGGCAGAGATTCCCAAAATCAATGTGATGAAATTCAATAAAGACAAGAGCAAATACTGCATTTAGGAAGGGGAAATTAAATGCACAGATATGAAAGAAGGGATGGCAGCTTAGGCAGGGTGCCCAAAGGGGAGAGTATAGCAGATCACTGCGAGTGGCCAGCAATGCAATGCTGTTACACAAAGATACGTGTTGTTCTGATTAATTAGCAAGAATGTAAGATGGAGGAGGTGGTAACTCCTGCCTCAGGGTAGCTCTGTACTGTGTTTTTGCAGCTGCAGAGAAGGGCTGAAGGGAAAGAACAGTAATGGGGAAGGCTTGGGTCCTGAAGGCAGGACTTGGAAGCAACAGTTGGAGCAGTTGGTTTGAGTTGGAGTTGAGAAAAAGGAGAAAGGAACAGTGGCACAACAGCCCTTTCTTGCCCATTTGAGGACTGTATAAAAAGGGGAATAAACTGTTGTTCTTTGTGTCCACTGGGAAGATGGTAAGGAGTAATTGACTTGACTCTTGGTAAAGGAAATCTCCTGTACAAGGGCGATTAAGCACTGATGTATCTACAGGGACCAAAGACCTTCCCCGGTTCTTCGTTCGCGAAGACTGGCCATTTACTTTATATATATATCTACAGGGAGATTGTTGAGTGCCTGTTGTTGGAGGCTTGTGAGAGCAGCCTGTGTGAATTGTCACCAGTGGCGGGATCTTGCCTCAGAGCAGAATAGAAATGCTTTTTGGGTCCCTCCAAACCCTGCATTGCCATGATGGCTTTGCCTAGGACTGTACTGATTGCCAGGTTGGCACTGAAAGGAATTTATCCCCAGGTCATATTGACAGGGACTTTCCTCAGCAGCCCAAGGAGTTGTTTGCCTGGCAGAGTCATCTGAGCATCTTACTTGGCCAGTTCCTGTAAGAGTGACCTGGGGATTTGGTAATGCCTTTGTCTTTTCTCTTCTCTACCTGTAACAGATTTTATTACTTTCTTTTTCAGCCATGGAATGACTAAAATGCTCTTGTTTCACGTAGGGCAGGTGTCAACAGGGCCGTGGTACTGCAATGCTAACGAAGGGCTCCTTGAAGGATAATTAATAGAAAGGGAATGAATTGTGCACATCAGTCAATTTGCACGTGTTGCATGTGGCACCTCACACTTGAGTTTTGGCAAGCCAAGGTTGAGCCAGGGGGATCTGTGTTTGCAGTAGCTGGTGTCACCTCACAGAACTGCAGACAGAGCCTGCACCGCGCTCAAATCAGCCTCCTGGCCCCTGTGGTTTTGACCAATGGCATTGTGTCAGTGCAAGAAACTAACAGCCTGTGTGCCATGAAAACTGATCAGGCATTATTTCTTTCATAGGAATGACATCAGAAACATAGGAGCGTTCAGATGAGATTGGATAAATGGTCTAATCTCCTCCTGGACAGGAGCCATTACCACCTGCCACAGATAAAAATGATAGTATTCTCTTGCTAGAAATGAATGGATTGTGGCCCTGCTAACCTGCTGTACATAGTAATGAACATGCAGGTCTTAATATCTATTTTGCTATAAATAAATCAGGTTTCGAATAGTCTCAACTTCTTTATAAATAAACAGGCTTTAAGAAATGAAAAGTGGTAGGCTCTTCTAGCAGCAATGAGTTTCACACACTAATTTTGCACTACAAAAATAGTCAGGTTAAAGATTATGCTGAAAAAATGTCAGCCAGATCCTTGCTTTTGTTACAGATTTCACCATGATCAGGACATAAAATGCTGCTTTATGTTTGCTTGTCTCTGCTGTTTGCACACACTTTCCTTTTTCATGTGCTTCTTTACTCTTATTGTATCATAATTGAAATTTTGCTTTAAATCGTTTCACACATCCAAAATTCTGCATTGATTATCACATGCTTCAGGGAGGAATTAACTTCTTGGCGCTACACAGACAGTTGCCTGGTTCTGTCCTCAAATGCTCCACCCCGCGCAGTGTGGATGCTGCTCATGACAGGAGGTTGTGCCATGTTGACAGGTCCCTGGGAGCAGAGAAAAGGCCAGTTCTGAGCAGATGCCCGATTTGATTGCAGTATCATGAAGGCTAATTACTCTAATAAGCATTTATGGGATTCAGAGATCAGGAGGAAAAAGATCACAAACACTATTAAGGTGTCAGAGGTGCTGAAGGAAAATTGAAAGTATTAAGTGCCAATTTCTGTTTTCTGAAATTCAAGTTAACATCCCTGAGAGCTGCTGATGGCTGTCTGAGGGCAGAGCCTGACGTCCCTGAGGGACAGTTTTCAAGCTGTCCACAATGTATACCTAACTCAGCCACTGCTGACTGCTCTGAATGTACTAGCAAGAGTACCCCAAGCAAGCCAACCTACTTGCTCTCTGGGGCTGGTGAAGCAAGCTATCTGTGTAATGGATCAAGAGAAGTAGATATGACTCCTAACTGAGTTCCAACAGCAGACAACTTGAATAGATCTCCATCAGAGAAAGGGTATTTGGAGTGGGCAAGCCCAGGGGAAAACCTCTTTGCTTGGGGAATGCTTATGATAGTGCTTGTGTCATTGGTCACCTCCAGATGAGGTTGCTGCAACACACTGTGTTCTTGCAGACATGAGGACTCAGTTGTGTCTGAACAGGGTGATGGGGATGGACTACAGCTGCTGAAACTCCATCCATGTATTTTCCACTGGTGTGATGGACTAGGAAGTGGGACTCTTTTTCTCTAATATTTGGGAAAGTTAGCTGAAGAGAAAGAATATGAGTTAGAACAGAGCTACGTTGAACATATAAAAACATCTTATTTTCAGACAGTTTTAAAGCGACATTTTTAAAATCTCTGATTGAAAAAATGACCCTTTTTCTGTGCCCAGTATGAGGCATGTTGGGCATGTTTTTGTAACCAGTCCCCCTGAGCTCTGCATTTCTCACTTTGAATTAAAACTCCTCACTACACCAACCCCTTCATCTAACACAGCTGCTGGTGACTGTCACTGTCAGCAGTAGCTCATGATCCAAGGGAGATGTTCCTGGAATAGATATAGCCGGCACATTTTGTGCACAATGGCCAGCCTTGGCAATCACTGTGCTGTTGAACCTGTCTTTTTATCATTAACCATTGTATTCTGGGCCATACTGAATTATGCCTTTCCTTTAATGCCAGATGGCAGAAGTGGTTCCACATGGAGACTTACAATTTCACCTGGGCAAGGATGTTCAAAGGTATAGGCCACTCAAGGCTCTTCTGTTGTATCTTGCAGGCATGAAACTCCATTTTGATATATTCTCAGATGAATTCCTTTTCAGGTTTTATTTTTCCTTCTTTGGAGGAATGTATAATAGGTAGGAAACCTAGTTCTCTAGAGGGTTAACTACTCGTTGCTGAGTCTCTTGCTGAATTTTCATGCTCCACAGAACTTAACAGTATAAACAGTTTTACAAGAGAGAATTAACAGTTTTTCCCAAGGAACTGTCATAGGAATACCCAATCTGTGTAATTAAAGTATTGAGAATACTGCTTGTTGTCTGGAATAGGTACTAGATAAATAGGTGGTCATGGACAGAGTATTTGGTAAGCTCTAGGATAATCATGCCCATTTGTCATGTTTATGGGATGATGTTTAGGGAACTTTATCTGCTGCACTATTTGGACAGGAACAGATATACCTTTGAAAAGCTCAGCAGAACCTTCTGAAGTGCTTGTCCCCATCCTGAACTGACAGATGCCCACAGGAGTGTGTGCTGACAGACCCAGTGACAAGTCATCCTTTTCCCCTCATTCTGATTGAATTCCCAGATCTGAAAATCGAGCATTCTTAATGCCTTTGGTCTAACTGAAATATCTCTTCTAAACTGTAAGCCATTTATCTGAGTTCTAATGTCTCCTGCTGAACTGTCACAGTCAAAAGGCAGACAGAAGGTGTAGAGAGGATTTCAATGTTAATGGAGATATTTTCATCTCCCTGAAGCAGAAGTGCCCCAAGGACCCGTGTCACAACTTGCTTGCAAGGGCTTGTCTGTTCCCCACACAGGGACAGAAAGCTAATTTGAGGTTGT
>JAWMRA010000090.1:61369005-61387740 GCA_035584735.1 Pseudotriccus pelzelni | reverse complement strand
GGGAATAAATGAAAGAGTGCTTCGTTAATCTTTTTGACAGGACTACCCAGAAATAAAGCTTCTTCAAACACCGAAAGCTGTTTGACGCTTCCAAAGCTGAGAGCACAAAGTGAATAAATTCATTCTTACTTCCATCTGAATATTTGGCAAGCCACACTCAAGACTTGGGTAGAAGAGTTGTCAAATATAAGCCGGGAACAGTTGATCTACCTTGACTGTAGTGGTTGTCTCTGTTAAAAATGGTCACAAGCACTGTGAACAAACTTCATGAAACAGCACTTGAACTGCTTTGACTTGGCTCTGGGTCATTGTGAAGGTATAAAACATCAAGGAAGGATGCAGGACTTCTGCAGCTGGATGACTTTTGGGTGCACACGTTGCCTATCAAAAAGGAGAAATATCAGAGCCACTTCAAGGAGTTGTTTGGGATGCAGCATAGCATCGCTTCTCAGGCTGATGCTCAGCAGGTTTGATTAGTAGTCATAGTTCATCCTCCCTGCGTGACCTAGAGTTAAATTACTGAACAGCTCTGGGCCTCCTTCATTACTTGAGGCTAATAACAACTAAAGGGAAAAAAGCAGCTGCAAGGCCTGATTCGCTAATGCTTACAAAGTGTTCTACAATTATTAGGCAGAAGCAACATATTATTGCTCAGTATTCCTGGAAGGCCAAACTGTCAGCAGTCTGTTTACCCAGAGGAATCTGCAAACAGCTCTAGCGACAAATAGCCCCAGGAGCAGATGCATTGAAACTGTTTAAAAGATAAAAGCAGCGCAACTGGGAAATCTGCACAAGTAGATCCTTTGTGGAGGAGAGAGGCTGCAGAAGCTGTCCATGGGTGCTTTGGCCAGCAGAAAGGTGTGTGCTTAGAAAGAAGGTCTCCTGGTGTTAGTCTTTCTACCAGAACACAGAGGGAGTGTGCTAGCACATCTCTGGGCCTGCCATACTGGATATATCAGCATGATCAGCTGCAGGCAGTTCCAGGGCTGCTCTTCAGAACAGACTTGTGGCCATCAGCCATGGTTTGGACAGAGCACATGCTTTCTGGAGAGCAGGCACAGCTGGGAACTTGAGCAGAGGCAAGTGCCTGCTCAACATGTCCTGACTGCACTCCCAACAGCCCATCAGGATTATTTGGATGTGCAGTGGAATATGTTCCGCTCTTGGTTGCTCTGGGTACCACACTTTCCAGTTCTAATTCAAATACACCAGCATAAAGGCCTCTTTCTTAGCATCTCTCCTGCCTTTACCGAGTGAATTTTACTTGTTGTAACCCACATGCTACAAGAAGAGCCACTAAGGTAGAACTTTGCAGGAGCCTGTCATGCTTCTTGCTGCTCTCTCAGCAGAGAGAACAATTTACTGCCATCAGTAGGCCAGGGCGTGTGGGTGTGCAGCAGTGAAAATTAGTGAGAAGGAAGTATATTACTTTACGGGTTTTGATCTTTCTTAAAACATCTGTATATTTGTACCCCCAGAATACAATGAAAATGCCTTCTAGAACATTGTCCTCTCTGAACTGCAGTAATGAACAGATGCTCACAGTGTCTTCTCCCACGTTCCTCAACATGGAATTCCCTGGGATTGACTTTGCCAGGCAGAATCTCTTTTTCTACTTGAGTCCTGCTATGGGCTTAGAGAAGCTTCAGCTACAGCTTAATTCACTGAGCTAAGAATTTATGTTTTGTTCTCACAGTGCTCCAGTGGGAAGTCTGCAGATTCATTATAACATCCAGTCTCCACAGCCCACACTGCTCACTAATCTTTAGTTCTTTGTTCTTTTTATCACAGAATCAGAGAATCACAGGATAGCTGGGTTGGAAGAGACCTCTGGAGCCCCAGGGTATTCCTATATTCACAACCAACTCCATTCTGCAGTAGTATTTTAACTCCCAAAGCTAGTCTGAGAGTGTATCTGCCCTCTGGTAGTTTCCTTGTATTCACCCATGTTGTATGTATTTTCATCTGTCTTCTGTCTCCCACCTTGACTATAAACTCTTCAGGACACAGCCTTTTTTCCCTCTTCATACATCACCTTGCACAGCAGTGTTGTGGCTGGCGACGAGAGCTCTTTAGAGCTCTGCTGAGAACAGAAACATGGGATACTTTTCCTTTGGGGAACCTGCTTGCTGCATGTTGTTGTTATTTGAATCTCAGAGCCCATGAAGTTGTGAGCATTGGGAGCTGAAGCTTCTCTGGGGCTAACAGGGAGATGTTAAGAAGCAAAGACAGGCAAGGTGTTAAGTTACTATCCATTAGTGTAGAGTTTAGTTAGCTCCATGAGAATATGAAATACCAATCTTAAACCACACAGGGTGACTTAAGTAAACACAGTGATTTTCTGACTGTGTTAACCTTCACTGAAACACATTGATCCTGAAACCCAAGGTTTGCCAGGTCAGCAGCATGTGTTGAGGTAATTTACCAGTCAGTGTCTCTCAGTTCCAATGCACCAAAGCATCAGTTTCCTGAAGGTTTTATGTAAAGCAGCATGTTAGCAAGTTGCCAAATGTGAAACATTAAGCAACTTTTGGACAGCTTTTTAAATTCCTCCATAAAATTTGCCATTCCAAAGTACTGAATGTCTCTGTATTGTTGCTGCAAAGCATGTTATTCATGTGGAATCTCCTCTGCCTGCAGAATGAGCTGGTTCATATGGATGTCATCAAGCTGTCAGCAGAGGGAACGATGCAGGGGCCAGAGGGGCTGCAGCTGCAAACACTTGGTAAGAGCCCAAGTCCTTGCCATGCTGATTAATTACTGACACAAAGCCTCTAATCAGTCATTCTGGGAAATTAAATTTGGAAGCAGAGTGTTGAGATGGAAAGGAGCTGAAGGAGGGTTACGCCTCCTTGCTGGAGCAATGGCCACTAATTGAATCACATTTTGCTGGTTACATATTGTCTCTACTTGCATAAAATGATGAACGTTAATTCAAAAAGTGTCCATTTCACTGGGATATCTCTGTGGATAAGGCACAGGCATTACCTGTATATGTCAAAATTAAGTCAGTTTGTTCTTTCTGCCAGACATTAATCTGGACTGGCAAAATCAAGATGAAAAGCAACCTTTGCCCTTTTCTGAGTGCATAGCTCACCCAGCCAGTGTTGGGATGTGCCTCGTCAGGTTTTAGCTCTTTAAAAGCACAGCATCTATTCTGATCTACTATGTTAGGCTCCCCTTGAAGACTGTGGAGTCAGTGCAATCCTTCTAGGATGAATCCTCTCATCCTGACCATCCTGTGTTACAGACAGGATGGAATGAGTCAGCTTTGGGGTCCTGCATTACACAAGGGAATCCTTAAAGAATCCTCTTATCATCCTTCTGCACCTGCTTTTGGCTGAGAAGATGGGATCTGTGTTTGGAGGCTGCCGTTACTCTGCATTTAAAAATTGCTGTGTTTGTAGGGTAGTAACTGCTGAACAGTTTGTTAGTGAGAAGGTTTGCAGCACCACATAGGTTGCGAAAGACCAGCTAAAGCAGTACACTACAGAACTCTCAGGGGCTTTGGGATTATTTTTTAGTGTTACTGGGAAAAGGATTTTCAAAGACTTGTCTTGAATATTTAACAATCTATTTAAATGTTAAAAATTCAGAGGGTATTAGAGAATTGAAATTACCTTAACAACTCCCTTGAGAACTACATTTTGTTAATGTTAAAGACATAATGTTTAAAACAGCTGCCTGTGAAGAAAGTGCCTTTGAGCCTTGTCTGCTTGTCCATTTCTCATCTGATGCTTGCTGCGGGTGCCCCTGTGTCCCTGATGGCTGATAGCCTCAAGTTGCTCTGGCACTCAGTAAACATCTCATCTTCTTCTCAAGAATCTAGCTGAAGTTTTCCTTCACCAACATGTGAATTGGCTTTTTTGGATGATGACGCATCTGTCTCTGGAGCAGAAGCCACAAAATTTCAATGAGTCACATCCTGTTGTGGTTGACACCTGTTTTAACACAGTTCACAACGTTGCTCAATTCAGGGCTTCCGACATTAACAAGATCCTTCATGGCTAGCAGAGGCTTTCTTCCCAAATTGTATCCTTTACTATTGGCTTTACTGAAGTGAGCCTGCTAAATGGATCCAGAGTTAAGGACAAAAAGAGCACAGGGAGGTATGATGTGGTTATTCCCCTCTGGGCTCTTTTATGCATGGGAAACCATTTATATTTTTGTGGATACTAAACAAACAGAAAATATCTCTTCTTTCTTAATAGGAGGGAGGCCTGATGCACACAATGCTTGCATTTGTACCAGGCATTTTCAATGCTTACCAGAATGAATCCCAGTCTGAACTGTTCTTCCAGTTCCCTTTTCCTTGTCTCCATCTTGGCTTTTCAAATTTCAGGTCTTGGGGACAGGCACAGCTTGGAAAGTGCTAGCAGAAGTGGTGACTTTAATTTCTTTTGGGAGCTTCTGGCTAATAAATCACTTCTGAAAACACAGGCAGTGTGTGTTTACCATAGGCAGGGAGCATGTGCTGGCCAGCTGAACCACTTTTGTGTCTGACAGACCTTTTTTTTGTTAACAGGCTGTGGGACATCGTTTGATTTTCACAAAAAGACAGACTATTTGTTTCTTGTTGGTACTGAAGAGGGAAAGATCTATAAGGTAGGAATGATTCTTTATTCTTTGTTTTACACCCCCTGACCCCTATGTGTCTTTCAGGTTCATAATCTGAACTGTTTGCTCAGTGGTAACAAAGAGGCTGGTCCAGCCCTGGGATGCCTGTGGTGAGCCTGAGACCAGTACAGCGCTGCAGAGGGTCACAGGGAGCTCTCTGCACATGCCCAATTAAGACCCTATTTTGCAGAAACATTTTTCATGCAAACTGCATCCCAGAATATGCTTTGTGGATTGCAGCTGTGAAAGTGAAATGCTAAGTATGATCAGAGCAGAAGTTAAAAGGTGTTGGTCCTCTCTCCTCGCGGCTATGGGGAAATGGCAGGAAAAATATCAGCGCTTTTCCTTTGTAGTCCTGTCATCCCATGAGCAGTGAGGCTAATGAAGGCATATTTCCTATGGATTAATGTCCTGCAGCCCTTCCGTTCCACAATTACACAGAATCATAGAACCGTTTAGGTTGGAAAAGACATCCAGTCTCACTTTCTTCTTGCTCTCCTGTCTCCAGTTCATCGCCACCCACACAAACCTTTCTCTTCCTGATCACACCATGCTGTCCTCAGCCTGATGATTCCACCTCCACAATCCTTGTTTCTTGCAGACACTGCTGGCTACCTCCCCTCCAGTGCCCTCCTGCAGCGTGATGCCTTGGTGTGCCCAGCTCCAGCTGGGAACTGTCGGCCAGCCAGCTCCAACCATGTGGTGAGGGCAGCAGCCAGGCTGTGCTTGCCCTTCCCACGCTGGGGGCACTGCCCAGATGTTTGTACTCTGTGACCCTCCCTTTTCACAGAATGTAAGACCTTAATATTGCCAAGTCCCACACGCAGCCAGTTTTGGCTTAAATTGCCAGCTAGGTCAAAATTGTTTGTGAGGAGAGGTGAGCAGACAGGACACAGACATCATGTTTTCCTAAGAAATCAAGTTAAAAATAGGAAGTTTTGAGTTCTGCTGTATTTAGCCTTGAAAGTAAAGCCAGTAGCCTCTTACTCATACAACTGTTTTTTGCACTGCATTTATCTGAGGTGGCTTTGGGGCTCTGTTAAATCCGTAGCCACAGCCCTTCAAGTGTGGGTGGTGAACCATCAGCAGGAAGCTGACATGCAGAGCAGATGCATCCAGCCATCCCAAGTGGCTGATATAAACTCCTTCCTTATATCCCACCTGCAAAAGGAGCAGAGAAGAGAATAAGAACCCAAAGGAAATAATATTCTGAAATCAGTACCAATCATTTAGGCAAGTTGTACTTAACAAATATGTGTCCCTTCCGAGGGATGATGCTCGTTGAAATCTTTCCCTTTGCCAGGCAGTATCTAGGGAGGGTTTCTGAGGGTTCCATGTGCTTTGGACAAGACAGGTGCAGAAAGGAGGTGGGAGGAGTGAAGGGGGGCTGAGCTGTTGGGCAGGAGGCACTGAGGTAGGTGCAATGGCTTTTTGTTGATGCTTTCAGGATACAAAGCATCTGTACAGACATGGGCAGATGTTCTGAATTGTCTGGTCACCCACGGGAGCTGGAACCCTGGGTATTGTACTCTAAATTAGTGAGTGCTGTTGTGTCTAATCCTGATCAGAAGGCAGTAGGAAACCACATGTTTTGAATTCCTCTGTATTGTAAGTGATGGGTGTTGGTGAGTTTGACAGTGGACATTAGTGTGAGGTGAGGGCCGCCAGTTACCCTTCAGGAGAAATGTTCAGGCTGGTATCCTGGTTGAGTTACATAGGAAAGGAAATTCCTCATGGAGGAGCGCTGGATAGGAAGAGAATTTGGCAGCATTTGCCTTGAAGAAGTTGTAGGTTTTTCTATCTTGGGTGATCTTCAGTAAAACAAGAACTAGAATGGGGTTTTAATGCAAGAAGTGATCTCAGCCATGAAGTCACGCAAATGTCTTAACCACTGGATGGAAAATGCAGAGAGATATTGTTGCAAAGGATCCTCCCTTTCACAACATTCTCGCACTGGTGAGCCTCAGTGAAAAGTGGGACCGCTCTCACATTGTGCAACACTGCCCTATAAAACTCGGGTCTTCCCATGGGCAGGAAGAGCTGGTCTTCCATCAGACTGTAGGAGTTAACACTGGGAAGAGAAATCTTGCGTCTAGCACAAGTAGCTTTCTATATCTCCATAGTATCTACAAAAACATGCTGAAGAGTGGTTGCACCATCAGCATTCCCCCAAGAGTTTGCTACAAGCAGTTTCAAAAGTTTTGGGATCAGCTGCTGCTTCAGACATTTCTAAAGGATTACCATCATGTGCTTTATTGAAACACTGCACATGTGAACCTGTTACTGGGGCTATCTGTGGACTGCCTCCTGGTGCCTTGCTCTGTTTGGATGCTGGGGGCTGGGACAGCATCTCAGTAGCCTGAGCAGCTCTCAGTTCCTGTGGCTGCACTGGGTGAGGTGCTCAGGTCTCTGCTGCACTTGCCTTTGCATGTTGAGTGAGAGCGACAGACTCCTTATACGTTGTCTGAGTCAGGGACCAAACATGGGCTGCTCTCCAATTGGCCAAATTTGAGATTATTATTTAAAAAAAAAAAAGGAAAGTGAATTTCAGAGAAACATGGGATTTTTTGTTGTTTGAGGGGGGAGCTATGTGGGTTTTTTGGTGTGTTTTTTTTTCCCCAGAGACCAAGCATGCCCACAAATAACATGATAATGTGTTAATTCTTTAGCTGCAGAACAATTATGGGGGAGTTTTGAAAATGGCTTAGTTAATAGTGTTTCTGAAGCCAAGAAATCATTATCTTAATTACACACAGGCCTATCTGTTGCCCTTTTATGTAGAGGATAAACTGTTTCTGCATTAATACGGTTCTGTAATGCAATTCTGTATGCTTCTTTGCATATCTTATTTGCTGTTTAGGAATTGTTCGGTTTTGATATCAAAAAGTGTGGTCTCTGAGATTCATATTGAAACATTACCGTGACTTTAAGTCTTTGGTCAGAATTGCTTCCCAATAAACAGACCTTCAGCAGAAAAGCTGTGATGAGATTTCAATCTTTTCATGTAATAAAGATTTTGGTTTTGTTCAGTCTTAGGCAGTTTGAGAGTGTAACAAATGAATATAATAAAACTCAGTGCAAGACTGAATACAAGGAAAAGGTTATTCTAATTTTAAACAAAACTAGTTTCACTCATACTCCTTCTCTCATACTAAGCACCAGAATATTTGTATCTTTGTGTTCAGGACAGAATTATGTGGTTGTACAGATGACAAAGGGTGCTGGCTGTTAAAGCCTTATCACATCTCTTGAGACTCCCTTAAATGACAGTAACAAACTGGTTTCTGGACAAGCTCTGACTTGCAGTGTTGCTTTATTAACAGAGAGATCAGTTGCCTCAGTGTCTAGTCTTGCTTTGTCTTATACAAAGTTGTTTTCCTAGTCTGGATATTTTATGACTTAAGTTCTTCATCTTCTTACCAGCTTATCTTTGGGGCTTCTGTGTGTTCTGTCCCGTTGTTTCTGAGCTGACTGCATTTGCCATCAATTACCGCAGATTCTTTCTTTTACCATTTCCTGTTGTTTCTCCCCATGTGTTCACATGCCTCAATTTCCATTTGTAAGCTGTTCTGCAAATCTTAGCATTTCTGTTACAGATCCCCACAAGTAGCACTGAACTAAAACCAAGAAGAGGCTCTGGTAACAGCCTGTCCACAACAGCAAGGAATGCTTTTGTGTCAGTGGTTTCTGAAGAGCACCTGGGTGTCCTGAGCTACCATGGAGGTGCCAGTGCCGTGCAATGCTCTCCTTCTGTTGCCAGATACAAACCTTCTCTGAAAAAATGTTGCTTTTTGTATTTCTGTATTTCGTAGACTCTCAGTGTTTCTGTTAGTGAACTGAAGAAACCCTCTCTGCCTTATAAGGACACTAAGAACCATCCATTCACCATGGATGTGGGGGAGTATTGTGTCAGACTAACGTCTAGCATAAACTGAAGTGCTCTTAATGAAGATTATTCATAAGTTTTGTGTCCTCAGAGTTCTCCTTTCCTCCCAGTATTCCTCCCCCATGTTTTGTAGCCTTGTCAACAGTCATCTTTGTACTGGTTTCCTGTATTGCCATAGATAAGTTTTTGCTTTCCTGTCTCATCATAAAAATACCGTTTACTATTCACACACATAAAGCATCATTTTAATACAAGAAAAACACTTTCAGCAAATTGGAGCAATGCTCTAGAAGATAAGACAGGCTGCACAAATGCCTTCTCCCTGAATCTAATCATCCTCTTCAGAGCTCTCCTGTCAAGATTTAGGTGTCATATATTCCAGTGGTTTTGTTTTCATTCTGATGTGTTTAATAACTGTAGGGTTCTTTAACTGAATAGTAGGGGAAGACTTTGCCAGTACTTCTACTTCGCTCATGAATTCTTTTATTTGTGAAAGTCATACTTCTTTTCTGGGCTTTTTCTCAAAGTTTTTGTTGTTTCTTCAAAATACACCTTGGGAAGAACATGGCCCTGTCTTCCGCTCACAGACAGTGACAAAGGTTGTGGTGTACGTGGTGTAGGGCTGGCAGGCACTGCCAGAGCATGCTGAATGCCTTTAGGCTAAAGCAGGCACACAAGGTTCATATCTCACAAGGGGCACAGATAGGAATCTGCCCTACAGAAACCTTTCTGCTGATGATTTCATAGAAAAAAAATGCAGATCCCTTTCCTGTCATGCAGATCGTGAAGCCAGTGCTGTAGATCAGCGCACCCCAGAGCATGATGTGTCTCCTGTACAAATGCCCAGAGAGCTACACTGACCAAAAGCTCAGCCCCCACAAGGTTTGAAAACAGAGCACCGAGCATTACAGTGCTGTTGGATGCAGACAAATCTAGTTCACATCTCACTCTTCAACGTTTTCATGTATTAGGGACCTTCAATTCACATACTTGGAAGGACAGATGGATAAAGCAGCTTCTCTCTTGTGTTAATTACTCGTGACCCATTCTGTCTGTTCCCAGCAAAATGATTTTCAAAACAAGCCAAGTACCAATTTTCCTGATGGCTGAACATTAAGAGTTATGAAGTAAAGTTATGAAACAGGCCATTAAAGGAGATTTCCGTCCCACAATTACATGCAGGGACAGTAACTCAGAGTATACAACAAACTATTAGCAAGCTATAGACACTGTCAGTAAATCTCAGTGGGGCATGAGCCACTTTCTTATTTCCGTTTCCTACCACAACAAGAGTCCCAGGGATGTAGGAGCTGCTGCTGTAGGAATGGTTTAACACCCTTAATCCAGTGCCTGCACCAGTGAACAGGTCTGAGTACCCAGACAGTAAGTGTCATATGTAATAAATAGTTAAGCCTTATGATTAGTTAGAGCTTTGGTTTGCAAGAATTAAAGTCATGTAACACTTCAGCAATCCTCCTGCTCAGGCAGATGATGTGTTGCTGCATTCATTAGGGAGTAATGAAAGGTGCTGAAAAGTCCTTGTTGTGACAGTACTGAGGCAAACAGACAGAAAATCCTGAAACCAACCCCAAACTGCCTTGTGGATACAGTCATGTGTGAGAACACAAGCAAGAAGACATTTCATGTGAGATGAGGTCCTTGTTGCTAGTGAAGGAAGCCTCTAGTGTGCTCAGAGGGGAGGGAGGTTTGGGGAGGATAACTTGATTTTTCTGTTTACACAGAACTGACAGGATCTGGATCAAATCCCCTTGCAGACAAGTCAAATGTAATTTCCCCCTCTCCCTCATAAGCTCACACACGAAGTGACTTTTCCAAGGCTCCTGAATGTTTTTCACCTCTTGTAGACGTTCTACATGTTGCCATTCAGTAGTACCTGCAGTGTTGGTGCTGCTGGTCTGACCCTCTCATGCATCGTGGGGTTCCAGCAGGGCCCACTAGCACGCTGGGGATGTCCCTGAGTCCTGGCCAATCTCTGGTTCTTCCCATACCCCTCCAGGGATCCACAAGCGGCACAACAGAAAGAGCTGCAGAGCTGTGTGATGGGACAGGATCTCTGAGCAGGCCGTCCAGGGTGTTGACAGGGAAGGGAGTTTTAATGAGTTTCCAAAGTCTTTAGAGCCACAAATCTGATAGGACACTCTTGTGCTGAGAGCACTGCTACCAGGTGGTTTTAACTGCAACGCTTCAAATGCACACAGTGCTGTGTGCTCCTGAGCAGCACAGGGAATGTTTTCCCCTGTCTTTCCTCTGAACCTTTTAGAGACACAGCAGGATCCTGGGCTGGCAGCAAGGTAGTAGAGCTCCCACAATGGAGAATGGCCTTTGGGCCCTGGCTCTGACTGTAAATCCAACGAGACAACTTCAGTTCCTATCTCTGTGTATTGCAGAGGGGAGCTTGATATTGCCTGCAAATGGGGTGAAACTGCATGTGCTAAATTACTATTTTTCTGTAGCACCCCTGGGTAGCAGCCACCTCTTCCCAGACAGCCCAGAAGATCCAGGGAGGCCATATGAATAGTGAGGGGCATCTTTTGTGGGAATTTGAGCTTCAGGAGAAGGTCTAGCTCTGATTACTGACTAGTTCTTTCTATTGCAGTGTTCAAAAAACTATTCAAGCCAGTTTCTGGATGTCTTTGAAGCCCATGACATGGCTGTGGACACAATCAGCTGGAATCCCTTCCACTTGAAAGTCTTCATTTCCTGCAGCTCTGACTGGACAGTCAAGATCTGGGATCACACCATCAAGTAGGTCCTGCTGGGTCCTGGTGTGGGCAGGGAGGTCCAGCCTGATGTGCCAGCTGCGCATGTTGATTCTGCTCATACCTCAGTCTCAGTTTCCCTCCTAGCTGTTGATAATGCTAATTGCTTTCTTACTTTTTGGGTCTTATGACTCAGATTTGTATTGCCCAGGAATGAGGTACAAGGTTTAGCATTGGCTGCCCTGGGAACTTGCCAAACAGTGCAGCTCCTCACAGAGCCTGGCTGCTTTACTTTGGACCTGGCTTTCTTCAGGCAGGACCTGCTGTGGGAGGGAGATTCTTCTGGACCGATGCCACAGAGAAATGTCAGGAGCTGGCTTATGGCTTCAGGGGCCAGAAACCTCCTAAGAGCCAGAGAGGCAAAAAAAAACTGGAACACTTTAAAATATGGAATGAAGTTCAGGGTTAGTGGTTGAGAAATGTCTGGTTTCAATCAGGATATTGATTTCATTGTAAATCAGTCAAAGTCAGATATTTCCTGTTGCCAATACTGCTCTAAGACTCAATGTTATTGTCAGAAGTCCAGAGAGGGAAAATCATTTTTTCCCATATGATTGTTAACCAGAGAGAGTCCATCTTGGCATGTGTGCTGGGGAGAAGCTTTCAAAATGCTTTCAGAAATAAAGATATGTGCTACCTCTCATCTCATTGTAGCTGGTCAAATCCTGACCCATTTGTGTTGATGCCCAGCTTTGCTTTGCCTTTGACTTAGGAGCTGGCAGTTTCCTGACATAGAGAAATACACTGTCTCCCACTTCTGCAACATCCAAGTGTTCATAGCTCAATGTTACGCTTCCAGAGTGGCATGTGTTCAAATGAATTCTTGTCTCTGTGTCTTTTTTTATAGGACTCCGATGTTTGTTTATGACCTGAGTTGTGCTGTAGGGGATGTTGCATGGTCTCCTTACTCCTCCACAGTCTTTGCTGCAGTCACCATTGATGGCAAGGTGAGAGGCTCAGAGCAACACTCCTCTGATTTGAGCTGAAAGAAAGTAAAGGCAGATTAGGGCTGAGCACAGGAATGGGTCAGCCCAATTTTGGCCAAGCATGTCAGGGAGCTGCAGATCCCCCATCAGCAGGAATCCACCACAGTGAGAAGCTGAGTTTGCTGCAGATTGCCTGAGTTGCTTATCACTGTATGGCAAGGTCATTTTGATATCTCAGGGTCCTAAAACTATTAATTCCTTTTTGCTTAGTCTGATTACAGAGGACACAGAAGTCATAAAGCAACAGAGAGGAGGAAACTTGGGCAGCAGCATTTCTTACTCTTTCTCCCCCCTAAAGTCTTCCACACCCGCACAAGCAACAGGGCCAGAAATCCCTCAGCTGCAGTCCAATCATGCAAACTGATGTTAAATCAGCTTATAAAGCCTGAGTGCTTTTAGCAGGTGCTGAGGATCAGTTGCACATGTCTCTGCAACCTTGACAAGCCCATCAGAAACGCAAGTGGCCCTTCTCCTCTAGGCACAGGGGCTTCCTGGGGGCCAAGTTACCCCAACTTCTAGCACAGGAAAACTTCCCTGTAGTCCTAGTTTGCTCCTTTTACTCCAGGGAGGGAGGTGCTCAGAGGACAGAGAGAAGAACAGGGTTCAGAAAACAGGCTGCTTTCTCCTATGCTTTCCTGCCTTTGGCATACATATCCCTGGGCATTAATCTCTCACTCCTTCTCCAAGTAGGTGTTGCAAATGCACACGAATTCCTCCCTGCTCTCCCATTGACCACATCAGTGCAGGTGTGCAGCTTGCACATGATAGGATTGAACCACTGAACTCCCCAGAGCATCTGTGGGGATGGAGAGATGACTCGAGATCAGAACTCCCCTAGTATGAGCTGACATCAGGGCAGTGGTTCTGAAGCTTCAGGGTATAGAGAAGCTATAGAATAAAGTGGTTATATGTTTATATTGATGTTAAAAAATCAGTTACAATAGTATGCCTAGGGTCAGCCAATAGAATTTTGTTTCAATAAAATCAACATTGTCCCACAATGCGAGGCTGTCATCAAGAGTAATAATTGGTAATGAACTCCTTAGACCAGTCCTAATATCGAGATCATGGCAGTTATATTTTTGCCTCGAGACATCCATTGTAGTACCTCAGATGGTTAATTTGGGCTCGGCAAGTAGCCAGGAAATGTAGCTATCCATCAATACTAGTTTAGTACTGTGAGGCCACACTGCTCTGCCACCATGGTCTGTATGTCTAGCTGGTATAAACTGGAAAGTCTGTGCAGCTTGGCCAAAATTTCTCTAGCAAAAGGATGGCCTTTATGTATCTCTATCACTGAACTGATGCCTTGGCAACTTTATTGCAGTTTAACCTTTGTGTTATAGCAAAAAAATAATTTCACTGATACATTGCTCAGGCTGTGAATTTGTCTCTCCCAAGCTAAGAAATAGAAATCTCTCCACTGAGTTACCTGGTCTCCCTGGAAGCTCAGGATGCCATATTAGCTGGAGCATCCATGGGCCTGGAGTTTGTATGAGGCTATGGATAAGGCAGAAACCTGTTTGACTTTGGAGCACTGCATCCAGCGTGCCTCACCTTGGCTGTCCCTACCTTGGCTCTAAGTCAGTGATCCTAACTAGAACCTAATCTAATAGGATCTAATTCTTCTCTCTGCCTTTTATCCCAAACTCCGAGAAGAGTGGCCGTCAACCAGGAACAGCCCAAAACTGGGCTGCCTGGAAAGACAGATCCAGGCAAGAGCTGCTGGGCCTGTGTTAGCTGTGTTAGCTACTAGCTATGCTGGCTGCAGCAGGGTAGGTCTGAGACTTAGCTTAGCTTCTACTGTTCAATAGAACCTTCTAGATCTGCAGTGGAAGGGGAATAAGTAGCTGTTTACAGCCTTTTTATTTCTGGACATAGTCCACTTTGTAGCAGAATGCACTTCTTGAGAATAACTCAGCGCTTCGCAAAGGGCAGACTCCATTAATGCTGGGAAAAAAACCTACATTAACAGGATGTTCTATGATTCTACAGTACAGAAAAATACAGGATGTGGAGCCAGAAAATAAAACATTAAAGTCCTCCTGTTCATAAACAGCCTCTATCTTTGCATCCGCATGTAATCATACCTGCAAAATTTGAAGGTTGCCTGGAGGTGGTTTTAAAATCAGGCTCTAATTGCAGTCTTCAAGGGATACCTGGCATATTTTGTAAAACACTTTCCCTTATCCAAGCTGATGCTATGTGTCCAAAACGGGTTCATGAGCCCCCTAAGTCTGACTCGGAAATTGGGGTGTTTTAGAATCTAAAAATCTCTCAATCCCCAGGAATCCAGGAGGTGGGGATTTAATAAAAGCTGTGAATATCAGGGGCATTATGATAAAATGTGTTTGTTGGCAGCTGGACATCTGCTTTGAACGGCACTGCCTCTTCATAAGTAACCAGAGCATGCACATTCTGCCACCGGTGCAGTGGATAGTAAATGCTACTATTGCTCTCCATCATGTTCTGGGTAATTTCCTTAGTCTCCTGCTTTGCCTGCTGGCCATTTTTTTTTCAGAATGAGCATAAACCATTTGCAACAAAAATTGAAATAAAACAAAATAAAATGATCAAGATGTGCACATACATGCCAACACTTCCTGGAAAAAAACCTCCCACTTCTAGAACTAGGTGCGTAAATAAGTGGCCCGATTTTAAAAAGACTGGACAGCCAGCTGCTTCTATGGAAGCTACTCTCTGCTGGATGCACTCGGGGTGGTTTTTACAGAGCATTCAGCTTTGGTTTCAATCAGTGTGCAAAGTCCACTGCGGTTTTGCCATGTGATTGCATTTCAGGTGACACTTACATTCCTTGAAGACTCCACAATGGTTCCTAAAGCAGACAAGTGGAGAGATCTGTTATTTCTGAGCATGATCCTTCAAACTCACTCAGCTGACAGCATCTCTGTGATCTCTCCAGGCCATTTCCTACAGAGCCCGGGGTGCAGACACTGATGTGATTATAAGTGAAATAAAATGAGGTTAGAGAACACCTTGTGTTGTAAACGGTAAAAGCCTGACATGAAGAAAAAGTCTGGCTGGGATGAAAGATGTGCTTTGGAAATCAGAAGAAAAAAAAATTAGAGGTGGATTGGGATGCCTGGGCCCTTACACTTAGGGTTTGTGAAATCTGGGGATGTTGGATGTCAGCTTATTGTAAAGCCAAAGGGCAGAGAAGTGGGAGGGGTGGAATTAAACCCTGTGACCTTCAGCAGCATTTGCCTTTGAGAGTCTGCTTTAAGTCCACCTCAAACTTATGCTTAAAGCAGGGGGAAAAAACCTCTGAAACATATAAAGGCAGGAATCACACCTCAGATTTCCTTTTGGGCTTATTTTACTTACTCTCCTTAAATAAGGAAATGGTTTTGGCATTTCCTCCACTTCTGGGGATGCAGCTGCTTTTTTGTGCTGACTTCATGCATGAATTATTAGCACTGTTAAAACAGCCAAAGACACCCATGACACCAGTGTCCTCAGATGTCGAGATCCCAGGCTGTGGGCCACAGCTGCCCCATGCAATGGCTGAGGTGGGGTGGCCAAGCTGGGCTTGTTCAGCCTGGAGAAGGAACCCACCAGTCTGCCAGGAGGTCATTGATAAGTTTGAGCCAAACTCTTCACAGCAGCACATGAAGGAAGCAATGATGAGACACAACAGCTGAAGTGAGTTGAAAGTTGAAGTGAGTGAGAGATTTGGGCTGGATATAAGGAAAAACTTTAGCTGTGAAGGCAGTTAAGGAATGAAGCATCTTGCCCAGAGAGGCTGTACCATTTCTGTCCATGGAGATTTTCAAAGCCGGATTGGGTAGAGCCCTGAGCAACCACATCTGACCTCAGAGCTGAGCCTGCTTTAGGCAGAAGGACTTCTGGGGATCTCTTCCAACCTGCATTACCTTCTAACTCTGTGGTGCTGTGAAATGTCCTGTCTAAAAGGGAGGATCCCCAGGTTTTACTACAGGCTGGGGAACATGCACTAAGTGCAAGTCCATTTGCTCTCATGATTTTGAGGGCTGTGTTCTTCATTACTAATGCATCAAGAGGAAGGTAATGTTATGAACATCTTTAGTAAATATTGATAGCCTCAAGATAAATGTCATCCAAGTGCACACTCTGCAGAGAAAACTGGTCAGACATACACTCCAGGGCTTTTCCCCATTAGTGAAACTGTTGACCTTTCAAGATGTGAAATTCTTGAAATAATCCAAACCTTCAGGAAAACAGTGGAAGGTTTTTGCTGCTCAGGAAGCAAGTGTGCTTCTTTCCCGCTTATATAAACTTACTTTACTGTTTGTACAACTGTTTTGAATGAGAAGTCTTGAAAACTGGCTTTCTATTGTATCTCACTCACAGGACAGCACTGCAGGGTTATTCTGCCTGCTGGTCTTGATGCCCATTCTTTGCCAGCTAGGAGAGAAATGATTAGTGTATGTGTGCATAGAGCAGTTTGCAGGAACTTGCTGCCCATTTAGCACTGACTGGAAGCAAAAGCCAATCTGTCTTTAAAAGCATGAACAATTTTGCAGATAAGAGGCTTGTTAAACCTTTTAGGTTTGCAAATATTTCAGTGGGTATTTTGGGCTTAATCCTGCCTCTACTTGTAGGGCATGAATCAGAGGTCGAAGCAGACCTCTCAGCATCAGTTGATGCTTTTGCCCACGGGTGTCAGGACAATGACCATGACTGCAGATGTTCCTGCTGCATCTGAGTCTTTCCTCCTACCCTTCTGCAGTAGCCCATGGGGTTTATCCATGCATTGTGGGGCCACCACTAGCTCTACAGGGCTCTTTCCTGGCTCTTTGCACCATGGCCAGGGAATTAATGGGGTGTAAAAGCAGTAAATGAGCACAAGTCTCTTTGCTGTCACCCAGAAGGACCTTTGAGTAGGCTGAAGTGGACAGAAGTTTTCTTGAAATGGCTTTGAAATTGTATTTACAGCAGAAGTGGTTGGATTTTTGTAAAATTGTTCATTTTCTTCTGCTGCAAAACCTGAAGGTCGCATAGGAACCTAGTTTGCCTTTTTCTGCTTCATGAACACATGCGAATGAAAAAATTACTGGGACAGCATCTCAAAATCTTTTGTTTGATGATTTACCTATTAGACTTTGCATAAAAACCTGCTGGAGGCACAGAGTCCATCAGGAGAATTGACAAGAGTTTATAAAGCTGCCCGACTCTGCTCTTTGTTACTGGCCACTGCTAAGAATGGTTTTGAATTACTAGTTTGAATTTACAAGTTTGGACCTTCGGTGTTTTGGCCACTGAGAGCCTCCAGGTGTCTGCCCCATCCTTCTGTACAGAGACAGCAGCTTTTGAGCCTTGATCTTTATTCCTTGGCATTTTAGAATGACCTGAAATCTGCTGGTTCATTTTAAATGCCAGCCTCCAAACCACAACAGTTCAATATCTGCCTTAGGAACAGGTTTGCCGTCCTGCCGTGGGGTGCAGGTGGCAGAGAGCAGTGACTGCCTCTCCCATCAGACATGATGCTGCTCTTCCTTGTGCAATTGCCTGCCTTTGCCCATGCCCTCGCCTCCAGTGCTGACTCCCCCAGGCAGAGCATAGAAGGAACCCTACCAACATGTGGAGAGATGGAAGTTGGTCATAATCTATGAGGATGGAGTTTCAATCTGACCTCAGGGACTGGGCTGTCGGTCACAGTAGAGAGAACACAGGAGGACTGGCATAGCTGGGGTGTGTTCATATAGCACAGTCTTGGAGGTTTGTCCAGAAACACTTAAGGTTCTGGCTGAAACAGTCTCCCTGTTCTTCATCAGGTATTTGTGATGGGATGGCAGAGTAGGGAAGATTGGAAGAAAGATTCTTTGCCCAGTATTCAGGACTACGACAGTGCAGAAGAGATTAGCCAGCCTAAATATCCTATCCACAAAGATCCTGGGACAAATCGTTGATTGTTGTATTTGTAAGCACTGGTAGATCAAGGAACAGGCAGTCTAGGGAGGCTTTAGTAAGGCCATATCACATGAAACTGGTCTAATCTGTTCTTGAGAGTAACAGGGCCCGGTAAATGAGAGGAAGGGGATGTAACACATGCCTACAGGTTGACTTCAGGAACATGATTGGCACAAGTTTGTAAGCAAACTGCAAGGCAGGAGAGCAGGTGGATGTGACATGATGGAAATTGTCCTCAGCAGAATGTGCAGGGATGCTTTGGGGACTGGGCTGGCGCTGAAACCCAGCAGTAATTGTGTGGGGACTAAGTAGGCAGGACTTATGAGTGCTTTAGTGCCAGAGCTGAAATTGTAAATGAGCGTGACAGCCTCAGCAGCAATTTGCAATCAGTGAGATGATATTCAATAAAGGCACAAACTAAATGTGTAATATTAAATGAGCACTAACTGGGGAAGCAGCAGGACCTTGAGGGAGGTTGTGCCTGGAGACTGCCTGTGCTGCCATGTTCTTGCTAACTCAGTTCTGCTGAGCCAAACCTGGGATGTGCAGGAGGCAC
>JAWMRA010000090.1:61332878-61357984 GCA_035584735.1 Pseudotriccus pelzelni | reverse complement strand
AGCCCAGACCATGTGGGAAGAGCAACCACAGGGCAGAGAGCAGAGCTTGCTGAAGGTGTCCTTGCAGTCAAACTACCACCAGCATGGTCCTGCACTGGCCATGCTGAACACCATCTCCCTGAGCACCCAGCCCTGCTTGGGCAGAAAGCTCCTGCAGGCCAGTGAAACTGGTTTGGGTCCTTCTACTCAGTGCTCAGAAGTGGGGGACAGACATGCTTGCAGTATTTTAAGATGCATCAGAAGGAACAAGTGGCTCTCTGCTGTCATCCAAGCCACGTTTGGACGCCAGGCGCTCCTTAAATATTGCAGCGGATGTCAGGCAGGAGTTGTTCAACTAATAAAGTATCATTTCTAATTTTTAATGACCTTGGGTGGTTGAGTTCACCCAAGGGAAGCATTGCTGTAAGAAGAATCAGTTTTGGGCAGAGCTGTTTAATTAGTGAGCCTTCCGGGTTTCACTCGAGGGTTGGAAGAAATTAAAGCATTTTGTCATCACAGTCAGAAGAATGTAGCTGCTCATGGGCTTTGGTTTTCTATAAACTGCTAAAATAGCATGGCACAACCCCTGTCAATGCTAAAAGTAAGGAGAAGATAGTAAAAAAAAAAAAAGTGCAGTGTTTTTTAGAAGCGTTAGGAGACCACAGCAGAGTAGGAGTAGAAAAGAAAGCTTACAATACAGAACTTACTGAGACTAAGGCAAATTTCTTGGCCAGTACCCAGGTGGATGGCCAGGAAGGCAGACAGCTTCTTGGCCTGATGCTTGTCTTGGATATTTTTCTTGGATTATTTAGGATGATTATCTCAGTCTCTGTTCCTGCTACTGATTTCTTCACATGCAAGGCACCTCTTTCTTTGTCCCTCGGGGGCAGTTGTGTTTCTTCCAATGCAGTAAATCCTGATGGACAGGGACTAGCTGGGCATAAGTGGAGTGTGAAGGGGAACACGGCTGCTCACGTATTCCAGGACTGTGCATGTTCCAGGGTGCAGGACACACCTATGAGACCAATGCTATGCATCTGTGAGCTGCCTGTGGTGTGGGAACAGTCGAGGGACATGGGGTGGCTCTGAGCCTTCCTGTCTACATGCACATGCTGGGCAGCTGCTCTGCTCTCCCCGTGCCTTATCACACCTTCCAGTGTCACCTCTGGGCTCCCTGTGCCCCCCCTGCATCTTTGCAGCACTGACAATTTTGCCCTTGGCCAAATCCAACCCAAGGCTGCTCAGACAAGGGAGGGGCATTGGATTTTGCTTCCTGAAGCGCTGTGGCTCTTTGACCATGACTGATGGCAGGGTCTGGGAGGGTTAAATTAGGGTAAGGGGACTGGGATGGGCAGTGGGAGTATGTTGGGGTTTTAAGGAGATGAAAAAGAGAAGGGGATTTTGGAAAGATTGGTGGAAGTGTGCAAAATTTAAAGGAGACAATAGGAGAGTGGCTGAAATGTCTTCTTTGGCCTATCCCCTTTCCCAACATTGCCTCCTTCATGATTTGCTTCCTCCTCGTACTCCCCAGCAGCATCCCCTGCACACAGTGCTGCCTCAGGGAGGGATGTGGGTTTCATCCCTATACCCAGTCTCAGTGGGATGCAGCTCAGGTCCAAGTAGGTACTAGGCAAGTAAACAGAGAGTGGGATTCTTGATCCTGAACCTCACTGCTTTGTAGCCTTGTGTTGCCATCACCTAGGGTGACAGGGAGAAACTTGAAGGAGGTAAGGATCAGAAGATTGTTTCAGTTTTTAGTATTTTTCTGTAGCTGTGGGAGGTGTGAGCAATGAACTAACCAGCACAAAAAGATGAACTTGAACTCCCTCCTTCTGTCCCATGAGGTACAGTCTATGACCACATGTGAGTGTATTTCAGGAGGGAAGCTATAGATTAGATACATTCTCCAAGGTCATTTCTGGACAGGTGAGTGGTTTAGCACTGAGGCAAGTGTATTTGGTCCCTCAACTTTACATTTCAACAGTTCTCATTCTGTCTGAGAGAAAAGCACTTGTCTCTCCTCTCCAAATGGCTCAAGTTTTGCTCTTTTAGTGGTGTAATTCCTAGCCCCTCTGTTTTCATGCAAATGCTCCTCTCTTGTTGAGATTCCCTCAGTGCTTCTGTGCTGCTCAATCAGTGGCGGATTTCCTCCAGTCTCTTCAGAGCTGGGTAATTGCTCAACGACCCAGAAGCACAGAGCACAAGCAGTGCTGGAGGAATTTGGCATCAAGTGCTGCTGTGCCCTGCCTTCATCAGGACTGCCTCCACGAGAGGCAGCTTGGCCTCCAGCTACGGAAGTACACACAAGTGAGCTTGGGACTCATAAAAACTGACCTGCAGCTTGATAGCTTGCTCTGAGGCTTGCAAATGGTTTTTGATTTCCTTTCAGTCTCTCCCCAGTTATTTAGTCTAGTTGCAAGTAGCTGCTCTCTCTACTGTTAGGGGAAGAGCTGAGGAGCATGGGATGCTTCCAGGGACTTGTGAAACCCTGTTCCTGATCATTCATAGCTTTCTGTGTCATTTTGGTACGGGAAGGAAACCCAGAGCTGGAGGTCTGCAAGAGGAGTAGGTTGGAGACACATGTATATGAACAGGTGGCTCTGAGCCTGGCTTGGAGCAGGAAGGGCTGGAGGTGGTTGCTCTGACAGTCTGTGCTGCCGGCGTGTGCTGGTCCCAGCAAGAGGCCACACCACTGTTGTGCAGCTTGCCAGGGTGTGAGCAGCACTGCTTGTGGCCTGCGGCTGTTTTGCTATGCAGATCTGTGACTCATGACTCTAAGTCAACAGCTACCGAAGGGAATACTGACAAAAGCAAGCTCCCATGCCCCTTCCACCTTCTCCTTCCCTGCCACTGTGCTAGGAAACCCGTGAGCAGGAAGACCCTTACAGCCTCCAAGGATCCCTGCTCCCTCCACCATCCCACATCAGATTCCTTCTAATCTCACATAGCCTGAGATAAAATGAAGGGACTGTTTAATCCTGGAAAGCTGTAATTTGGGAAATGAGGTGGTCCATGTGCCAGCAGGCTATAGTCCTTCTTGAGCAAAACTGAAACCTTTGGAAATTTACCTGAACACCCTGGACATAGTCACTGCTCACAGGAGAGTGGCTCTATGGCAAAATCCAGATGTCCAAGAGTCTCACACCACAGTTACAGAGAGTTCTGGATCCTAGACAGAGATGTGGCAACCTTGGATACTCTCACTGTTTGGATAGCTAACCCAAACAAACCAGCAGTGGATCTAAGGGACTTGAATCTTCTCTCCATTAAATCTGTTTTCTTCCATTTTTGGAGAAATAAATTTTGCATCAAACTAAGTGAGGGGAGAAGAGGGTTCTAAGCAACAGAAGCAATGCTGAACCCCAAGATGAAGAGCAGGAGTTTTTCTTCTTTTTACTGTTCCTGGCCACATGTCTTCAACCTTGTTTTTGTTGTGTAATGTCACTTTCTGTGGATGCTGTGTTTGGCAGTTGTTGGAGAGACAACATCAGCATATTTACAACTTATTTTAAGCTGAAGTCAATTCCCAGTGGTCAGGCTGAAGTGTGTTTAGTATCTTAAATGGAGACACTGGCAACTGAAGCAAGAGAAGGTCCCATTTTACAAAAATTCCACAGTACTTATGAATAATTTCTAAAGTGCATGTCTCATCCTGTGAGGTGCTGTGTGCTGTCAGGGGGATACTGACAAAGTCAAGGGGACTGTCTTTGACTTTCTAGCTTCATCTTTGAGGATCTGTGTAGTAAAAATGTTTGCCTATGTTTGAAAGTGATGCAAGACTGCTCCATTTTGCAATGCTAGCAGTTTGGACAGAAATGCTATGGGGATTTGATTTTGGAATCAAGAGTAGTCAAGACTTTCTAGATATAAATCTGGTTTGTGTCTGTTGGATTTGCTGTCCTCAGTAACTGAAACCTGAATTTGGACAAGCAAAGTTGGTTTCTAGTAGTGCCTTATTTACACCTTCCCTTGTATTCCTCCGCGCTGGTGCTGTTATGTTGCTACAAGTACTGTTTTGTCTGCAGACTTTTCATCCTCCCCTTTGTGAACAGATTGTGTCTGTACTTTGGTGTCTGCCATCATAGAGCTCCCCAAGCCCCAGCAGTGTGGACTTTGTTCCTCTGCAGCCTGAGGAGCCCATTACTGCCTGTCCTGGGAAATGCCTAATGCATGAGCAGGAGCTTTGCCTTATATTTCAAAGGACTTGCATTTTGGTTAGATCTGTGATCGCCTGAATACGCCTGTTCAGCTTACACAGCTCATCTTTGAGCCAGACCCTCAGCTTTCTCCAGTGCCTTGGCAGAAAGCCACGGCAGCAGAGGAGGGGGCACACACAACACAATGTTGTGGCAAGAGAGGCACTGCCCAGCCTTATGGGATGCTTGGCTCACCTGTCCTCCCTTTCTTGCTTCAATCTGGCCTCTGTGCATTTGTTTCCATGACTTAAATCCCCTCCAGAAAATTGGGGGATCCTGAGAAATCACCAATTCTTTGCCTGAATGGCAGCCCCAGTACAAAGGCAGAGAGACACCCAGGGGGATAAACTATTTTCAAAGCATGCCTTTGGCAGAGCCAGGGATGGAGGCTTTTTTGGGAGACACTCATTCCCTCAGCGGTGGCTGGGTGTGAGTGCAGGTCTCCAGCCTGCAGCCTTCCCTGCAGTGACAATTCGATGCTCAGCCCCCTGCCAGAACTGATTAAAGTGGCCTGATGAAGAAGGTAATGTGGGTGCTTATCCTCTGGGTCATCTGAGGGTGAGCTATTTTTTTGCCATAGAGCCCCAAGCAGCTCTCAGGAGTGCAGCTATTCCTGTGCCCTGGCTCTGCACAGGCGTGTGGTGAGGAAAGCTTGTTAGCTCAGTGCCTGAGCCACGGGGTGTGTCAGGACAAGGCAAGGATTCATCTTGGGGACAAAGTGCAAAGCAGCGGCTGGGGCCTGAGAGACCCCACGGGATCTGCTGTCCTACAGCTTGTTCTCTGTGCTTCTCTACAGCTGAGTGCTTTTGGGACACATCCAATACCGTCACACCTCAGGGGAGGAGCTGCAGTTGGGGTGCACTGATGGACAACCCTGTCCCACCAGGGCCCAGCTCCAAGCAGGCTTTCCTGCCTCCTGACTGACATTTGGATGTCACAGACTACCAAGGCTAAGATTTCAAGCTGGGCCAGTCAGGTCACTGGAGAACTCATGAAAATTAGGAAGTGGAGCAGGGCACTAAAAGATGCTCACTCACAACCGGCAGACACAGCTGTGATGTGCACGCTGTTACCATTCCCTCCCAGTAATCCCATCTTGGCCCTGCGCTGTCCATTCTGGCAGACAGAGGAGTGAGAAGGGGAAGATAAGAGCGCGGGTCCAGGCGTGATGCAGAGGGAAGATGTGGCAGTGGTATGAGGGAATGGATGAGAAGCTGGATCATGGCACAAGCAGGGAAGAGCACACATCGCATGGGCGTCTTGGCCAGAAAAGTGCAAAAAAGCCTGGAACTCATGTGAGCAGCTCCCTGTTGGCTCTGCACCTCCACAGGGGTTGGTTTGGCCTCCATTTGGGTTGGTCATGCAATTAAGGTGGGAAAATGGGACTAGTTCTCCCCAGGTCATGGCTTTGCACTGTCCTGAGCACCTGAGGACTCACTCAGCAGGGATGGAGAACAGGACACTAATCTTCATGAGCAAGACCCATCCTAGCCATGTTTTTGCCTTACCTCAATGAACCAAGCAATGCTCCAGAGCTCGGAGAAGGTGGACTTTTTACTCTTCTTTGAGCTCTTCAAATTTTCCTTACTTGTAATTTTACATACCTCGTCTCTGGGAATCGACCGAGTACTGTTGGACAGTGTCCCTCATTGCAAAACCTGGTGGTATTTGCTGCACTGACAAAGGCAGGAAATTTGTCATGACATGGAATAGGAAGAAATGCAGCTCCGGGGGCCAGAGGAACAGCTTGATATCTGGCACATCCCTGTAACTGCTCCTGAGCCACTGCCAGAGCCTGACACAGCCTTCCCCAAACAGCCGGCCTGAGCTGGAAAGGCCTGAGGCTGCCTGGGGATACACAGAGGGCAGCTCCCTGATTGTGTCTGTGTCTTTGTAAAACACATCCCAAATGCATTGCTGTAAAAGACCCTTCACTTTCAGACTTCACCTGTGTGTTTTCTGACACTGGGTGTGTTTATCTGTAGCCCTCCATGCCCCTGCCTGTCATGATCGAAACCATCGCGCTGCTCCCAGCCCTTCCCAAGCCTCTCCCAAACCCATGCCACCTAACAACCTCATCCAAAAGAAAAGAAAGGGAGACACCTGTGCCTGCAGGCAGGCCAAACAAATGTCCCTTGCTCAAATTAATTTGATGGGCTCAATGGAGAATTGTTTAAATGAGGGAAGAGAAGGAATCGCCGATGAACAAAACGTCTTGCTGCTCACGGTGATGGAACTGACGCAAGAGGATTATTTTTATCCTGTGGAGAAAAGGAAGAGCCCTATGAAGCAGAGGGAGAAGAGGGGCTGCCTTACCTCCCGCTGGCTGTGGGAGATGCAGCGACGGCTGCAATCAAAGCAGCTCCGAGGTTCTCCGGGAGGGAAACTGTTATGCTCCAATTCACTGACTGATTCTGTGAGATGGGATGCCAGACACCAACTGTGTGAGGCCGCCTTAGAGCAAACGTCCCCTGATCTCTTCTGCTCCCATATCGCACCAGGAAGCTGTCTGTGATCCCATTGCTCTCATCTGGGGTGTGTCTTGAGCTCCTCACCCCTCATGGGGTCCTGGTCAGTGCATTGTTGTGTTTCCATCTCCCATCTGGTGGGCTGAAATCTGCTTCTCATTATCCCCCAGACCACATCCCATGAGCTGTGCCCTTGCTGCACCATGTCCTGTGGGTGCTGCTCTCCTACTGCCCTCCCCAGCACAAACGGATCCTTTCACATGACTGGCCAAGATGCTCCTGTTCCTTTGTGGTGGCAGAGATGACTGTTTCACAGCTCCATGGGAGTGCCAGGTCCCATCCAGGTGATTATGCCTCTAGCCCTGATGGCAGAACACTCCCTCCCTGTATTTTTGCAGGGTGTTGTCCCTCCTCACTTGCAATGTATTGCATTTGTCCTTGTTAAATCACATACAGGTTTTCCAGGTCACATCTCTGGTCCAACAAAATAATTTCCAATTCCAGTCCTGCCTTCCGGGACACCTACAGACTTCCCGTCTGTCCCAGTGTCCAAGCACTAGTAGTAAATCAGACCAAATCCCCTCCAGACCATGGAGCCGTGGGAGTTGCACACAACTCAGTGCTGACAGCTCTGGGTACAGCTATTGACTGGGTCTTACCAATTTCTACACACTTTTTATAGATTTGTTGTCTCACTTCAGGAGCAGGATATCAAGGGAGACAATGGCAAAGTCTTCCTGTGGTCAAGGTTAATGACTTCTGTGCCTTTCCTGTCCACAAGGTTTATTGTAGTGTTGCAAAAAAAAATCAGATCACTGCAAATCCATGTTAGTTGTGATGCATTTCAGTAATGTTACAGCTTGCTAACTTGTTCTACTCATCTTCTGAAAAGTGAGGGTAAACTGAAGGGTCTATGATTCTCTTCTTTTTTAAATCGTTACTGCTTTTGCCTTTTTCAGTTTTCTGATCCCTGTCACCCTCTGAGATTCCCCAAGAAACTGCTTTGGATTAGGGGCGTTAGGTTGAGCTGATGTGATAACAAGGCAGCCAGGGGGCTGTTGTGGTCAGGATGGTCTCAAACACCATAATCAAGTCAAAGTGAGTGGGCACAGAAAATGTGCTTTATTAGGCAAACAAGTATACCTGGGAAGAAAAGTCCATGTGCCCTAAAGCTTGTATTTTATTCTCTGGATATATATTATTTGAGATAATAAAAGGCACTGCCTCTCCCTGCCAGCCTATGCTGTCTGGGTACACACTAACCCACACCCAGATCAGCCAGAGCAGAAATCTCCCCATTTGGTTGCTGGTGTCAGCTGTGATATCCTGAGGATTTGGGATTGCAGAGAAGGGGAAAGACTGCTTCCCAGGAATACAGAGTGAGCATGAATGCACTGATCAGTCTCTGCTTTCTTGTTTGCCTCCTCCGACTTCTTGATGATTTTGTAGACTTGCTGTCAGAAGTTAGACACCAAAACCAGAATGACCAGAAACTACTTTGCAAATGCAGCTGTGAGACTGGAGGGTGCTCAACCCTCTCCAGGATTAGGCCTTCTGCTTTGATCTACACTATAAGGAACCTGCTAAGCCAGGAAAATGAACTCAAGGGCTAGGCAACTAAAGGACATCCAGTAGGAGTGCAGGGATTAATAATTTAGTGTATTTCATGTCAATGAAAAAAAAAAAAAAAGCGTTCCAGGCTTTGCCTCATGGTTTGAGTTTGAAATAGAGCTGAGCAAAATGCTGATGGCTTGGGTTTCAGTTACACCTGCTTGTTCAAGAAGAAAAGCTGTGCTGTAAAAACACCGCAGCCCACATGGCGCCCACAGCTTGGGGGCTGGGAAACTTGGACTGCAAGAGTGAAAGGGAAGTGAAACCTCTGCTTATTTGCTGCCAGAAGCCAAAGAGAGGGCTGTGGAAGTGCTGTCTCACTCAGCCCAGCCTTATGAGGTTTCCCAGCCTAAAGCACCAGCAAAGGAGAGGGGTGCGGGCCCTGCTCCTGCAGCGGGGAGAGCCTGGGGCAGCTCGAGCCTGAAGTGCAGTGCCCGAGGATGGAAATCCTGGGTGGCTGAAGGGCACAAAGTCTTGCAGAGGGATCTGATATCCCTTCTGTGGTGGCAGGGAAAACTCCAAGTTTCTTGCCTGTGTGGGGTCATTCTTCAGAGTGCTTTTACCCTGCTCATAGCCAGGGAAATGCTGCAAGGCATGATTTTCAGAGACTGGTGTGGTAGACGAAGTCTTCTGCAATCAGTCAGACCTTCATTTCAAGTCAAGGTTAGTCTGATCTGTGACTTAGAAAAGCAGCAAGAAAATAGAGCACCATTACTGCATACCTGGAAAGGAAGAGAGAGAGGTTGACAGAGAGAGCTGCAGCCCTCAGTTCCCTTATCTCTGAGATACTAGTAATAGTTGTGGCCACAGGCTGAGCAGGGTTTCCCAAGACAAGACAACTGGTGTTTCCCATCCTCTCTATCCCTGTCTGTTACCTGGCTGGAAGTCACTGGCAGGGGTTCATTGGAGACATACAGCCTGTGTCCTTGTGCTTCACAGTGCTTTTGGCTTTCTGCAGGCTGTGGTGAAACCACTGACTGTACTTTGTCCTTGCTTCCTCCCAAGTGAATAAGCCTGGAGTCTTTAAAAGGTTTGGGTGGATTGGGCTGAAAGATGCTACAGAAATGCCACAATTATGTGATATGGCTGAAGAGCTTAGAGGAAACTTACATGTTGCAATTGGCCTGGTTCTCCCGCTTCAGAAAGAATTAATTGTCTATCAAATGAGAACTCTTAAACACCACCATGCTCCCTATACTTAGTACTCCGTGGGATTTCAGCCTTACTTGGCAGTTGCTGTTTGACTCAGACCTGTGGTAAACCTTTTGCAAGATACTATTTATAGCCTGAATGAATGGTTCAACATGGACTTTCTCTGGAAAATGTTTGAAAGAAGAAGCACTACAAAACACCTGCATGGATTCAGCTAAAGGGAACTGGGACCAGCAGATCTCTGAAGGTGGCTAGGAAGGGGTCTCTCTTGACAGATAGGAGTCTGGCAAGGTTCAGCAAGGAATTTTTTGACCCAGCTCCTGATGATAATAGTGCTGTCAGTGTCGGGTGCGAGTGGTGCTGCCAAGTAGATACCACTGCCAACAAGATGGTCTCAGGGGCCAACCCAAATGGCTCAGTAGTTCCACAGCGTTGTTTTAGCAGTGCCCACCAGAGTATCACGGCATGGCCAGAAGCAAGGTGGCACGGGGGTTGGTTATGAATCCCACACAAAACAATGACCATTGCAGCTCTGGAGCTGCATCCTGCAACTGGGGATGCTGAAGGGGCTTGAAGGTTCTAAAGGAAAGCATGAACTCCCAGCGTGACACTGGAACACCAAGCCAAACGCTGACTGCCTCACTGGGGAAATTCAGAGCAGGAGTGAAACCAGAGCCCTGTGTTTGGCAGCAGCATTAGCAAATCCATCACCAGCTGCAGTGCACACATCAGTGTTGACATTGCAGTGGAGGTGACTGATTGATTGGCTGATTGACTGAAAATTAATAAAAAATGTAAACTAAGTCTGGAAGGAGCAAGAGGGTTGACCTAAGGTCTGGGAAACGTAACTTCAAGGAGGTTTTTAGGACCTCACAAGTAAATGAAACTTGATTATATATCTAACATAATTATATTCTATATTTTATGTATATATCATAAATTATATAATATACAGTATCTAATACAATACTACCTAATATATAAATATATATATTTTAACAAAATATAACTTAATTTCACCCTAAAAGCACCCCCATGGAAAAGGACTCACAATGGTGGAAGGCTCTTTAAAATTAGCAGAAGGAGACATAATGGGATTTGGCAGCTGACCAAACCAAAACAAGAACTCGAGCACACATACTTAGCATAGCACTATCTTGTCTACATCCCTCAAACTTCTTCAGGTCAAGACACTTTGTCTTTTAGGGAAAGATGTGTTTTAGCTCCAGGAAGAGTCACTGGTGTGTTGAGGTTATGAACTGAAGCTGTGTGAATCATTATGGTTATTTCTGGGTTTTAAAATCTATTAAATCTACTTCCACTCTTGATCTTATTGAAATGGTAAGGGAATTGACAGGCAGCATTACAGAGAGAGATTTACAGCTCTATAAAGAGGTAATCACAGCTTGAAACAGGCCACGTAGCTGTATATGAAGAGATTTAAAGACTCCTGAACTCCTCAGTTCTCTTGATTATGCCTCTTTTTTTTAGCTTGTGTGTTAAACAATCAAACTGTAAGCACTTAGAGATAACAAGGTGTTATGGTAACAGTGAGAATTTATTGACATTAAATGAATGTTATCCCTTTTCTGTCACTGAAATCAGCCTAGTGGGGAAATGTTACACCTGTCCCACATGCCTGGGAATCATATAAGCTCCACTCTTGTGTCAGCTTTTCCACCTGTTGTTAAGCATGGGGAAATAATCCCTACTTTCTGATCCCCCTGATGCCAGCTCTCACAGTCTCGTAGTCCATCTTCCTCCTTGGTCCTATCATCATCTGCCTCAGGCTTCCACTTTCCTTGGTTTTTTTCCAGTGCTTCCTGGTTGTAATTTTTCACTGAGGGACCTTCTTCCTCTCTTTACCCCTCTAATAGCAACACTCAAACCAGTCTGTGCAGCTTCCTCAGCTTTTAGATACTTTGGGAGGACAGTGCTGGGGAACTGCTCCCCTCCTAGAGCATGCCAGCATTCTCCAGCATGTGGGAATTGCCCTGTTGAGGTCTGGATTACTCTTCACTGGTCCTGACATTATGAGCAATATATGGTAAAGAGAACATATGCTTAGAAATGCTGTCTGCAATAAGAGCATAACAACAGAGTAGGGTAGAGTTGCAAGACTCATCCTTCAGTTTACAATTGGTGAGGAAGAACATCATGGGACTGCAGAGCCACAGGCACATTCAGGCTGGAGGTGATGTTAGGATGTCTCTAGTATAGCTTCCAGCTTAAAGCAGGTACAGCCCTGAGATCAGGCAAGGTTGCTCATGGTTAGGCTTCTCTTGAAAACCTCAGAGGCTGGAGATCCCACAGCCAGTCTGGAGTCTTGCTCCAGTGACTATCACTGTGGACATAAACTTCCTTATGTCATGTTGAATCCTTTCCTGTTTCTGTCTACGGCTGTTGTAACTCATTCTCTTGCTATGCACTGCTGTAAAAAGTCCATTCCTGTCTTAATATCCTCCCCTTGGGTGCTGGCAGGTGCTCGTTAGGTCACCCAAAACCGTCTCTTCTGCAAGCCCAGCACCCTTAAGTGTGAGTTCAGTGCAGATCCTTCGGCTATAAGCAACATGGTAGTTCTCTGCTAGACTCAGCCTGGCTTTGCAGTCTATTTTTCATCACCAGGACAGAGAATAGAAGCACTGAGCCATCATCTATTTCCTTATGTCTTTCCTCCCTAGAAATCTCCTTTCCTTGTTACCAGTGATTAAGGACATGGCACATAGGACTGGGGACAGAAGGTGAAAGTGGTTCACTCTTTTTGCTTCCTCCCACCTCTCAAAGCTTCTTTTATTAACACTCACCTAGTGTTTCTTAATTAGCACCTTCTGGCTTGGAACTGCCTGCCTGTGTTGCAGCTTTCCGGAGAAAATCTGCTGAAGCTCTCTCTGTTGTATGACAGGAAATACAAAACACTTGTGCTGCTTACTAGACTTAAAGCTGCTCTTATACACACTTAGCATTACACAGGGGCTGAGTGTTGTTCTCACCCTCAGCCTCTGTAGCCATCCTTGGCTTTACCTGTCCCTCCTGAGGGAACGTTCTCCTGTGGTTCTGTACTTGTCTTTTGGTGTCAAGCCACATGACAAGTGCACGTCTGAGCTAAGCCAGGAGATTGCAATGATTATGCCAAAATTGGAAGGCATAACAAGCCCAAAAATCACCCCCAAAGAGCAGTTATCAGTGGAATAACTGGGATGATACTCAGAGCAGCCTGCAGATTTGTTTGGGAGGGCGGGTTGGTGTCCTCACTGGCATTTCAAATTTCTTATTCATTCCTTGCCTCATCTAGCAGAATCCACTTATATACTCTCGAGAGGACCTGGTGGCATGGAGGTCACAAGGACTTTGAAAGGTTTTATATCAGATCTCCACACGACCTTGAAACATTGAGGAGATGGACTGAAATCAAGGAATTGAATTCAGTGAAGACCTTTCCAGAGTACCAAAAACGTCTGTCAGGGCTGGACTCTGCTGTGCTTGATTCTGCCCAACCTCCTCAGTGATCCCATGCAACATGGTGTGATTTCAGCTGGGAGTGATGTGAGAATTTGTCTCATGCTGTGTACACCACAATAGCATCCAAGCCCCACATGATCATATAGGAAAGATTGGCTTTGTTTATGGTTATATCAGGAATTTCTGGAATAAATGAACTCTGTTACAACTTATTTGCTGCTCTTGCTCTGGCTCATTTACACATGGTTGCTGGGCAAGTTAAATTACAAACAGTAACCATTCACAATGATCCAGGCTTCTTAAGGACTTTACAGGCTAGAGAGAAGCTGGCACTCTTTCTTCTGTTACCTTCCTTTCACCTTCAGAGCAATTGCAGCTCTCACTTAGGGATTTTATGCATCTTTATGGCAAATAGGGTGTTAATGAAAGTATAATTACTGTAATTAAATGTGGATTTAATTTTCTGAGCACAAGTGCCCCCTTTCTGTCTTTCTTTTGTTTCCTGCTTGGTTGCCAGCTGTGAAAACTTCTCTTTCCGTGGTTGTTTTTGATGCTGAGGCACTCGCAAAATGCCAGGCACGTGGTAGTGGGGTGGGCTCATCCCCTGCTGCGGTCTGTCTCACCCAGCTCTCAAATGATGCTGACCTTTCTCCTGCAGTGAGGGGGAAGAGCAGCATTTGTGGTGCCTGCATCTCCCAGCACCTTTCATGCAGGATCCACGTGGTGAACTGTTTTGCAGGAGAAGCAGTGGGATTTAAAAGGGTCAGGCAGTTGCTTCCACCACTCCTCTAGGTCAGTTTAGGTGTCTCCTTTGTGCTAGTGGAGAGGGACAATTCTGGTTATCATCTTGAGGACTCTCAAAACATCACCAGGTTCTTGTTCAGTATTTATTAGTTTCCCCCTAGACCTGTAGCCTGACAACGTATCTGCATTTCAGGGATTTCCTCACATCAGAGCAATACCAGGAGAATTGATGCTTGGGGTCAGATCAGAATGGTAACAGAAGAGCCTGGGAAGAAGTGACCCCTCCTGAGATGATGAGGGAATCTATACTATTATGCTGAGGGAATCTGAAGCCAGAATTGGTATCCAGATGTGACAAGATCTCTGCCATCTCCACCAAAGTGATTCCTTCTCCAAGAGCCCCCAGGAGGAATGCTGGCTGTCTGCCTGGCAGAATTGCTTCAGCCATGACCCTCTCTCCCAGCTGCAGCAACACAATCAGGTCACTGATCAACATTTGCTGGTGTGTTGAGGTTTTCAGCCTCACAAAGGTGATAGGCTTTGTGTCATTTTTCTTCTCTTAATCACAGAATCAAAGAATTATTTAGGCTGCAAAAGACTTTTAAGACCATCAAGTCCAACCATTAACTCAGCACTGCCAATCCCACCACTAAACCATGTTCCCTAATGCCACATCTACCTGTCTTTTAAATACCTCCAGGGATGGTGACACCACAACTTCCTGGGGCAGATTTTTCCAGTGCTTGATACTCCTTTTGGTGAAGAATTGTTCAGTAGTGGATCTATCCAAGTAGCGTTATGGATGCACATCAACCTCAATTCACCTCTGCTAACAAGTTTCCTCTAGTCCTTAAATCTGCTATTAATTGTCAGATAGTTTGTTCTGCCAGCTTGGCCACTGTTTTGCTGAAGCTGTCAGCTGCTGTTAACCTGGTTCCATCTTTAGTATTTGTGGGACTTGCTAGGCAATAGAGAGGTTGCTTTGTCAAGGTTTACTTTAAGGACCTTAGTGAGTGCTACATCCTTTTCTTCCAAGCGTGCCTTTATTTTACACTACTTTGTTGCAAAGAAGATCCGTTAGTTTCAGCAGCCAACTGAGCAGATGGATTTAACTGGTCTGTGGCTCTGAAGTAATTACATTCTGGTACAAGAGAGACAGAGCAATGAATATGTAAAATTAATTCAGGTGCAGCATCCTGGTCAGTGTCTCAAAGCGAAGAGCACTCTAGGGAGGCCACCCACGGCCACACTGAGGCTGTGCTTTTGGCAGTGTGGACAATCACTAGGACTATCTCCCTCTCGTTTCCTTAGATGATGTTGGACTGGCTTTTCCCATGACCAGTTCCCTCTTTGGATGTGTATTAGCATCAGAGAGATTGATTACTGCTCACATCTCTCTTCTGCTTCTATTATAATTAAAACACCGATATATGCATGAAGCAATTAGATTTTAATAACGCTTTTCTAAACAGGATGTCAAGGAGCTTAGTACAAAGACTTGGCCTGGAGCCAGATCAACATCTTAAGACTGGATGTCATTAAAATTGGCTGCCTCCCACCTGGGCACCTTACATGAACACAGGCTCTAGACTTGCTTTTTAGCCACAGTGCTGCTCATCCTTGCCTCCAGATAGGACACAGAACACTGTGCTCCAGGGTGGCAGGGCCAGGCAAGGCATGGATCACCAGTGCATATGGAATCTGCTGGTGGGACAGGAGCATCCCCAGCTCCAGCTCTGTTGCTATTCACATCACGGTGTGCCAGGGGGTCCATATTCAGGTCGTCCCTGGGTTGCTTCCTGGAGAGCAGATGTTGATCAGGTAAGGGCACATCAGTATGCTACTGGCAGGTCTCCCAGAAGGAAATGAGTGTTCCATGGATGCCTGTGCCCCAGAGGAGCACTCCCCGAGCTGACCCCCGGCACACTGCTGGATTTCTCCTGCGTTGTTTTATCCTGTCTGCTTCTGACTGTTAGATAAGTTCTGATTTATCCTGTTCTGCTTCTGATATACAGTCCTTGGGCTCTGCATTTGCAGTTGGACCAGGATGAATCCTACTCTCTGTACAGCTCTTACTCAGACCCTTGGGGACAGTCCAATCCCGCTGGGTCACTGAACGTAGATGGGGAGTGTGTTACAAACCTCAGCATCACTGCCAAGCATCTTCCACGGAGCAGTGCTGTGCCAAGCCCATCTCCAGGAGAGGACTGACACCAGCAAAGCTCAGGAACTCCCAGGGCAAAGGAGCACTGCAGTGGGGTACAGTTGAGCCTTGTGTGCTGTAGGGAAGGAAGGCATTTCTCAGTTACTGTAGCAGGGTGAAATCCCAGGGAAGAGCAACAGTTCTAGCTGCAGGATTTTCCACGCTTGTCCTGCATCCAGCTTCTTGCTGACCCCTTTTAAGCCCTGATTTGTGTGTTGCAGCGTAACTCAGTCGTATCTGATGCGATTTAGTGTGACATCCCACAGGGTCCAGTCTAGCAGTGTATCTGGCTCCCAAGCCTGGGAGTGTTTGTGTGGCATTTATGGTTTGCCTGGCTGTGTCCTGTGCAGAAGGTGGAAAGAAGCTGTGCAAGTCACTTAATCTGTGGCAAATGGGAGACATGGTCTAAAGGAAACAGGGTGAACTTCGACAAGGATGGAGGCAAATAGAAGGATGGGGAAAAGAGGTGGGAATAACTGACTGTGGAGGTAAACAGAAAACGATCTCCCTTGCCAATGTTGCCCTGGCATAGCAGAGGTGTACAGGGGAGCACAGGAAAAGAGGAGTGAGCAGGAAGCACAAGCTTCCTGTGCACTGCTTAGTGGTACAAAGGCCTCGGCTCCCATTTGGGGTACCACGTTTGAAGGACATGAGGAGCAGGAGAGCAGCAAGGACCATACAGCTGGCTTAGAGGCTGAACACAGGGGAATGAGAGAGATGAGCTCTCCCAAAGAGGTCCTGGGCTGGCAGGGTAAGGAAGGCAGTGCTCTGAGGTTAGAAGAGGGCAGGAAAAAGCTTAGGGAGAAGGTTTTAGTGAGTGTCAGAGGGATATGCTGACAGACATCACCAGGAGATGGGTTGGCAGCACCATTCCTGAGGCTTTGCAAAAGAAATGGCCATGCAGGTGATGGGAGCAGAACGTGACAACCCACTGCCTGCGGCATGTTGTGCTGGGCACCCCAAGGACTGGATCAAGTGCTGGACAAGCACGTGTCAGAAGCAATTTAAGAGTAACTACTCCCACCATGGACTAGGGTGCACCAGTGGACTGGCCCCTCCTAGTTCTGCCCCAGGTAATGCTGTGATTTAAATGAAAACTACACAGGAGAATGTGTTGTTGAGATGACACAACTGTTCACATGGTTGAAATATCCAGAGCTATTTCTGGAACATCCCTGAGTTCAGTTATGGAGAGCAGGAGAGAGGAAGAGAGCACTGTGGTTTGACATTAAATTGCAGAGTGAGCTCTTTCGTAAGCAGAAGAATATCAGCTGTAATACATCTTTCATACCATTGGCATTTACTGTTATTAAATATGGGCATCTGTGAGTGAAGACATTTATTTTCACTTCTAACAATAGCAAAATTTGCTTTTCCAGTGTACTTGTATTTATCCAGAATGAAGTATATTCACATGCTCTCATGTTAGTAGCAAACAAAAATATATTTCCTATGTAGATATTTTTATACACTCTATTAAAAAAAAATTAAGAAGGTGCTGTTTTAAAAGAGAAGCAACAGTTGGACTTTCTTAAGGCAATTAAAAGGTAACCAAAGTGGATATATGTATATTAACAGTAGTGGCCAGAGAAAGATTGGAAAAACTGCAACTTTTTAAAATACAGTGTTAAGAAAACTGCAAATGTTCTCTCATGAGATGCTATGCTCTATGAGATAACAGCAGTACTCAAGTATTGCAGGAGCTGCATATTCGCATCCGTGCTTGATTGCTTTTATTAAACTCTAATCTGTAACAGCTTACTGAGCTGGCATGCAAAAATGCTAAAGTAAAACTGAAGTAGAGAAAAAACCAAAAAAACCACAACAACAACAACAATAACAACAACAACAACAAAGAGAAGGAGATGCTGAGTGATAAAGAAATGTTGCTGGGTGGCTGATGGGGCTGCCTGCCAGCTGGCATCAAGAGCTGCAGCTTAAGGCTGCTGGGGTCACTGCACTCTGCAGGGCATCTCCTTGATTTTGCCCCTCTGGATGGGTTTGATGTAGATGCCTGTGGGTGCTCTGTGTGCCTGAGCCTCTTGCTTCAGGGCTGCCAGCCCAAGTGAGGAGGTGCTGCAGATGTGGCTCCTTGTGGTAGGCATAAAACTTAGGGAAGCCTGTGCAGCTTTTGGATTGTCTGTAACACGTTGAGATTTGGTGTCTGTGTGTCACTGGAATTGCAGTGATATTTGAAGTTGAGCTAGAACACAACATACTATTTTTGTAGTGGTTTTTATGGACAATCTCAACTAAAATCCCCTTCCTGTTTTCTTCCCCTCCACTGCTTCAGTCTGAGAGATCCCACAGCTAAAACACTGGGCATTAATGTCCCTGCCAGCCTTTCCCTCCAATGCCATTGTAACCCGTGGTGTGGGGGCAGGCTTTGGGTACTGGGGCTTCCCACTGAGCTAAAAGATAGTTAAAGTAATTGATCCCATCCAGAGAGCCCGATGGCACAGCAGAAAATCTGAACCCTGTAGGAGCTGGATCCAGGGTTTAAGTGGGCACTGCCTGTCCCCCAGGGAGGTGAAGGAAAGGACATCCTGTCCTTCTGTCCTTATCCCAAGGATGGTTTGCACCACCAGGATCCCCCAGGCTTGAGAGTTTTGGGTTTTTCATTCTACTCCAACCTTTTATGAAACCACTGTGTGTCAGGACAGGGTAATTACCTTGCACATTGAGCACACAGTGATTTTTTTCAGTGCTTAGCACCGATTCTGTTAACTGATACGACTGAAAATCTTTTCCAGGCACCCTGTGAGGAGTTTGTCTTCTCACCAGGCTGCTCCATTCGAGGTGGCTGCATCTTGTCTCAGTGACCAAGGGTAATGATGCCCAAAAGAAAGCTGTTCTCCATCTCGCACATACACAGAGCTCACAGTTAGAGTGTAGCTGAGTTGTCCCTAGGGCAGGCAAAACCCTGTTGCTGATGCTTCCTAATCACAGCATCTGTGCAGGGCAGACTTAAGGGTATTGGCTCATTTCAGACCATTTCAGTCTTTGGATAACTTTAAAATTTTTCCTTCTCTTTAACATTTTTTACTTGGTGATACATGAACTGAGGTTCATGACGATGTCCCTGTTTTGAATGTGTAAATGGTTCAGACAATGGAAAAGGCAGAAGACCAACTGTTTTAAATGGTTTTAGTGGGCTTCTGCAGCAGGTACAGGGATAAATTCAGAAGGACATAAGTCACTGTAATGCTCAGCTCAGAGGAGCTGTGGGGACTGCTATGAGCCCAGTCTGCACTCAGCTTGACCTTGTTCTCTGAAGTTTTCATGCTAAATGTGGCCTTCTTACATCTATATTTAGGTGCCTAAATTAGTGGTCTGTAAGGGATAGTGCTAGTGGCTCTGGAGTTAGCAAGAACTGGGAATGTTGTTCAGGGACCAGCTCCTGCTGTGTGCACAGCTTTGCTGGGCCAGAGTACACTGTAGTGGGCTTGAGCAAGGATGTGGAGTCCCAGACGACTTCTGGCAGAGCAGACACAGGCCTGTGATGATGGCTGTTCTCCCTGATGGGCATGGCTATTGGCTCTCAGCTGCTGCAGAGCCCATCCAATCCATCAGTTTTCTCCCTTCTCCCATGGGTGTTTTAAGCCAGTCAGCCCTGTGTTGTGCTGTAGGCAGGTACCCACCATTTAGGTACAGGTGATCCCTGCCTACATCCCCTGAGTGTCATCCAATTCCCTCTGTTTTTTTTTCCAGTGATGCTCCCACCCACTTCCAGGTCTAATTCAGTTTTGCTTGCACTTCCTGCCTGTCAGATATCCTGACCTTTCATGCCACATGGTGAGCCACAGGCTGGTCCAGTGGCTTCACTTCACTGGTGACTTCCAAGAAGCAAAGGCAGGTCAGCTGGGACTCTGAGACCTGTCTGCCCTGCTGTGTCCTGGCAGGGTCCAGTGCAGGTGCTGGCCAAAATCTCTGAGTCAGTATGTGAGCTGGACCAAGGCAGGATGTCTGCCCTGAACTGCACAGTTCACTGGCCACACAGTAGCTTGGGCATATGTAGGGAGGCTCTTCCCCTTCTCCCCTCCCTGGGATCATGGTGAAGCTGGAAGTAAGAGCATCTCTGAGGCCAACAAACTTGTGTGGCTACTGTTGCCTGAATGACCCAGCCATCTCCCAGGCTTTTCTGCTGGCTTCATTCCCTGCAAGAACATTTCCTGCGTCATTTATTTCCAAACAGTAGCAAAATAAGCCTAAATCCTTATCTCCAGTCTGTCAGCTAATCCTTCCATGGGCCAGGAGCAGTGCTGTGAGATCAGGCTGTGAGTGTGACTCAAGGCTCTCTGTGGTTGATAAGCGTGTTGCCGCTGTGTATAAATGGGCTTTCGAGAGCCCAGAAGTGGACCTGGCACAGACATCATCCCCAGCTCGGCATAAATCCAGCCTCATGTAACAGCACTGTGTTGCTATAGAACCACGAGGGGGTAGATTTGGAAGGCTTCAGGGCTGCCAGTCATGTCACACTCCCATTGATGCATGTTTGGTTAGTGGCCCAGGGAGACAGCGAGGAGAATTTTGCTGTGTTCAGGGGTTTGGGTTTCCTTGGTCTTCCCAATAGAAGTGCTCCTGGGAAGCCTCATCTTTGCCCTCATTAATTGATTTCACCCATCACTAGTGTGTTTTGCTAATGGAGAAGCCCTTATCCTGGAGCTGTCACCTTAGCCTATCCCTGAGCAGGGTAGAAGGAGCAAAACAAACACACCTGACAGCCTGTGTGTCCCTTCCCAGTGAGGGTAATAAGGGTGAGGGGTTTGGACAGAATTTAGGTCACTGGGCTGCTTTGTGAAATGGCTACATCCTGTCCCAACATGACTGTGTCCAGAAATCCCATCCTGTAAGGAATGACATCAGTGTCAGGACAACAGCAGGGCAGAGACAGGCCCCTTGGCCAAGACTCAGGAGGGGAAAGGGTCCACTCTGCTCCAGGGGACTTATGGGTACTTTTGTGTTTGTATTCATGCCAGCATGGTTGACTTCCTTGGTACTCTAAAACATAAACATGTTTTGCCTTGTTGAATCAAAACTTTAGAGCAGATGTTTTATGACTATTCCACCAATGGGGGAAAAAATGGATGCTGAAAAGTGCCAGTAGCATGGCTTTTATGGGAGAGTTTTATTAACTCAGCAGTATACTGTTCAACTAGGGAATGAAGGCATCAGCCAAGACTCAGGAATGCAGTTTAAATGAATCCCATATCCTGAATGTAGAATTCAGTGTGTGCTAGCATGTGGAGTGGTGGGGCAGGGGCTTGCAGGGGAATGGATCTTCGAGCAGCCGGTCCTCATCCTCATTCTTGTCCTCACCTTTGTCCTTGTCCTTACTCTACCCTTGTCCCTGGGGCTTCACCCCAGTCATCTTCCACCTCCTCTTTCACTTCCAGTGCCAGTACTCACTTTGCAGCTGAGAGGACCATCAAGAGTCCTGCACAATTCTGTAGGGCCAGGAGCCCCACGCCTTAGTTTCCCTGCCTAGGGAGACAGAGAAGATCCCAGGCGTAAGACGAAGGGAGCATGAGGGTAGTGAGGAACCTGGCCACAAACACAGCAGTATGAGGATGTGTAGGGGGCCTTTTCCCCCTCTCCCCTCCCTGGGGTTATGTTCCATCAGCAGGGCAGAGTCCATCCCCACACACCACCTTTTCTGCCCCTGCCATGAGCTTTCTGCTCATGTCCCTGATCACCATTTCACCCAAGAGCATTTTGCTCTCCTGTTGGAAACTGTTAACAATAAAATTGATGCAAACACTGCTGTGAGCAGCTCCAGTACCCATCAGATGAGCTCCTCAGGGGCAGACCTCCCATGTAATCTCATCTTGGCATCTCAGAGCTCCATGGGGAGTATGTTGTACTCTGGCTCCCTCTCAGCCCCTGATGAATCCCATGGATGTGGCGTAAGCAGGGATGTAAATGGAGGACAGGCTCGGCTACGCACAGGAGGGCAGTGCCCCGTGAGTGCCCTCTCCACACCTGGCTGTGACATCTGTTGGGAGGGAGAGCTCTGCAGCAGCTGAGTGCGGAGGTGATGCTTCCCTGCCTTGTGTGCGCTCTGGGAAATTGCAACGGCTGTGCTGAAAGAAGGGCTGCTCCTCGGAGGCCTGATGCAGGCGAAGCCCCTGGATTTGTAGGAAGTTGCCACGTGCATCCAAGCAGATCCCACGGTGCTGTGCCGGTGCTACCAGCCAGCCAGCAGTAGCCTGGCCAGCTCACTGCACAAGTGCCCTGGGAAAGGCAGATGGAGGAAAAAAGGGAAACTTTCCATTCCAGTGCCCCTAAAAGGACATTATAATTTTCATTCCCTGTGTCATCCTGCTTGCCTGGTTATGTGGCGTTAAATTAGGGCTCTGGTTTGGTTACGGCTCATTACAGGCTTGCATGTGGCTTTGTTGCAGCGTGCTCGGAAGCACGAAAGAAACTGAGCCAGTGTGAAAGTCAAAGTTTCAGGGACAGCCCGGTGACTAGGAGCTGAGCCTTGCCAGGGACTGGTGACTTCAGCGAGGCTTAGACACAGTTACCATGGACCGGGCGTTACCACCTGGAGGGCATCAGTCAGGAAGCCTTCCTTAGTGACCCTACCAGTGGGGAGAGCAAAGGGCTTGGGGTGGAGGTAGATAGATGGGAGGCGGCTTCAGCATCTCCTTTTCCCATTTGAGCAAAGCAGTTGTCTCTTTAGCCTGCCCCGAGGACCTGTGTGTGACACTGGGTGCCAAAGGGAGGGTTTTGAACTGTGTCAGACAGAAAAGCAGCTTTTCTGCAGAAATATCTAAGTCCTGAAATACCTTGACCAGCTGTGTTTACCCCAATGCTCCTGCTCAGAGAGATGCTCAGCTGTGGTGTGGGCCTTTAGTACAAGCATCAGTCACAGTGCCCAGACCAGAGCCACAAAGGGCATTGCTCACTTGTTGGCATTAGTACAAACCAGGACCATCCCAGTATGAAATCAATGGACTCAGTAAATGAAACAACCTTGGCTTATCCATAACACATCTTTATGTGCGCAGGACATGAGTGTGGCTGTCTTCTTGGGAGGAAATATCCCCATCCTCCCCCCAGGACTGCTTTCATCTCAGCAGTGTCCTCTAGCAGCTTTGGAAACCTCAGCTCCATCAAGGTTGTAACTGGGCTGGGATGAGGGAAAACCACAGGAATCCCCTGGAGACTTCTTTCCCTGTTGTCATCACTCAGTGATACCCATGTTTGCTAGAGTGAGTTCCATTCAGGCTTACAACTTTCTCTGTGTTGTGCACTGGCATTTCTTCCAGCGCTGAAGAGAAGGTGTGTGTTTGTAATTGCTGCACCTGGGGCCATTAGAGGGGCTGATTCAGAGGAGAATTGATCTGATCTAAGTGGGGAGAGAGAAAAGCTGGCAGCCTTCTTCATCAGATGCTGAGTCCTGCTCCCTTGGCCTTCTGGGAGCACGGAGAGCAGAGGCTGTGCTTTGGGCATGCCAAAAGGAGCCAGCACAGCAGCTTTCTGCAGGCTGCCTCCAAGCCTGGTTAGTGAAGTTCCCTTCCCTTTGCTCTGCTGCAGGCTTGGGGACCTGCTGCGACCTCTCCCAAGCCCACCTGCCAGACTGTGTACCAGCCCTCCTGCTCACCTGTGCTTAGCAGCTGCATTCTGGGATGTTCAGAGCCATTCTGGGCACAGAGGAGCTTCCCAGCCCCCAAGCAGGGGTACCCCCCAAATCCAGAGGCAAGGCGAGATCCAGCAGGCTGGCAAAGGGGAAGGCTGTGAGCGGAAAGCAGCACTTTGTGATGGGACTTGGTGACTGTGGCGATGCTGTTTTGGAGGAATGCCATGGGGTAGATGTTCAGCTGCAGGAGGGTTTGTTGTGCAGAATGCAGGCTGGAAAATTCCTCTGCCGCAGCTGTGTCTGACGTGGTGTGAACCTGGAGAGTCCAAACCCAGTTATCACTTCCCCAAAGTCCCGGAGCTCTGGTCAGAGCAATGCAGAGCTGACACTGCAGCCCACAACAGGGGCATTTGTATCCTCAGCAGGGACATCGGCCCCTGCCAGGCCTGGAAAGTCCTGCTGCTCCCAAATGAGAGAGGACTGAACTGGACAGGTTATTTCTCTTGTGCTGTGTGATTGCTCTCAAGATGCTGGTGGTTTGCTTTAGCACTAAGGCAGGGAGCCCCTGGGAGGGTAGGGACAGGTGCTGGAGGACTGTGAGAAGTGCTTGTCCTGCTTTCCCATGCTCGGGCTTGTGTGTGGGTTGGCACAGCAGTGTTCTATAAGGCACAAGGCTGTCCCATGAGACACTCCAGTTAACACCTGGGAGCCCTAACTTGCTTTTCTCTGCTGGGTTAGGGGCTCTCAGCAGGCAGCTGCCCTCCTGGAAAAAGCCATTTGGGTACAAGAGGGACAATCCCTGCTCCTGTGGCTTCCTCTTCCCAGGAGTAGCTGCATGGGCGTGGTGGGACTGTTTCAGAGAGGTTTGGACAGTTGCATTACTGTCACTGTCATAGGATTCTTGCATGCCTGGCACCTCCCCAGGGCTTGGGGGAATAGCTAGAGGGCTTACAGAGTGGTCCAGTGCCACAAGGCTGAGCACCTGGAAAGAGAGAGGCAGAAGAGGGTTTTAGTCACTGTGGCTCAGCAGATCCACTCTTAACATCCTTCTCCAGCCCATAAGGGCCTTTTAAAACATCTCATGGAACCTTGAGCTTGAATTACAGGGACAGGCAGGTACACCTCCCTGTGGTGTGGTGAGAGCTGGGACACAGCAGTGCAGCAGCCATCCTGTGCCAGATCCCTCCTCATCCCCACAGTCCTCCCTGCTCACAGCTCTGTCCTGGTTGCTCTCTTTGCAGGAGAAGAAAGGCCAGGAGGTTAAGAAGGGTCCCGAGGTGGAAATGGCGAAGCTGGAGAAGCTGCTCAGCCTGGTAAGGGAGCCGGAGGGCAAGGCAGAGGCGTGAGAGGGGGGAACGATGGCTCTGCCAGCAGCCGGCGGCCGAACAAGCTCGTCTTTGATCGGCGGCTGCTTGGCATGCAAGCCACGGGCCCGCGCCGCCCACTTTTTGCACAGCGGGAACACTTCGCCTCTGTGCCCGGACAAATAAACGAAGGTGCTGGGAGAGCTGTAGTGGGCGGTCGTCTCTGGGGTCAGGCAAATCTCACCGTGCTCGCTCCCCCAGAGCCACAAGCCCTGGATATTCCCTGCCCTGGGCTGGGTTTGGGTGATGTTATCTAGACTGTGTTTTCAGATACAAACCAGAAAAGACTTCCTGGGTTTGGGGCTTGCACTTTGAACTGTGACTGCAGAGTTCCAGTCTAGAAAG
>JAWMRA010000090.1:61263487-61280053 GCA_035584735.1 Pseudotriccus pelzelni | reverse complement strand
CCTTTGTCCTTCCCTGGGGCTGCACATGGTGTGGGATAGCGGCAGCCTGGTCCCTGGGCTGAGCAGAGGGAAGCTGCATTCACCTGTCTGTGCTCTCCTCCCTTGCAGCCCTTCCCTCCAGGAAAGCCCCGGGGGCTGTGCAGGGGAGGTTGTGAACAGAGGTGCCACCACGGCTAACCTGGGGGGGATGCTGTGCAATGCACTATCACGTGTCTGCACAAATAGCTTTTCTTTGTCACTAAAGAACCGTTCTCACAACTCTCTAATGAGACCGCTACCCTTGTCAAGTCTGTGAGAGAACTCCTGAGGGCTTTCTCTCCATCAAGGAGAGAAACGCTCTCCTCCTATATACAACAAAAGAGTTTGTGAGGAGGGCTGTGTTCCCTCTGCCCCATCTGTGCATCCCTATGCTCAGGGCTGGGGCAGGCAGAAAGGCACCCAAAGCCACTGGCTGTGATGCTGGATGCTCTGCTACATGCTGGTCCTGTCCTGCTGCCTGGATTTCCCCATCCCTGAGTCCACAGACCATCCCAGATTGACCTCAGGACTCCCCAGGTGCCCCAAGGTTTTGGGAAGGATGTGGTGGGTGACCCTTAAGCTTGAAACCCTCACTGTACACAACATCCCTGTGCATTGCCTGGCTCGGGATCCGGCCTCCTGCAGACTGATTTCTTCCCTCCTGGGACAAGCAGTGTCCATGTGGACTCTGCGACCCTCCCGATCGCAGCCCCTTGCGCCTTCTCATCGCAACAAGTGCCTGCGTGCCAACCTCTGAACCACCACGCGTTTCTCCAGGGTCCTGGGAAAGCGGCAACAAATTGGCTTAAATGTGGCAATCCAGATTGGGGTAATTAGCCGCTGAACCGGTCGTAACGAAGCTCGTCATCTCCCTGCACGCGCAGTTAGCTCTGATTTAATAGCCCACCGGCTCCCAGCCCGGGCAGCCGCGCCTCGGCCTGGGGCCGTAAATGAAACTCTCGGTTAAGTCAAGCGGTATTAAACTTTACAGTCACCGTCTTTAGAAACGAGGCCCTCTCCAGTAAATCAGAGCAAGTAGTATTGTAAATATCGAGGCAGGATCCATATTGCTTAATTAAACAGCACCTAATGAACAGCCTGTTCGTTGTGTTGTGATTTAGGGTGGAGGCTGGGGAGGCAGTGCGTGCCGAGGAGTGCTGGTTCTGGGATGCCCTCTGCTGCAGGTAGTGGCTGCTGTAGTTCAGCTGCTGCTAAGAAAAGGCTCTGAGATGGCCTGAGAATTGATTTTTTTTTAAATAAAAATTAAATACCCCCTCTCAAATCTGAAAAACTCAGGGTAGAAGCCAGCAGCAGTTAGAGGAGGAGCAGGGGATACAGCCAGGTGTGAGAGCAGGGCTACACTGAGCTACTCACTTCCTCCCAACAGATTCACCTCCTCTTGCCCTGATATTTTTAGCTTGTGCGCAGAGGTATGAAAGGCTGGAAAGGAGCAATGAGGCTTTCCTATAGCACATGGAGGCATCAGGCTGGTGCAAACAGAGCTGCTGTGGATGGAAGGGCATTGCAATTCGTAGGAACCATTGCTGGTGTGCTGTAAAGCCCTGAAGCCTTTTATATTTTAGTGGTTACAGTCCAGTTGTAATTAAAAAGTGATTTATGGCAGAGAGATTAAAAAGTCTAGCTGGGTGAGGAAGGGGGGGAGTAGAGGGGATGTGGGGTACTCAGCTGTTGCTCTTCACCTGGGAGCATCAAAGGGAAACTGAGGCCCATGGGGATTCCCTGTAGGGATGTTCCTCAATGTCATTTCATTTCCACAGGGTAGCTGTCAGAGATCCTGGGAAGAGCGTCCCTGTGACTAGGTCATCCTTTTCCTGACTCCACATCCCCCAGCATCTGCAATTTCTGCCCTGAGCTGCTCTGGAGTGATCAGGGTGGGGGATGGGGAGAGCAAGAGGAGCTAAGGCTAAGCTCAAGCATGGAGTTAATGAATTAAAAATGCATCAAGGTCTCTTGGAGGTGTTTGCACCCTCTGTGGTGTCTTAATAGGTCTGTGAGGGTTTTGAAAAGGGATGCAGTGCTTCTGCACTAGGCTGGCACATCCCATGCTCTGCAAGGAGGAAGGGGTAAGTCCAGTGGAAGATGCGGAGATGTAGAGATGCTTGAGGGGGGCTGGCCAAGAATTGATTCTCATTTCGTTTCCATTTTTCTGATGCCACTGAAGGAAATGGGTCAATCTGCCAAGGGCCATGGGGTCCCCAAAGCTCCCAGGGTTTTGTCTCGACTGAGACAAGCCAGTGTGCTCACACAGGCTGTAGCAGGGGCTGTCTCCATCATCATTCCTGTCCTGCATGTTTAGGAGACTCAGAGCACCCCCAGTTCTGACACTGAATCCTTCTGCAGGCACAGGTGAGTCCTGGGATGCTGGTCTGGGATGCTGCCGTGGTGCACAGGCACCATTTGGAATAAGCACTTAATGGTAGAGGCAACTGCTGGAGGCACATTCACTGCCTTTGGTTACATGTCCATGTCCTTGGCAGCTGCCAGAGGCTGTAGAGCTGCAGACATGCTGCAGATCCTGAGTCCCCAGTCCTGCCTACCCCTCTTCCTCTCCTCCCTGCTTTCCAGTGCAGGTGAGACAGTAAATATTGAGCAAAGGAAGTTAATCTGTGACCAGAGTGTTTTAATCAGAAAAAAAAGTTATGAGTCCAGGCCTGCTGGCTCCTGCCAAAGTGCAGTTTTACTGTTCCTCCTGGTACGAGCTTTATGGCTGTCATTTCATTCCAGTTTTACTGTTGTTTTTGCGCTTATCGTTGAATTTCTCCTTGCCTGCTGCTGCCTGAGACTGAGTGGAGGTTTTGCCAGTGCTTTGAGGAAGAAATCAGTACATTTTTAGGGAGGAAGAAGAGAAGGAAAGGGAGAAAGAGAGTAAGGATGAAAGGAAGGAAGAAATGGAGTAAGGGAGAGAAAAAGGAGGAAGGGGTGGATGGGAAACAGGAAGAGAAGGCCAAATCCCTCCCATTTTTATCTAAAAGACACCATCAGGTCCTTATAATGAAAACAATTAAAAATTTTAAGCAGATGCTAAATACTCTGGTGCCCTGCAGCAGAGCTTAGTGCAGTGGGGTGATCTGCTGTGCCAGGAGAATGAAAAGCAAAACCCAGAGCCCTTCTAAATCTTGTCTTAGCTGGACATGCAGGAGCATGGGAGCAACTGGGCCAGCAAACAGCACCCAGCTTGTCCTGGGCCATGTGGTGCATCTGTCCTGGGCTTGGCAGCTGCCTTGGCAGGGACTTTCCAAAGGATTGAGACCATCAGGAAACAATTTTGGAGGTGACTTGCTCTTGTCTCAGACAGCTGGTCTTTTTTCCTCTGCTGATGGTCACTGACTACTCCCTGAAATGCATTTTCAGAGCCCTCGGGAGCCATGTGATGTGGGAGGGATGCTGGTCCCAGTTGGACCAGCATGAGATGCCTGGATGCTGCCTGCCAAGCTCTGCATGGACTTCAGGACACCAGCCCCAAGGGTGGAATTTAGTTTGTTAATCATCTTATACATGCAGGTAATTAAATACTGTCACACTGCAGCATCCATGTGGTCACTAAGCAATGGCTTCCCCCAGTTCACCCCAAATTTCCTGCTTTCCTGGAGTTGGGGAGGTACCTTGGGGCTCAAACCTTGCCAATGGGGACCTGACATTGCATTTTTGAGCCTCTCTCCCATCCTGGAACCCCGTTCTGGAGTCAAAGGCTTCTGTTTAGAGCAAGAGAAACCACAGGAGGGTCCAGATTCCCGCTGGATTCAACCCAAACACAGCTAGTTGGGGAGGAAGAGGAGCAGGTGTGGATGGGAGGGCAGGGGACTGCTCTGAGCTAGGGTCAGCCAAAATGCTTGACCACAAAAGGGGGTCATCCACCTGCAGTGGATATGCTGGAAGAAGGGAGGAGCCCTTGCAGCACCCAGGATCTGGCATGGCTGAAATTGGGCACCCTGGCTGTGCCTAGCACACCACTGCTGCTGGAGCCAGCTGTGAGAACTGACAAACATCTGTGCCTGCCCCAGAGGAAGGATCCCCCTTCATCCTGATGTTCCAGAGGAGGAATCTGTAAATATTTTGCTCATTATCATCAGCAATATTGAGGAGTCTGCTACAAAGCTCTGGGAGCGGGGAGACATTGCCAACACCAGGATGGATCTGGGGTGGAAAAATCATCCCCCGGGGTTCACCTGGGCATGAGGTGACTCCTGGCAGAGGCAGAGCCCTTGGAAGAGAGGAGGAAGTAGAGAGATACTAATTAGATGCTAATAAGAAAGTAATTAGTAGGTCTCCAGCCATGCCAGTGCCCTTGGGCTCCCCTGCCCGGCTCCAAGCCAAACCACTTGCTTCAGTGTGTCCTCAGGGTGGTTTAAGCCCCGCAGGGGACGGCCGGAGCGGGGATGAACCAGCTGCTGCTCCCCACGCTCACTGACATGCCTGACCGCAACAAAATATCCTCATAAATTGCCCCGTGAAACAAAACTTGACAAATAAAAAGCCAAAAGTCCATCTGCAGCCTGCTTGCTTTTGGTGTTTAATACCTCCCTTATTTTGCTCGCATTTTTCTGTAGCTCATGGCAGCTCCTCCACTCCCTCGTGGCTACGTGCTTGGGACAGGAGACAGGAATCCTCGGCTGCCTGTGCTGTCCCTGGGGGCGAATTGCTGCCCCTCCTCGTGTCTCACGTTCCCCATGGCTCAAATAGGATCAATTACGCCGAGACCTGGCCCATCAGCTGGCCAGGATGCCTCTGAGCTTTGAGACCATCCTTTTGACAACCCCGGTGTGACACCTTTAGGGTGCCTCTGGCTTAGGCCTGGCTACCTCCCATCCGGCACAGGTCTTGCAGATGTGAAGAAATGTTCCCCAGCCCCAAAACAATGCAAACCCCTGGGTTACTGCCCCCAAATGCAGTTTAAAAAAAAAAAAATTAGTTTAATTTTAAAAATGAAATGTTTAATTCTCATATGGGCAAGAAACAGAGAAAGTGCAAAGCCAGGATGGGTCCCCAGGATACCAGTTTGCTTTTTAACCCTTTCTATCCCACTTTCAATTTCCCCTTGGGATCAGAGATCCTCAAAAATTGTCTGTCCTGGGTCCAGCTGCTTCCACTGTTCTTCGGTAACAGCAGGACCCTGTCACATCACAGTCAGTCAGGTCACCTCAGAAGTAGCTGATACACTGGCACAGGAGAAATGATCCCCAGCCTCTACTGGGGTCTAAAATTTCACCCCCACCCCCAAAAGGACTAGCCGACACATCAAGAACTTGGAATGATTATGATAAAACCTGCGGGACACCAAGGGCTTCACTATGATTTGTGCTGTCTAAATGTTAATCAGAATAATAATGCCTATTGAGACAGCTGTTTTAAAAGGCTGTGATGTCGGAGTAAAAATTCCAATAAAATTCTATTAGCCCTTCCTCGTTACACTAATGGTGCCTGCTGCTAAAAGCCCCCTGCTATAGACACCCGTATTAATGGGCTTATTACAGGAAATAAAATCTGAGGCTGAACATTACAGTGAAGCCTGATTAATTCAGCAAGGTAATCTTTTTTTTCTTCCCCCTCTACTCTGCCTTTTCTTTTTCTCTCCCCCCCCCTTTATTTAATGAATATTATTCTTGAATTGCCAACTTATGAGCCTTGCGTGGAGTTTGGGGATGATTTTAAACTGATCTTGTTCACAATGAGATGAATCTTTGTGCTGGCTCCTGGTGCAAATGGTGGGGGGAAGGCTTCTCAGATATCTCTATCAAACCAGGACCGAGGAAAAGCAGCCAGGTAAGAAGTGAAGACATTAAGAAGGGGGGAACAATAGATATCCCATGGATGGTCCTGGAATGGCAGCTCTTGTGCTGGAACACCCCATTGCTTGTCCCCACACAGGTGCATGGTGACACTGGCCAAGGTGAAGCTGCTGGGGGGCAAACAGCAGCTTCTCTCAGCTGCTCCCTCCCACCCTTTCCTGTCCTGATTTCTCCTCTTTTGCTGTCACACTCACCCCTGCAGGAAGGTCTGCCTAGGTCTCAAGGCTACATCCAGGTTTGCAGGTGCTATCCCAAACCCAGTGTGGTGTCACCCAGCGAGGCTGGCACTCTTAGCACACACTGAGAGGCAGAAACACACCAGCAGACACACCACTATTCTTTCAGGCTATAAATAACTCCCATAAAAATCCTCTTCCTAGCCTTTTGTGTTCAGCCAAACCCTGCCAATGGGAAAGGAGACGGCATCTATTTTATGGGCGGCTGGAAGCCGGCTTTGCATTTTTCTGGCTCACATAATCCCATAGGTACCCTTGTTTCTTTTCTTTTTTAACAGCCTTTTGATTCATGTTCCTCCCAGCCAAGTTTAATTATGGCTTCAGCTCCCGCTGCCCAGAGAGGGAAAGGGGAGAGGGCAGCCCTGCCAGCCTATACAAGGACACAGGGCACAGGCAAGAGGGAGGGAGGGGAAGGGGAGAAGGGGAGGGAAGGGAGGACAGAGTGAAGGAGAGAAAGCAGGAAGGAGCAGGGAGGCAGGCTGTAACAAAGGAAGGAAAAGGGAAAGGGAAAAGGAAGAGGAAGTGCAGTACAGGATTGTGACCATCCTGAGAAACCCAGAGTAGTGTCCCGGTCTCAGCTTGGGTAATGACTACATTTACCAACCTAGCTAATTTTTAAAATTAACCACAGCAAGAAGCTGTGAACACCATGAGCCTTTCAAGTGGTCTGGAGATACTGGGTGATGGGCTAGCAAAGTCTGTAATTCCTTGATCTTAATTCCACATGGATATGTTGCGGTCATAGCCTTCAAGTTAAGCACAGGGCCAACACGCTACAGGCTGGTAACAATTTAATTATGGTGTAGCGGAGTTGAATTACAGTGGAAAGAAAAAGGTGGTGGGATTGCACAGTCCCTGCCAAGCAATCCTGAGGGGTCTGCAGCTGGGTCTGGAGTTGAGGTTTCCCTCTGCAGATCTGTGGGCTCAGTGCCTTGGGAAATGTGGTGTCTTTGGACTGGGGATGGCGGGAGATTCCCCCCACCCCCCACCTGTTCCACCAGTGACTGTCAAGGCAATCACCCAATTCACGGGGATCTGTTCTCCCCCATGTGATAACACAGCCAATGCTCACTTAATTACCTCCCCATCCTAAAAAAGAGAATGCCTTCAACATCATTAGTCCCTCAGATCTCTGTGGATAGGTTCTTTCTGTGATTACGTCCCCTTCACACCCTTATCAGCACCATCTGGCAGTGAAGGTGAGGATCCGCATGGGAAACCCTGTGATGAGGCAGAACACTGGTGAGTGGGAAGAGGGGGAAAAGCATACAGAAGGAAGAAAAAAAAAGGTGAAGAAATCAATTTAGTTGCAATAAAGCCTCTTACTGTATTAACTGCTAATCCAGAAATACACAAACACACAGAGGGAGTCCTTGGAATAAAGGCATTTAATTAAGCTATTTGCTTGAAGCTGGCTCTGAAAGGTCTGGCACGATGGAGGAACAGGCACAGCTGGACCCTGGGGAGATGCTTGCTGGGGCCTTCCCCTTTGGTTCAAGGCCATGGAACAGTGCTGTCCCCTCCATGGGGACACAGCCTACCCTCCAACCACATCTGAGCTTCCCTTGCTGGTTGAGGAGAATATCTCCTGGCCGCCCACGGATGCTGAGAAGCTGACAAGCTGACTTTTTGTGATGTTTCCCATCCAGCTGGGGTAGGAACTGTTGGCATCACAGGACCATTTGCTCTTTCCTCCTTTCCTTTTCCTCGAAGGGAGGGGGCCTCAGTGAGGGGGGTTATAACTCTTCTCTCCTTCCATTTGATCTGCCAGCGGGCTCAGCGGGGGGAATACCCTGTCTCGGCAGGCTGCCCACGAGATAAAAGGAAGAGAGGGCCAAGCCAAGACATTTTTTCCACTGTTCCCCCCACCCTTTTGCCCTTTCCTCCATCCCCCCGGTTTTCTTGGCAAAGGACGAAACAGGGAAATGAGTGTACTCCTTTCAAAGCCCTTCTTCTTTCAATATTGAACTGAGCCCGGATTCCCTTCTGGATGCCTGATTGCTGGCATTCCCGCTCCCCATGCAGCCTAAACTGTAACAGCTGAAGGCTGGGGATGGTGTCGGGGCACTGCAAGCACTTGTGGGGAGGCTGTAAGACAAACACCAGCCCCCTGCTTCCCACCCTAGTATCTGGGCCGTTCTGCACCTCGTTGAGACCTGTTCCCTCGGTGGTCCCTCTGCCCTGTCACCACCTTCAGCCTGTGAAGCTCTGCTGCTCTGATGTGCCACAAGTTGTGGGGTCTCTGCCCCTGACAAGCTCATGGGCTGTAAGATGTTTGGCTGTGGTACCACGTCCTGCAAGGCCTGTGCTTTGGAGCATGGGAACCAGCTCCACTGTCCTGGGATTCTTGTCAAGATTTGGGGATCCAGTCCTGCCCTGAGCTGGGATGAAAGCCATCCCAGGGAACCTGGCAAGGTGCAGCCCAGCTCCCACTTGCTGTGTTGGACTCAGCAGAGTGTTTCACTTTAACTTTTTCCAGAGATTTTATTTTGATTTCACCCTTTTCTATTTGAATTTTTTTTTTGAAGAAAGATAACGATCTTGCATTTCCGAATGGAGTCATTTGGCACCTGGGTGGGGTGGGGGAGAAAAGATTTATTTTTCATTTAAAGTTGTGGAAACAGGATAGCCAAAACGCTGGATGCCTTTTTTTCCCCAGAATGGTTTTGGAAAGAGAAATTTCTCTGAAGTGACCTTTTCTTAGGAAGTGTTTAGATGAACTGGCATTTTCTGGATGAAAAAGCGTTTCTGTCCAAACTGCCTGTCCCTTTCCAGGGCAGGAACAGAGAGACCATGAGAGCTGTGGAGGGAGAGAGCTTGGTTTTGGGATTTCTCCAGCAGTCTGGGGAGAATGCTGGGGGTGGCATGGGAAATCTGGTGCCAGGACCTGGGGGCTGATGACCAAGGTGGTGGGTGCAGCTCTGGTGTGGTCCTTGCAAGGCAGCAAGGAACGTGAGGTGGGGCAGCCCAGACCTCCAGCACAGAACTCCCCAATTCCTCCTTATCAGCTCCATAACATCTCTCATGCCCTTATCACGCTCCATGTAACTTCCTGAGGAAGAACGGCAGGTCACTGCTGAGGCCTTGGTGTAAACCTTCAATAGCAGCTGCATCTAGTTACTGCTTGAAATCCTTTGAGGCAGGAGGATCTGGATTTGTGAAGGGACAGAGGGGATAGAGAGCTGCTGGGTGTGATCCACTGTTCTCTTTTCCCCGGGGGTTGGGGGGGTGTCCCAGCACATCCCCCAGCCTCAAGTCCTGGCCATGCTCACTCACTGGGGCTGGAGAAACATGGGCTGCCTCTGCTCTTGCATGATCTTTCCTTACACCCAGGGTTGCAATAACCTTTTCAGCCCTAACAGCCCAAGGACTGAGCTGGACATCCCACAGGGCTGCATCCAGATATGCTGCAGAGCTGCTGTCCCCCAGCCAAGGTGCCCACATGGTCAGTGCAGCCCACACCACCCCCACTGCCAGGAGGGTTACATCTTCTTGCCTGCATCCCATGTGCAGACGTGAGGGATGGGAGTTTGGGATGCCCCAGGAAACCCTCTCTGGGAGGTTGTTCCCCTTCTTTAATCCCATTTGGATGTCCTCATTTTCTGCTTTCCTGCACATCTCGTGTGGCATGTCGATTTGCTATCGCTCTGGTTTATTAATCAGAGTGTCAGGCAGGGGCAGATCAAATGGCTTACAAGAGCCTAAGTACGTTACAGCAACGCTATTATCTCTCTCCACTGAAATTCGTAATCTCCATGAAAAATTAGAGCAAGCTGCTCTGACAAGCCCCATTCTCCATATGCCCCATGAGCAGGACCCTAATTATTTCACCTTTCTTTAACTCTTTATTAATCCCATCCTACACCAGCCGCATGTTATTTTACCTGAGATTCAGTCATTAACAAAAAAGATTGGCTTCACACACGCCTCTAAACTCCTGGTGCTCACAGGCTGCTGACAGGATACTGCTTTTCTCTTCTGACAGAGAGACAGGCAGCTGCTTTTGGAGGGGCCCCTCACACTTTTTGGGGTGGCTTTGCCTGGTGAGGTGGCAGTGGCTGAGGGTCCTTCCTGTGGTACCCAGCAGGTGGTGGTGATGTATAAGTAATTCCGCATAGCCTTTTCTTATCGGAGGCTTTTAATGTTTTACTCAGCTGCAGGTTGATGTTATCCATCTCTCAGGCTTTCAGGGGGTATTTTCAGGGGTATTTGCCATGCTGGACACAGGCAGGGCTGGCATTGTTTTGTTCCTGTTCCCTTTTTTGTGCTCTCCAGTCTGTGCCACGTGCAGACTTTGGTATGAAGGGAACATAAGAAAAACCTCTTACCACTCCTGCAAGCCTAGTTGACACAGTCTTACCACTCTTTGACTGTATTTAATATCTTTTATTTTACATCCTTCAGCCTTGACAATAGGAGTAAACAATACAATATCCATAATACTGCCTGTTCTGAAGGGATGGTGTCTGGAGGGAGACAGCAGGGGGGTATAAGACATGGGACATGGGGGACACCAGAAAGGAAGGCAGTGGCAGATGTCTCTCACTGTTCAGGGGGTTTGGCTTCCCCCAACCTGAGGTTGCCTTCCCCAGGCAACAGGGCCTTGAGCTTCAGCTGGAATGTTGCTCTCCAGGACTTCGATGCAATCCTGCAGGACACTAGCTGTGCTGAGAAGGCTGGGCTTGCTGCATCCCAGCTGCTGACCTGGAATCTGGGGAAATGGATGGAGATGGCGAGGGGCTGAGGAAGAGGCAGGAAGGAGCAGAGAGAATGATTTAGTCAACACCTCCTCTGCCAGCTTTGGGATGCACTTGCTGCTTGCAAGATTGATGGGGATGATGCTGTGGGCATACTTGGGGAGACAGAAACTTGGGTGGACTGGAAAGCTGGGTTGGCCTTATCCACAGTGCCATAGTTCTCACCCAGTGCCTTCCAGGCGGCTACTGGGCCAGCTGTTGGCCTCTGGGAAAGACACTGCAACAGATCCTGGGAAAACTCATTAGTTCTGCCAAGAACTGCAACGAAGGTGAACCAGAGGGGCATGCTGGGGTTGGAAGTGGAGAAATCAGGAATGTTGCTGCCAGAATCTTTGGCTAGAACAGCCAGAGGAGAGGAAGAGGGGAGCTGAGGGAATGCAGGCTGGTTATGCTGGGCTGGAACCTCAGTGGTGTTGATGAAGGGCTGGGCTCAGCTCAGCACTGCCAGGTTTGCAGCCAGCAGCCTCATTTCTTCCCAGGGATGCTCAGCCCCCCCAGCTGCCCCCCTTGGCTGTCAGAACAGAACAGCTGAGGGGCACAGTGCTCCATCTCACTGCTTTTCAATGTGGAAATACCCACAGATACTGAGGGAATTTTTATTTCTAAGAGCCTCTTACTTCCCTAGAGGGGCCAGAGGTGTTTCTCGAGTTCAGCATTCTGAATGCTCCTAGTGTCACTGCTTTACATGGGAAGTAACTGGTTCCTCTTTGCTTTTTACTCCTTGCCACATTTATGTCCAGGTGTTTAACTTTGACCTTGGATCAATCTGAAGTTATCCATTTTTCTATGACAATGGCCTCTGAGATGATGAAAAATTGACATGGTGTAATAGCAGAGAAATGTCTCTAGATCTGCAGCCAATCTCTCCTGCAGTGTAGAAACAAAGCCCTCCAAACTCTGCAGAACATCTGAGCAAATCCAATAGTTTCTAATTTTTAAAGAGGTATGTATATGTGTGTATGTACATGTGCATAGCTCTATACATATTTGTATTAATATTCTCCACCCATTTCATTGCAGCATCTGGCCATCAGAAATGCAACTCGTGATGCTGGGGGGCTAATGGGATATGTTTTTATTTGTTCTTGTTATAAAATAGGTACCTCCGTATTAACTTTGCAGGGCATTATATTGATGTAGGGCAGTAAACTTTATGGCAGATTTCACAACCCTGTTAAGTGCATCATCTTAGAGTGTAATATCTATCTGGGAAGACAAGTGAAACCCTTGCCAGGAATATATGCCTGGGAAGGAAGGTGGTGTGAAGATGGAGGAGGAGAGGAGAAGAGATGCTGACACCTGGAGGATCCTGGGGTGTGCAGGAGGCTCCCCAGATCCTGGGGAAAGGGGTTTGCTCACTGTTTTTGGCTTCTTGTGAAGTCTCTGCAAGCAGTGTCTGTGCCAGCAGTGATTGCATCCCTCGGGGCTCTGGCTGGCTGCTCCGGAGGCTGTTTGCTCTCCTGTTCCTCCGCCTTTCACCTCCCCAGTAAATCTAACGTTATGCACACTGTGGCCGCTGGTCATAGATAACTGCTCAGCTTAAATCCTGCTTGAATTCCCTTGGCTTATCTGCTAAATGGGATCTCGGTTATAAATAGAGTCCTGCAGACATGAAGGCCTATTTGGGCAGGGGCTTGTTTGGCAAGGAGTTTTACCAGAAGTTTGAGCAAATTGCTGGGGAGAAGCTGAGAGATAATAACAAGGAAAATGATATTAAACTGACTTCTCTGCTTCCTCCTTATCCCTCAGCTGTTAGGAACTCACCAGGAGCGTACAGCTCTCAAGCAGACAAGGCAGCACAGGTCTCCACAGCTTTAGTCCAGTGATTGCAGAGGTGACATGCTGTCTCAGAGCCAGGAAAAGGAGGGAAATGTGTCCCCATGTGTGTCCCCATGGCAGCCCTCAGCAGTGGGCAGAGGGGTGGGTCCAGGCAGGGCGAAGACAAGCTACATGCCTTCCAAGGCACCAGTGTTGCAGCGATGCTGGTCCTCCTCCCCCAGCTCCTGGTGGCTGGCTGCCATCACTGTCAGCTCATTGGGATGCTGATAATTAAAACGTATTTCATCATTTAATTTTCCCCTCATTACGGTCTCTGCCTCAGTCTTGAAGGTGCTGAGCACATCTCTACAAAGATTTTAGGAGATGAGGGGGGTGATCCACAACATTGCAGGACAGTGGCAAAAGCAGATCAGGTGCAAATGGTTCCTGGAGAGGCTGGATCAAAACCCCACTGCTTTGCAGACACAGTGAAGACCAGGCTGGGAAATGGGTGAACAAGGCTGGGTCTGCAACACGTCAGCAGAATCTTAATTGCTCTGAAATGCTAGGAGTTCAGCATCTGCAAAAGGCAACCATGTAGAGAGGTGTGTGCAGGATAAAAATCTCTGTTGGTGTGTATCTCAAGCATTGCAGTCACTCAGTGTTAAAGATAAAAAACAACCAACAAATTATGCCAACTTGGATTGGCATAGGATAAGCGCTGTGTGGGGAAATCAGTCCTGTGTGGACAGGACAGCTGGGCAGTGTTTGGTGGTGATGGGAGTCTCCATCACAAGGGTTCTTGCTGTTGTGTCTTCAGCTGGGACAGAAGATTCTGCCAAACGTTATCTTGCTCAGTTCTTACAGTCTAGACAGCCATGGTCCTACCTGAACTCTCACAACATGCATAATTCAGTACCACTGACACCTCTAGTGCATGAAACACATCTCTTAAATATGTTAACTACATAAAGAGGATCTTCCAGTATGACCATTCCCACTCTTGACTTACAAACCTCTTGTCTCTGCACAGGGCAATCACTGCTGCAGCAAGGGTGCTTCAAGGCTTGCCTCCTTTAGGATGGAGATCAGCATTTCAGGTACACAGATAGGGCAGGACCATCTGAAATTTCCCACCTGGAGGCCTGTAAGAATTAGTCAGATACTTGATAGTGAAGCTGCCATGAGGGTGTTTGCAGCCAGAGTGGATTGTAGGGACTTTTTCCATCCTTTTGCCTGTAAAGCTCTTTAATTTCTTTCCCTTGTCTAACAGTCAAACCCCAACAGTGAAGAGTCAGGTTTTCCTGGAGACTTGAAGATTCAGGGTGCTGCAGGGAAAGGACATTTGAGCAGATATTGCTGGCTGGAAGACCCTTCCCTGCTCACAATCCAGGGCTCGTTTGTCAAGTAAGCTTTGTTTTGGTCCAGATTTTCCCAAAGGCCAGAGGGATGGGTTGGAGAGGGACCTGGTGGCAGAGAGCCTTGGAGGAACCACTGGCTGGGAGAAAGCAAGCCCAGACTGATGCCAGCACTGCCTGAGGTCACCTTGGCCCCAGGCTTGAACCAGGAACGTGGTGTGGTGCAAATGGGAAATGCCAGAGGCAGCTTGACAGAGGGCAATTTGGGTAAAACAGTATCAGGAGTGTCAAAATAGATTTGTTTCCAATATAGAAAACCCCTCCCTTGGGAGCATGAGGGAGACTTAGGAGTTGTTACTTTTGGACCAGAGAGGCAGTGAATTTGATCTGCAAACAAACGGGAACTGGCAAAGCTGACAGCTTTTGCTCTGATTGCTTTGCTTCCTCCGTGCTGGGCTATGTCTTTTTCTTTTTTTTTATCCTTTAGGGGTTTTTTTCCCTTTTAATTTATTGAAATGCTCTGGATCTCAATTCACTTTCTTTGCTCCTTACTTCTTATTGCTTTGGCTGAAACTTTAAATCCCCAGTATGACTGGGATCAGGGCAAGAATAAAAATATCCCATGGAAAAACAAACCAACCCAAGGACACGAAAACAAGCTGCAGCTTTTCTGATGTTCAGTTTTGGTAGCAGAGGGTGGGTGTCTCTTGGGAGCAGGACAGGGACATGGAGACAGTGGCCTCTGTCACGGAGGGTTGTTGCCAATCCCTGCACAATGAAGTGAATTGGTGGGCTACACTCTGACTCCTAAGGATCAGGGTCTCTGCAGAAATTGACAGCCTGACTTAAAGGGCAGGATAAAGGAGAAATCTCCCTGCCAAGGGGTGAGGCTGGAGGCTTTTCCTGAAGCTAAGAAGGTGCCAAGAAGGAAACCTTGCCTTGTGAAACGTCCTCGGAGAGCTGCAAGGACACGGAGAAGTGGCTGCCAAGCCACCTCCTTGAGTGATCCTGCTTTTCCAGAAACAGCATCCTTTTTCACAGGGAGAAACTGAGGCCTAGGGCAATGATGTGGTATCAGTAGGTAAGGAAGGCTTGGAGCAGCACCCCACATTCCTGGGCATCAGCTCCATTCCCTCTGTGTAGACAGCTTGTGTAGTCAATGTGTCACGTTACTGTCGTTTCATCAGCCTGAAATCACCTTTTGTTAAAAGAGGAAAGAAATCCAAATCTTCAAGGAGCCACTCAGGCTGTTGTCTGAGGCTTGTTTGTTGGTTTGTTGTTCTTTTTTTTCTTTTAATCAAAGAAACAGATGTTTCTGTTTTACATTAAATGGGCTGCAGGGCTGGATCCTGCTCTTACTTCCAGCACTATGTGTCTGGAGTGAAGCAGTGGCCACTCTGAAGGGGAGAGGTGCTTGTCTGCAGTGCCTGACCCCCGAAGTTTTCGGAAAGGGGCTTTCCCCTCTTTGTGACACTTTGCTATTAATGGCATTAGTAACAGATGGATTTACAACCCGACTGCTGTGAAATGGCTCTGGAAATAATTCTCCTTCCTCCTTGCTGTTGTGTCTATCTCAAAATGGGGCTGCTGTAGTTTTGCTACAGCCTCCCCCATGTGCCATTGGCTCAGCTTCTGGTTCAGTAGTGCTTTTCTTGCACCCTCCATCGTCACCACTTAAAGAGACCCAGGATGGACTGTTGTGTCTCATCTCATGGTCTTCCTGGGGAAGAATATTTCCCAATGGGATTCCCACAGCCCTGCTCAACCTGAGTCTTTCTGTCAGTGTTGGCAGGTACATTCCAGCCTCCTGCAGTACCTTGTGTGCAGGGACTGTTTTGGACAATGCTTTTCTATAGCAGTTGGACTGTTGTCGTGTGTCTTTACCCTTCTTGCATTTCAACTCCAAAGGAAATGGTGAGAAACTGTTTGTCCTGCCAATGACCTTGAAGCATGGGACTAACAGTTTGTGTTCACATGAAACCTCCTGCACACCCTGCATGGACTTGATCTGCTGTCAGGGTCTGATTCTGCCAGCTGTGATCTCTGGTCTGTGTCAAAGTTGGACTTAGCTCCCAGTAAACAAGCTGAGAAAGCTGGAGCTCAAGTAATGTGAAAAGCTAGTTCCTAAGAGCTGCAATTTGTCATTGCTTTCCCAAAGACAGGTGATTGCTCTACAGATCGTAACAGATGCTGGTATCTGCTCACAGGATATTCAAGCTGAGACTAAGGAAGGAGCTCAGCAATGCACAGTGCAGAACCTCATCAGCAGATTGGCAGTGGGGCTCAGCAAGGCCAGGAGCTGCAGCACACGGAGAGATGCCTGGTGGAGGTAATAGCTTCTCAGTACTGTCTCCTCTGTGCTCCCTGCCCTGAAAAGAGGGCAGATAAACTCCAGGAATGCCTCATCCTGGGCCAAGCGCAGTGACAATCAGGAGCGTCCTGCTTCTTTGACAATCAGCATCTCAGGGGTGTCTGCTGCTTTTCTACCACCAGGTTTAACACCTAGTTTGGGAGAGAAAAACCCTAATTTGAAAGGGATGTGCTGCCCTGGAAAGTGCATAAATGCCATGCTTGGCCACACTGCAAACAGTGCTTTCTGTCCATGCCTCCAGCACCACAGATGTCCTGACAA
>JAWMRA010000090.1:61245269-61261623 GCA_035584735.1 Pseudotriccus pelzelni | reverse complement strand
GGCCCTGCAGTTCTGCTGAGAAACTGGCCATGCATTCCCGCCTGTTTGTCCATTTCTGACAGGGAGAAACCCTCCTATCTCTTCTGCCACCACTCCAGTTCCTTTAGGGGTCACTTTGCTGCTCGCCTGCAGGTTTGTTTTGAGGTGGGCCATAAGAAAACCTGTGGGATGGGAACCTTTCCAAACCTGCTTGCAGTGTTTTTGAATAATAATGGTCCTCTGCTTTGTCCTGCTGGGGGCTTGCCCTCAACTCACCAACTCCAGCACCTGAGGAGGAATCACCCCATGCACCAGCACAGGCTGGGGTCTGAGCAGCTGGAAAGCAGAAGGATAAGGACCTGGGGATCCTGATGGAAAACAAACTGTCCCTGAGCCAGCAGTGTGGTCCTGTGGCCTGGAAGACCTATGGTGTCCTGGGATCCATTAGGAAAAGCTTGGCCAGCAGGTTGAGGGAGTAGGTCCTGCCCCTCTACTCAGCCCTAGTGAGGTCCTAGCTAGAGTAGACACAACTGTGTCCAGTTCTGGGCTCCTGGGGACAAGAGAGACATGGAGCTCCTGGAGTGGATTCAGTGGAGGGCTATGAAGATGATTTAGGGACTGGAGCATTTCTCTTAACGGGAAGGCTGAGATAGTTGGGCAAGTTTAGCCTCTAGAAGAGACAACTGAGAGGGGACCTCATTGACATCTATAAGTATTTGAAGGCAGGATGTTAGAGGAGAGAGCTGAGCTCTGCTTGGTGCTTCTGAGCAACACAACAAGAGGCAATGGGCAGGAACTGATGCACAGGATGTTCTACCAGAACATGAGGAGGAACTTTTTTACTGTGCAGGTGATGGAGCACTGGAACAGATTGCCCAGAAAGGGTGTGGAGTCTTCCTCACTGGAGATATTTCAGAATTGTTTCATGTAATTCTGTGCAATGTGCTCTAAGAGACCCTGCTTGAACAGGGAGGTTGGACCAGATGGCCCTCTGTGATCGCTTCCAACCTGACCCATACTGTTATTCTGTGATTCTGTGAACTCATGGTCCTGCAGACTCTGCTGCTTCTGTGGCTGAAAGACAGACCATTCATTTTTATGGTCACAGCAAATTGATCTTCATGATGTTTTCTCGCTGTCTTATTGTGCATTTACGTTTAACCTGCCAGAGCTGTGATCTTTTTAAATTCCTTAGTTGGACAAGCTTTCAGTATGTGAAGACTGTCCCCTTTCCTCTCGTGCCCTGCAGTTTTTAACCAGCTAGCCTTTCAAAGGTCTTTTTCTGTGAGGAGGAATGTGCCTGTGCTGAGCCTCTGAAAGGGCATGTTTAACCAGTTCCTGTGCTGCCTGCACATGATACATCTCTTTGACTCTTTATCTCATTTAGATTCTTTTTTATGGCTATCCTCATTGTGATGTCATTCCTTTTTCTCAAGGAAACACTGACAAAGTGGACTTTTGCCATCCCTGCATGTATGTGATGGTCACCTTACACATGGGTTTTGGATACTGTTGGTTTGGAGGACAGAACAAAGTGTTGTTGACTCCTTTTGTGGGCTCAGGGACCAAGTGCTCTGTGTAAAATCCTCCCTAGCACCAAAAAAATCATGTCAGCATCACACAGGGAAATGACCTGGAAACTTTTATTTGGTTTCAAAGGCCTCCTAGAGCTGCAGTAAGAAGAAATCCTGGAGCTGTTCTTAATCCAGAAATTGTTAGCAGTGTTGTTCTCTTGGATTTCCTCATGGAAAGGGTTGTCAAGCACTGGCATGGACTGCTCAGGGAGGTGGTGAAGTCCCTGGAGGTGTTCAAGAAATGACTGGATGTGGCACTTAGTGCTGAGCTGTAGTTGACAAGGTCATGATTGGTCAAAGGTTGGACTCAGTGATCTTGGAGGTCTTTTCTGGCCTAAATGATTCTGTGATTCCTTACCACTTTCCACCCCTCCTCCCTCAAGAGAGGCCTATTTCTCTTCTTTCTGGACCCACAGCTTTGAGAGTTTACTGGTCCTGCACTGCAGCAGAGTGCAGCAGACACCCCCTGTCTGCCTTGCAATGCCTGCTCTGTCAGAAGAGGACTTTCATATCCACCTGGTTCCATGAGATCTCTTTCTGTGGTCATTTTGGAGGGAAATGGCTCTCCAGCCATCAAAAACGGCTGGGTAGCTCAGGAGGAAATGTGTCTTGGGCCTCCTTTTAATTTTCTTGTTATCAATCTTTGCTTGTGCAGCAGCCAAGTTTTCTTTAGTGACTTTTGCAGCTTGCAATATTTGAGCCTGTTTTCCTGCCCTGGGACGTCCCCCATGACCGGCCATGTTGTGCCAGGAGTTTTCCCCCAACACTGTCATGCTCTTGTATGCTTGCAGCAGACACAGAGCAGAGAGGTAAGACGTTTTCATGGCAAGCTGCACCATGGCTGGCAGGATTTTACCAGATTGCATTAGTTTGCCCTACCGGGATGTTTCCTACGTGCTGTTAGTCCTCACGGCTCCTTTGGAAACCAGACCAAGTGTAGTGAGCAGGGGCGGGATGGCAGTCTCCCAGGGACTGGGCACAGCTCTGCTGCAGCTCCCTTTGGGCCTGCACATTGAGGTTTGTGTCCCACTGCTCCCCAGCAGGCAGAGATACTGTTTACCCAGATCAGGCAAGAGGAGAAAGGCTAGTGGGCAGAGCTCCAAGCCCGGCAGCTCTCCAGCTGCCTCCATCCCATCACACAGGCAAGATGAGGCTGAGCTGGGGAGCCTTTTGCACTGGGACTAGCCACATGAGCAGGGGTCTTACAGTATTAATTAAACATCTGGAGAGTCTGGCAGGAAGCCCACTTCACTATCGCTGGTGCTTTCAGGAGTCCTTCCTCTCCTGCCTCTCAGAGCTTCTTCCTTCCAGCATGTCACCATTTCCACACCCTGGAGAGACCCTCACTCTTGGTCCAGATGGGAAAACAGCCATTCCAAAATTTGGGGGCCCAGGAGCGTCAATCAGTCAGCAGACAAAATACGGGCACCACAAGGTGGTGTGGAGGGCAAGTTGGGGCAGAGATATCAGGATGAGGGGCATTGCCCATCCTGTGGGGCGCTGCTGCCTTGCATGGAGTTCCATTTTGGAATGTCCTGGAGGTAAGTTGCACGTCTCTGGAAGTGTTTGCGTTGTTTTGTCCTTGGTGTTGGATGCAGCATGTGCAGCTGGGTGAAACAGCTCCGAGGTTTCCCTTTCAGCAGCTCTTAGACTCAGAAAGCAGCTATTCCTCTGCTCTGTGATGTGTTTCCAGCCGTGTATCCCCAGGCTGCTGTGAGGCTGTTGAGGCACTTGAACGGGTGGCCCAGAGAAGTTGTGGATGCCCCATCCCTGGAAATGTTTAAGGCCAGGTTGGCAGGGCTTTGAGCAACCTGTTCGAGTGGAAGGTGTCCCTGCCCTTGGCAGGGGAATTGGAACTAGATGATTTGTAAGGTCCCCTCCAACCCAAGTCTTTCTATGATTCTATGATAAGAAACTCTGCATAGGAGAGGGTGTTTAGATGCCTTGTCCTTTCCTGTTACCACAGTTACCTGCAACCCATGGGGCAAGGAGGTTCTTGCTGTCTGCACCAACTGCTTGGCAGCTGCTTGTAGCCTGGAGCTCCTTAGCTCTACCACCAGCATCCGGAGCCTGGCTTTGCATCATGCTCTTCTGTCCTTCAAAGGGACTCTGGCAGCATCCCATAACCCTCTGAGGCATCTGAGAGGGCAAAAGAGACACGGTACAAGTGCAGCAAGCTGCTCTCCTAGTGCTGTTAACTAGGGGGGGCAGCTCCTCAATACTGCAATTGGAACTCCTAGGTAGGTACAGAAGTGTGAAAAGCACTGGAGAAATGCATCTGCTGCCTTGATCCTTCCTAAAGCTCAAATGGTACTGGTAGAGCTATAGGAAAGAGTTAGTTTGCAATTAGTACATGGGAGGCACAGTGAGATAATTAGCTACCAGTTAACAGGATGAATGTGACGACCACATTCCCTGCTTACTGATGTTTGGCTAATTTGACATCAGCAGCTTTGTTAAGCGATTGTGAATTACATAGCAGGTGCAATGAGCTGGATCTTGCTAACAAGGGCTCAATGACTCGTGGCTTGCACCAGGGACATTTGTTGCTCCAGGGGTGGCCTGGCCCCATCCCGCATGGTTGATCGTGTCTCTCAGATTCTCCTTTTCCCCAGCTCCTGTGAGGACCCTGCCAGGGCTCTATGCTGGCCTTGACCCTGTGGGGAGAAAAGGCGTGGAGCCCAGCTTGCCAATGCCCCTGGAACTTGGTGTCCTCTTGGAAAATCATGCCTAATTTAGTAAGACCACTCTGCCATCCTCTGGTCTGTTTAACCAGGAGGAGTGACAGTGCAGGGGAGATGCTAAGGGGACATGGCCCTCAACATGGAAGGCATGAGGAGGTCTGGCAGAATTTTCATGGAACCTATCAGGTAGGAGAAGGTGGCTTTTGCAGATCAAAAATCAGCCTAATGAGGAATAAGCAAGTGCTCCAGAGGGTGATGCTAAGGAAAGGTCAGATAGAACCAAGTTGGAGATGAAGGAGGAAAGAGAGGAAGGAAAAATTTTGTGATAGCCCATGGGAAGCCTATGGGATGGGACTTGCCAGACAGGGAAGTTGTGAGCTCTTTGACATGCCACTTCTGTCCTAGGCAGAGAGGAGACACCAGAGACACCGAGAATACCCTTGAAAGTCTGGGATGTTTTCTGGGGCTCCTCCCAGGGATTACAGGAGATATGAAGTCTTGGTCTGGACTGGTGCCCATCTCCACAGAAGTTGTTTTGCTAGCCCCCCATCTGGGAACAGCAAGGAACTGAGGAGGGGAGGGAGGCAGGAATGCTCAGCTGGTGCCTGCCCAGGCTTTGAGACAGGCAGGCACAGATATATACATGGAGGCAGAAGTGTGGCTGGGTCAGCACAGTGCTGGACTGAGCCAAGTGTCCTGCTGGGAGATGGGGATAATTAGCTTGAGCCCAGCATGATGCTGATGGTACTTTTGAAAGATGCTGCCTGAGATATGTCAAGGGCGCGTGGCTAAGCAACCTGTTAAATGCTCTTACAAATCTAATAAGGTAACTAGCCCTCTGAGAGGCTGAACAAACAGTTGCTTTTCCATGTGGAGGAGGTGAGCAACCTTTGCAAACGTCAAATCATTTGCTAGAAGGTTTGGGGGCAGTGCAGGAAGAACCCCCATGGGCCACAAAATGGGAATAGAAAGCTTTGTAAAGCAGCTTGTCCTCAGTGATTTGTCTCCTTTCTCCCTGACTTGAATGAGAAGCTGCAGAGACAGCATGAAAATGAAATATAACTGGGAGGAATACTCCATTTCAGCTTTCCTGCAACTCTTACTGCTCCCTCTGGTCCCTGCTGCTCATCTGCAGAAGTCCAAGGCAAAGTGTTATTGAGCTGCTGGATCTGACTGAATTTTTTTCACATCCCTGAAGGGCCACAGTGACTGGAGTACTGCTGTGAACAAGAAAGGACATGGTTAGCCAGTTGGCAGGACCAGTCCTCATGAGACTCAAGCAACGTCTGGCCCAGACTGCTGAAACGAATGGGTAGCAAGGCCAGCTCAGAACGGGTATCTACTGCCATGCAGCAGATATTTGAAGCAAGGATGGAGGCTAAGATTAAACCTGACTTGATAACACACATAGATAGTAGTTGTTCCTGGCATGCCTCTGTGTAGAGGAGCTCTCTGCTGTCCAGTTTCTGTGATTCCCCCTGATGGGATTTGGTGGGCTCCCTTGAAATAAAGTGGTGTTGGGAAATGGACCTTCCTGTCCCTGGATTGAATATCTGGCTTGGGACCTCCTGGGCTTTGACTTGGCTCTGACCTGCCCACCTTCCAGTAAACCCTGAAGGGCTACCAACACCTCTGGGAGGAAGAGAGAAGCAATTCATCACTTCAAAGAGGGCTCTGAGCCCCTCAAGTCTCACATAAAATCAGGGAGTGAGCATGGACTCAGAGAGTCCTTTCTCTGCAGGTTTACAGTGGAGGGATGTGGTGGACAGCCCTTGCCATTTCACACACTGGTGAAAGGAGGAAGGCAACATCCCAAAGTCTTTAGGGACACTCCTCTCCTGAAAGCCCTAGGCCATAGGTGGCCACCATGAGAGAGCTCATCTGGGAATGCAAGGCTGTGCAGGGGCCCAAGAGGTGAGGATGAAGATACTGTTGGTCTCCTCTCTTCCTGGTTACAGAATGGTTGACAGAAAAGTCATCTCTACTTTTCTGCGCCACCTCCTCAAGCTGTTCAGCGCAACTCAGAAGGCTGCAGTGCAGCTCGGGAATTGAGAGTGTGCAGGCAGGGAGCAGGAGGGCTCGTCAGCCTTTGGGACGGGGGAAGAACAGTGAGCTTTTGCAGCTGTTTGCATACAACAAGTGTCTCCATGGTTTTTATGGGCTCTCTGTCATACTCAAAAGCCAGCGGAGACGTGGTTTTCAGTCTCCTCCTCCCCCGGGGGCCTCCAGCTCTGCCTCTTTGGCTTTCAGATGGAGGGTGCTGCACAGCTGCAACATCCAAATGGGGTGTGCATCTTCTCCCAAGCCAACCCTGCTCAAGCCTGGCAAGGAGGTGGCTCCTGCTGGCCTCAGTGACATCAGGCTGAGCTGCGAGTGGAGCTGGCTGGGGAGCACACGTATTTGTTGTCCAGCTGGCCCCACCAAAGGCAGGAGCAGAGACCTGGCTGCAGTACCTGTTTCCACCTCCCCAGTGCAGTCAGCAGTGGAAAGCAAGCCCAAGCCCACAAGGATGATGGGTGAACTGGGATGAGGTGAGATGGGCAAGGAGGCTGGTGGTGGGGCTGAACTGAGCACACAGGAGCTGGGTCATGATGAAACCTGTTAAAGGGCAGTGGAGTCTTGTAGATCCTCCTCTCCATTCCTTGGGAGTGGAGAGAGACCTTGGCTCCACATTTCTGTGGTTTCTTTGCTCATTATAGGAAAAACGAAGGGTGAAGACAGGTCAATGAATCATTACTGTTTGGTTTGGCTGCACTACCTTGCTGTATTTAGGAATGGTTGATTCTTTTTCTTCTTGTGAGTTGTTCTCTCTTCCCCTGCTCCTTCGGGTTTTGGGGTTGTTTTGTGTTTTTCCCCCTTCGATTATCCTGAATTATTGCAAGATGGTGAAACAGAAGAACTCCTCCTTTCCTTGCATTGGCTTCTCTTGCAGCAGATGTCAAATAAAAGAGTCCAGTTTTTGGAGAACTGATCCCAAAAGGGAGTTGGTGCATCCTGAATCTTTCACCCGTTCCATGCTGACACATTGCAGGAAGCCACTGGCGTGGCCTTTGGGCTTATGACACCACTTTCCAGGGAAAAAGAAAAAAACCAATGGAAAAAGGAACAGGATTCCTATATCTATTTCTTAATGATGTATTTTTTTTGGTGGTTGCTGGAACATCTGTTCTGCATTTGTGCGCAATGTTAATATCTCTAGATCTGTTCATTCTTTCGCTGCTGGGATGCCGGAATTGTGTGGTGAGAGGGTGCACACACCACCACACACCTCTAGAGGCACGGGCATGATGGAGGGCACATCAGCAGAACGACCACTTCCATCTCATGCTCCACAGGCTTCATGGGGAGGTGGGACTGCTCCCTTCCCATCCTGTTGTTACGCATCAGGGATGGCTGTGCCAGGTGCTTTTGGCACGTACAAGCTCAATCCCCAGTTTTTATCTTGTGGAAGGTATATGTGCCTTGGGGCTGTGCTGGGGAAGGTGTTTGCAGACCCACCTCCCTTCTGCTGTTTCAGGCTGAGACTGGGCGTGGGGGCAGCACTCCTGTGTTTGCAGTGATGAGGGTCCTGGAAAGACAGGGTGCAATTTTCTCATTTGAATCTGTGCTGGGTTATAATTTTTCCTAATTCCTCATCTGTCATGACACAGAAGATTGGGATGAGAGCTCCCTCTTACATATCACTGCCTGATTACATGGTGTCAGAAGAGACTTTCACAAATTATTCCACATAGGTGGAACAGCCTGGAAGGGGAATTGGCAGAGAGCCATGCACAGAGGCTACAGTCTGCAGCTCACCCATCAGCAGTGATGCCAAGGGGTGACCATCCTGATTTCTCAGGCAAACAGACACTCCCAGCAGTCAGAAACCAATTTTAGGAGAAGCTGGATGGAAAAAGGCAAATATCCCCTGGAAATCTGAGTGCAGCCTATCATCCTGATGGCATTGCCCCATAGCAGAGCATGCTTCTGCCCTGTCTGTTCTCCAGGCCGAGTAGGGATGGTTATGGAGCAGACTGGCATCCTAATGGAGATCAGGCCGGAGAGCAGTTAACCACCCACAACTCTGCAACAGGATTGTCCTGGGGATTGCAGCAGGAGGGCTAATCAGAGAGAAAACTGCTGGTGATATAATCAAATCAGGGAGAGGCTGCTGCGAGAATCGGAGGTGACATTGCGAAGTATATGTGGGGGTGTTCACAAGACAAGGCATGTGCTCCCTGAGGGAAGGCAAGCAAGTGGACAAAGACTAATAGTGAGTCTGGCTAACAGAGCCCAGCTCAAACATGTTGTGGGTGGTGGTTGAGATATTTCTTCCATTTTTTTCTATTCTAGTTGTCATGAGCTCTCTGGGAAAAGCGGGCTTGTGTTCCTTAGAGTGTCCTACAGGGGCAGTGAGGAGGCACAGATCCCCTGAAAGACCATGTGGATGCTGGCTGTAGGAAGCAGTAACAGGACATCATAAACTGAGAGAGGGTTTTCAGGTACTGCCTGGCTGTCAAACACTCCATCGCATCCTCCATCACCAGTGCTCTTGCAACTGTATGGTGAGCTAAGCAATGGCACTGATCCGGCTAAAACAAATACTTTGTGGGGCTGCTTAAGTGTGTCTGCAGCGAGCTGAGGCGTGCTCAGATCTCTGGCCAATGTGCTGTCCCTGTCCACCCCAGGCTGTGCCCAGGGCAGCTGCAGGACAGAACCTTTCATGGGGAACCTCAGGTGAGAGAGATGGCCCAGACCACATGACAGTCTTCAGTGTTTGACCAGTGCTTGTAGTGAGGTTGGTGCCTTCAGCATGGTTTTGAGGAAGAGGTGCCCAACCCTCACCCCAAAGGGTGCAAGGCCCTCTGCTTCTGTCCCCTGTGAAGCTGCAGTGTTGCCACAGTCCTTTGTCTTTAAAATCCTTTACTGACTAATTACCCTAATTACCCTAATGGCTCAGCAATCTGGGGGTTGCCTAAAAAGACTGTGCAGCTGCCCATGGCTTGTATAATCATGGGCTCATATAGTCATGGAATGGTTTGGGCTGGAAGAGAACCTTGAAGGCCATCTAGTTCCAACCTCCCTTCTGTGTGCAAAGGTACCTTCATCTAGACCAGGTTGCTCAGAGCTCCATCCAGTTTGGCCTTGAACACTTCTGGGGATGGGGCATCCACAACTTCCCTGGGAAACTTGTTCCAGTGCCTCGCCACCCTCACAGTAAATAATTTCTTCCTATTATTGAATCTAAACCTACTCTCTTTCAATTTCAATCTATTCCTCCTTGTCCTGTCACTACGTGTCTTGCCCCATCTTTCCTCTAAGTTCCTTTAAGGTACTGGAAGGCTGCAATTAGGTCACCTCGAAGCCTTCTCTTTTCTAGGCTGAACTATCCCAATTTTCTCCTCCTTTCCTCACATCCCTCTGATCAACTTGGTGGCCCCCTCTGGGCTTGGTCCAACAGATTAATGCCCTTCCTGTCTTGGGGACCCAACACCTCCTTGCACCATTAACAGCTCTGGCTGAAGTCCTGCTGAAATTCTACTGGCCATCTCATGGATGTCAGCAGCGCATGCCATGCTTTCTCATGTGCTTGAGCTGCCTGAAGCTGCCAAGGAGATTTAGCTGTTCATCAAGCTGGGAGAAAGGGATATTTAAAGATCCGTGATCCATGCTGGCCATGGAGGCCACCTTCCACATTCTCAAGGAGCAAGGAGAGTCAGATGATGGATGTGGTAGAAGAGCATGAATAGATAACATAATGGATCAGGAATACATTAGCAATGGGCAGTACCTTGCTCATCTCCCTCTAGTCCAACTCTCCTGCAGCACAAATATTTTCCTTGTCTGCATCTCTGGATTCACTGTTTAATCTCGTTTCAAATGTCCCAGGCTTTCCTTGGGAAAAGCTTGTCCACAGTCTCATAAATCTTCCTGTCAGGAAGTTTTTTTCTTGCTACAGACCTGAAAATTTTCCTTTTTTAATTTCATGCTGTTTATCCTCCCTTCCCTGTTCAGAGTCCTTCCCTGGATACGCACTGGAGCAGGACAGGAGCAGCACTCTCAGCATCATTTTTCTCTCATTCTGCTCTCTAAAGGGGTTATTTCTCACTCATGGCTAGTTCCTTTCCTCTTGCCTGGTCCTACCTGCTCCCAGGTAATGCAGTGAGAACCGTGGACTGTGCTAGTGGTGCTGGAAGAAGCGTAAGATGAACCTGATGGGGAGGCAGATGAGTTGGAGAGGCTTTTCGGAGGTCTGGTCCCATGATCAGCTCCCCTTAGACTGCCCTGCATCTCATCTCTTCCTAAAATCCCCCTCACTTCTCACCTCTGGCAGTCAGGAATGAGCCACTACTCCTTCTTTTCTGGTGTCCAGCCTAAACTTTCTTTGCTGCAGTTTCAGTCACTCCCTGTTTTGCTTTGCTCAGCACAGCCATGGCGAAGAGCTTGTTGCTGTGACTTTCGTTGTAGCCTTCCCTGCACAGAAAGCCTACTAGTTTCCTTCTTGCACTGGTGACAAGAAATGCTTGTTCTGAAAGTCCTTTGGGCTCTCCTGGGAAAGGGCTGTAGGCTGCTGTCTCTGCTGCCCATGTGCTGCAAACACATGAGCCCAGGGGAGCACCTTGCAGGTTAATCTCGAGACTCTCAGTGTGGCCGGGTTGGGTTGCAGATGTTGATGCCAGAGTGTATTTATTCATTTCACAGTTTTGCTTATTTATCAGATCCTGTGATCATTAAATTGTGCATTACCATTTGGCATGTGGCAGGTTTTAATTCCTATGGCTGGTTTATGCCCTCTGCAGGTATTAGCCTAAATGCATTTCCTGACAAGTGATGGATGCTCCGAAAAGCCGTGGCAACATATTTATTGATCAGAGCTCTCCATAACCCTAGCTCACTAATGCAAGCTCTTGCAGCGCCAGGAACTATTGTCTCCTCAGACTGTTTCATTAACTCAGATGTGAGGGTTTGGTCTTTCCTTCCACGCCGGATGGAGTAAATCTTAAGCGGTGTCAACTCTGACAACAGCTCCGGCTCGCTAAGTAAGGTAGACCTGGCCTGTGCTTGGCAAGAGGATCTCTGAGGAATATTTAGGAATAGAGAAGCCCTTCAAAGACTTTCCAGTGAACATGGACGCAAACATAAACCTCCCAGGTGTATTTGGGGCTAGAGGGTGTCTCTGCAATTGCCTCTCTTGCAGGTACATCTGACCTATAGGGGGTCCTGCAGATGTAGGTCTGGGGGAGCACAACATCTGAATGCAGCTGCAAGTTCTCCCTAACACAGATGGAGCTGGCTAGGGAAGCGCCAGCTCAAGGCTCCCTGCAGGATCTGCGTGCAGAGCTGCCTTGGTGCTGCAGGGAATGGGATGTGTGTGATGCCAGCAGGGCTGTCCTTGGAAAAATCTAGTAGGAAAAGTTCTGCTTAGAAAGACCTGTTTTGAATAAGAGAAGGTTCTGAGTCTAAATGAGTCTAAATTCTTCAAGGACAAAGTCCAGAAGCCTTGAGAATGTTTCTGTTCTTCTGAGAGAGAGGAGGGTAGACAAATGCAGGACATCCTGCCCTATGCGGGGTCCCACTGGAGCTGGGCCTTCATGAGATGGAATGACCTTGCGAGAAGATCATTCCCAGAATTCTGGAGGTGGCACTACTGCCCTCAGTGATCTGCAAACCTTCTCTCCTGTCTGATATCTGAGAATTGTTACATCTCTGGAGCAAGGAAGACAGCTTCCAAGCGTCTCTGCTTGCAAGATCCCGTGTTTCTGTGTTTTTGTGTGCAAGATCTGTGTTTCTGGGCACTGGTTGTTAATGCCTGCTGCTAATGCCCTTCCTGTGGTCTGTGTTGTGCTTCAGTGGTGGGATAGGATCTTTATGCCCTGGAAGAAATATCCCCTGATGCAAATGGCTGCTACAGTGGACAGACTGACTGATATGCTTCCCAAGACACATTCTTAGACAACCTTCCCTGAGTCTGCATCTTGGGTCTAGCCATCCCACCATGTTCCCCCTGCAACAGCATCCAAAAACCTCAGCCCTGCATGTTCATCTCCCCTCCTTCGAGAGCAGAAAGGTGGGATGGCATCACCTGGGGGTCCAACAGGGAGTGACCTGAAGCTGCAGCCCAGTGCCTTGCAGGGTGAAGGAGGGATTTCAACACTGTGTGGCAGTGGCTTTGCAGAGCCACAGCTGGGTATGGGCACTGGGGGATGGAGAATCACAGAACATGCTGAGTTGGAAGGGACCCACAAGGATCATAGAGTCCTGAACGGGCCACCCCCAAGAGTCACACCGTGAGAAGATGGAGCTGAAGCTGCCAAACCCATGTCTGACAGAGAAGTGGTAAACAGTTGTGAAGAGCTGGTGGGAGTGTGATGTGGGATCCTGTTGGCTCCTCAGTCATGGGAAACTCCAGCTGATCTAAACCTGCCGGCGGGGCTGTTGTTGTCTGCTGGAAAAGCTTCTCTCCACTCACGCTGGAGAGGAGTGACATTCCATATGTTGCAAATGTTTCCAGGAACCAGCTCCTGGCCCCTTCTCCTGCGGTTTGCATGGCCTGAACAACTGTGGTAAGAATAGACAAGGCTGTCAGTAGAGACAGCTCTGGTCTCAGTGTGACACTGGAGCATTCCACAAGGCTGCCCAATGGCTGGCACTGGCTGCAGTGCTGCCAGTCCTCACTGCCTGGGCATGGCTGATTTGGTGTGGCCCAGGACAGCACACTGGCTTGTCTCCTCTGACCACTCTTTCACAGAGTCCCTGATCTGGGGCTGGAAACTGGAAATGGAACCCTGAGGCCCAGAGGCCAGAAGGCAGAAACCTGTGCTTTTGCCGAAAGACAAGCTGTGTGCCCCTCATGCCAACACTCACAGATGCCTGACACGAGCATCTTTGGGACTTAATTGACCACTAAGGTGGCAAATCTACCACTCACCAAACTCTGTGATGGAACGAGAAGTTTTTTTCTGCCAATCCTATGCAATTGGCCCCAAATGCCAAAAGCATCAGGGGATGCCCATCCAGGTGCCCACTGCTTGGAGGGAAATACCTTCTGGTTTGCCTGTGTGAGCACTCCTGTCTCTCCTCAGCCAAAGCTCCCTGAGGCTGTTGGTAGCCTACTCCAAGAGGAGGGGTAGACACTGGTCTCTTCTCTGCAATGATCAGTGACAGAATGAAAGGAAATTGCCTAAAGTTACGTCAGGGAAGGTTTAGACTGGATATTAGGGTGGTTGGGTGGGAGCCTGGAATAGGTTCCCCAGAGTAGTGGTCACAGCACCAAGGCTGACAGAGGTCAGGAAGCGTTTGGATGATGCCCTGGGGTACAAGGTGTGACTCTTGGGGATTGTCCTGTGCAGGGCCAGGAGCTGGACTCGATGATCCCTGTGGGTCCCTTCCAGCTTGGTGTATTCTGTGATTCTGTGATTCAGCTTTAGGTTTGAAAGCTCTCAGTTGTCCCCACAACTTGATCACAAATGTTAACAAGCGGCATCTTCAGGGGTTTTCAGCAGTGTGTGAGCCAGAGCTCACCCCCCTTCCTGGGGGTATTTGATAGAGGTGGATGCAGGAGACTTTTGGAAGAGCGAGGTTAACCCTCCTGTCATTTCACGGGCTGCTGAATGCCTGGGCAACAGAATAGGACAAGGACATTTTCACCTGGGACAGTACAGACAAAAGAACTCTTTCCACCCTCATCTTCCCATGCTGGAGACTGGTGAAGAGAAATAGTTATTTTATAGAAAGAAACTGGGTGTTGCATTAATAGAGAGAGATTACAGCTTAATGTGAGAAGAAGAAAGCAGCTAAACGAGGTGCTGATGCAGTGAGGATCTTTATTGTTAAGCAGTCTTAATAATGTATAGTGTTGTACTCATCTTTCAGTAACTTTATTCCACTATTGTAAATCTGTTTTTAGTGATCCCATCATTTCAGCCTTAATTCTAGTTTAGTGCTGGTGTGCTGGAGCCATCTGCCAGCCAGGAGAAACTCTTACCTTCCTCTCCTCACACTAAACACTGGGAAATGTCCTGCTCCCACAAATACACCTATATGCAGCACTGTGTCCAGCACAGAAACCCCAAGAGGAGAACCACTTCCCAGACACCACAGTGAGGAGAGAGAAGTCTCTGGCATCCAGTGGGAAAGCAGAAATTGGCCAGGGAGAAGTCCTGGTGGGAATGGCAAAGCAACTTGATAATGCTAAGTCAGGGTGTGCACTTAGAGATACCACCCCTTTCACACAGGCTTTCCAAAGAGCTGCAAAAGCTCCCTTATCAGAGGGAAAAAAACCCACAAAACCCCAGCAAAGTAGATGTGTTTTGTTTCGGAAATCACTACAATGGGATGGAAACCAACAGGTTTCCTCCTGCATCCTGTTAATGCCCGTGTCCCTTTGCCGCTCCTGCGAGGCTGGAGACAAACTTCGGGTGCTGCTTTCCGAGCAATCGGGCAGCAGCGCCCCGAGCTGAGCTTTAATTAACAGAAAGTGGCCACCGTTCTGCTCAGCGCAGCAATCTCAGACTTCAATTGCTGATGGAGGCAAGGGCCATTTCTCACCAGGTAGAGGAAATAAGGCTTGCATCAGAACATAAAAGATTGTTTTAATTAAACCTGGTATTTCTAAGCCCGTCGCTGGCTGCAGCCAAACGCACGAGGCAGCTGGAGTTAGTCAGAAAATTCCCAGAAAAAAAGGCACTTTTTTCACTTTGTAGGCTAGAAATGGAACATGATAGAAAAAAAAAAAAAAAAGCTTTTATTTTATTCAGAGGTGTATTTGTCTCTCAGCCATGCAGGCTTGGAGACAGCAGGCTGGGCATCACAGAAATGCTCGTGTGGTGTTGCAAAGGAGGAAGACCTCTCCTGCTTGGACTTTGTCACCAGGACTGACTGCAACCCAGGATGGCCAGAGAGGTCAAACCCCAGCCCCAGCCATCACACAGCCTGTTGTCTGTACACAGTGGTCCTTCCCTCCCTTATCCAGCTCACTTCTAGCTCCATAGTGGCCTTTTTGGTCACATCAGTGGCCAGATAAATTTCTGCCTCAGCACCGTAGAGGTCTTGAGGTGCTCTACACTTAACTCTCAGGAGCTTTTTTGGCCAGCAGTTGTGTATTGAGCCAGTGTATCACCCAACCAGCAGCCAGGTTCATTTTTGGGTAGTTTTAGCTAATTTAGTCCTGTAGCACAAGAGCAAAACCAGGTGGACAACAGGACCCAACCTCATCAAACACCCTGAGGAGGCCATAGAAAAGATCCTAGCCTCGGCCTCATCTGCATTTTCTAAATCCATCATGATTTTGAAGCCCTCAGCTGGAGCTTCAAATCCCTGCAGCTACTCCCTCTGTGCTCACTGAGCCCAGGAATGGGTTATGCTGGTCACTGAGTACTCCCTCCTGAGCTGCAGCAACCTGCTCTCTGGGCAGAGGCAGCCACCCAGACAAAAGCACGTTTTTAAGTGCATGTCAGCTAGGGGGTTTTCTTGCTGAAGAAGGTAAAATTCAGAGCTCCCAAAAAGCATGGCTGGCCCAGAAATCAAACTGGATTTAGGCTTAAGCTTCAGAGAATGGTCAGGTGAAAGATCACCAGACTTAATGTGACATCACAAACCACGCAGATGGGACCATACTTTCTGTAGCCATGGGCCCATCTCCCACCCATGCACCCAAGCATGGTTGAGAAAATCTCTAGATGGACTTAGAATCATAGAATATCCTGAGTTGGGAAGGACTCCCAAGGACTATTGAATTCCAGCTCCTGGCCCTGCACAGGACAACACCAAGAATCACACCACGTGCCTGAGAGCATTGTCCACATGCTCCTTGAACTCTGTCAGACTTGGTGCCATGACCACTTTCCTGGGGAGCCTGTTCCAGTGCCTGACCACCCTCTGGGTTTGCTCAGAAGCTGCTCTGTGTCAGATCCAGCTCCTTTTCTTCATCTGTTTTGCTGGGGTTTTTTGACCAACCAAGTTCTCCAGGACTCCCATGCTGGCTGTGACAGCACATGGTCTGGGTGAAGTGACCAGGACATCTGGGAAAATGGGCACCCTCTGAGCCCTTTGGGTATTCAGGGCCTCCAGCACCTCCCAGGCCAAGGCTGCGAGCCAGAGGAAAGGCTAAGCCACAGTGGTGAAAGTGTGGGACGT